>JBAMMX010000013.1:23813977-24233977 GCA_037126225.1 Dillenia turbinata
AAAAAAAAAAAAAAAAAAAAAAAAAAAAAAAAAAAAAAAAAAAAAAAAAAAAAAAAAAAAAAAAAAAAAAACAAAAACCCCCCCCCCCCCCCCCCCCCCCTCCCCCCCCCCCCCACCACAAAAAAAAAAAAAAAAGAAAAAAGAAAAAAAAAAAAAAAACAAAAAAAACAGACAAAACAAAAAAAAAAAGAAAAGAAAAAAAAAAGAAAAAAAAACCCCCCCCCCCCCCCCCCCCCCCCCNCGCNCCCCCNCCCCCCCCCCCCCCCCCTCCCCTTCCTCCCCCCCCCCCCCCCCAACCCCACACCCCCCCCCCCCCCCCCCCTCCCCCCCACACTTAATAAAAAAAAAAAAAACACCCCCCCCCCCCCCCCCCCCCCCCCCCCCCCCCCCCCCCCCCCCCTCCCTCCTCCACAAATAAAAAAAAAAAAAAAAAAAAAAAAAAAAAAAAAAAAAAAAAAAAAAAAAAACAAACAAAAAAAACAAAAAAAAACAAGAATTAAAAATTAAAAAAAAAAAAAAAAAAAAAAAATAAAAAAAAAAAAAAAAAAAAAAAAATAAAAAACTAAGAAAAAAAAAAAAAAAAAAAAAAAAAAGAAAAAAAAAAAAAAAAAAAAAAAAAAAAAAAAAACCCCCCCCCAAAAAAAAAAAAAAAAAAAACCCAAAAAAAAAAAAAAAAAAAAAAAAAAAAAACAGCCCCAAAAAAAAAATTTTTTTTTAAAAAAAAAAAAAAAAAAAAAAAAAAAAAAAAAAAAAAAAATCTCTAAATTCTATTTTACATATCTATAAATGAAAATTATACTTCATTTTATAGAAATGTTAATCATTACACTCTGGCTGGCCTCCAATGAGTGAACCAAATTGAATTCCTCTTTTACATAAGGAGTGGTAAAAAATTTCTTTTTTTATGGAAAATTAATTCTCAAAATTATCAATTACTCAAAAGGTTGTGCTTATTCGCAACCCAACACGCAGATACGACAACTGATTGAGAGAGAGAGAAAGAAATTTGAAATTATCAAGTGGGTGTCCGAAATCGACTGTCGTTCAGCTTTTCTTCAACCTTTTTATCGTTTTCCTTATTTGGAGATTCTAATTACCAAGGGTGCGGTGAAAAATATTTTTTTATTTTTTATTTATATTTTTTTTCAAATTTTTAATTTTTAAAGAAAATAAAAAATATTCAAAATTAGATTCTTTTCTATCACTAATTTTCTCCAATAAAGTTAAAAAATTTTAAAAAATATAGATTTTATTTATAATAAAAAATAGTAAAAAACAAATACAAGATTATTTTTTATTTCTCTTCATAAATTTAAAAAACTATGATTTTTAATTTTTATTTTTTAAAAATTAAAAAATAAAATATTTAAACTTAATTTGATTTTCTTAAAAAATAATTTTATTTTCATAACTAAACACACTCTTAATTCATTCCCTTTCTCTGAAATCGGGGAAGCTGTTTGCCATGTAATTAAACCCCGCCCACTTGTTTAAAATTCACGGGGCTCGGGCCAGGACCCTTTTTTACGAGCAATTTTTTTATTTTTTAATAAATTATTGATATTTAATAATTATATTAAAATTTATTAAATTTAATTTAAATCAGATTAAACCTTTAAAAAATAATTTTTTACGTCTATTTTTTATGGGAAAAAATTTTTACCACACTTGTTTTGAGTTAAATAATAAGAGAATATTGATAAATTTTATGATTTTAATATTCATAAGTTTTGGTGTCATACTAAAAAAAGTACTGGTCAAGATTGCTTTTAGGGTTCTTAAATTGAGGTATATGTTATAGTTGAGCGTAATTTGTTGGCCAAAATCTGAAATCGTGAAATAAAGAGAAAAGAAAAATAAAACCCAAGAAAAAATGGGGCTTGATTTATTGATTATGTGGCTGACATTATTAGAATTCTTTGAGGTAAGAGACTTTCAGATACATGACGACGCATTTAAATTTTAGATTTTTCACTGGAATTCCAAAATGATTTATAGGAGTGGTCGGTTAAGTAAATATGATGCATATTTTTTCATCGTCCAACTAGAAGTTTTAGTCTCGAATAGAGCAAGTCCAACCAGAAGATTTAGTTTCGAATAGAACAAATGTGTTGGGGAGAACTCTACCTCTCTTGAGAGATTTCAAAGATTCGACCCAGATTAGTCGAAGTGAAACTTCAAAAACCGGATAGTGGACCAAGTTCAAGGGATAAAAAAAAAACCAGAGGATTCAATTTTGATCGATTAAAATTGATTGTCAAAATATAATATGACGAATGCCCTATTTTAATTTAAACGTGATAATATATTTATTTGAAAGATAGTAATAAGATTTAGTCTCGAATAGAGCAAATGTGTTGGGGAGAACTCTACCTCTCTTGAAGGATTTCAACGATTCGACCCAGATTAGTCGAAGTGAAACTTCAAAAACCGGATAGTGGACCAAGTCCAAGGGACAAAAAAAAACCAGAGGATTCAATTTTGATCGATTAAAATTGATTGTCGAAGTATAATATAACGAATGCCCTATTTTAATTTAAACGTGATAATATATTTATTTGAAAGATAGTAATTATTATTTATAGATGATGTTTCATAATAACCGGAGATTCTAATAGTAATATTAATAATAGAATGTTAACTCGAGGATAGAAAAGCTAGATTCTTTCTACCTACATTCTTCGAAATTAATAATTTTATAAATACAGTAGGTGTCATTTTTTGCTTTATAAATTTTTGGAGAGAGCAGCTTTCATGCCTAGATAGCCTTGACCATAAATAAATAGAAGGGGTCATGCAATAAAAATTTTCGACATCCCAACTTTTTAATCGGATTTCTGATACCCTGAATCGATTATGTCTGTAAAAAAATAAAAAAATAAAAAAATAAAAAAAAAAAAAATAGGGAAAAAGTGGATTTGCTGTTCGACCTATCCAACAATTCATAATAATTTCCTCTTCCTGTTTCTTTGATCTCTGCTCTCTCTCTCTCTCTCTCTCTCTCTCTCTCTCTCTCTCTCTCTCTCTCTCCTGTTTACTTTCTTTCTTTGTTTACTTTTTCAACGTCCATAAAATATCTGAAAAGCAACGATGCTTAGTTTAGGAGTTTAAGAAAGAAATAAAAAAAAAAAGAAAATGAAAGAAAAAAACAAGTTTCTTTTTTATTTTGTTTAAGAATTTTAGAATAAAAAATGATGATGTAGAATTTATTTAAAATTAAATATTTTTTTATTATTTTTTAAAGATAAATTTGATATATTTATTAAATGATTTTTCTTTTCTTTTCTTTTCATTTTTGAGATGAAAAATTTTTATATTTAAAATTATTCTATTTTTTTCTATTTTTTTCCTTCAAAAACTCTTAAATAAAAAAAAAAAGAATTTTTATTAAAATCATTTTTTTTTCTATTTTTTTCATCTGTAAAGAAATTTCTTATTCCCACGAACACTCTGCCACTTGATTGAATTAAACAAAAATAATAAGCCATCCCAATCTCCCTTTTCCCCCCTTTCTTTTCTTGCTTCCTCCTTTTACTTTCCCACTGTCTGTCTGCAATCCACTTGGAGTTTTCTTCAACCCCTTATCTTATTCTTTTTTTCGAGATTTTAAATTGCCTCACGTGATGTCTCGGATTCCATATCCCTCGGTTTCCGTCTCTCTTTCTCTCTCTTTCTTCAACCCCACCTCTCTCTCTCCTTGTTTCTCACCAAAATGGGTACAACGTGCTGTGACCGTGGGTGGACCCAACGCGGGAGGAGAGGGACGATAAAACCCCATCAAATTTAACAAGGTGTGACCGTGGATGAACAGATCAGAATCGGCAGCACGCCATTGCTGACTCGCCGCACATGATGTGCATGCGTGGCTCCTGCTACATATTCCAAAACTTTCTCCTATTCACACATGTATATGTTAGCTTCCCAAAAATAAATACATGTCAAGTGGTTAAACTTAATCTCAAATTCATAAATTAATTCCCGAATTAGTTATTGAATTTCAAAAAACAACACTTGTTAGTCCCTTCGTTAGTGACAACGTCTACCTAAACGTTAAGTGCTTACTGTATCCAAGTGACTGACTATGTGGAGTGATTGTAGCATCAAATGCTGACATGTCTAATAACACGTCAGAAATCTACTGACGTGGCAAGCCACGTCAGTCACTCTTAAAGTTATAACGATGGGATGAGTAAAAAAAAAAAAAATGAAGGAGTGAAGAGAGAAAGCGAAGGGTAGTCGTCCTTTTTTAGAGAGAAAGTAAAGCTCTAACGTACCAGATCTGAAGGTTAAGGATTTATTTACTGTATTCGAGAAGAAAGCGATAGTTGAAAGTGGATCTTGACAAAGTTTTTGGTTTCCTTAAAAAAATTTGACTTGTGGTCCCACATTGTTGGTTCGCAATCGTCGTATTCTTCACGGTGGGTTTTACTATATTTACTGAACTTAGTTTAAAATCTGGGTGTTGAAAAAATTAGGGTTTCAAAAAAATTAGAGTTTCGAAAAAAAATTGGCTTCTTTAAATTCGTTAATAAAATGTGATTGATTCTGTATTGTTACAAGATCTGAAAAATTAAGATTTGTTTAAAATTATGGGGTTCAAATTAAGGTTTTAAAATTAGGGTTTCTTTAAAATTATCAATAAAATGTTTTTAAATGTGCAATTTTTGTTAATTGAATCTGTATTGTATTATACTGTGTTAATATCGATTAAAAATCTGTAAAATTTGGGTTCGTTCAAAATTAGGGTTTGGGAAAAAAATTAGGGTCTCTGTAAAATTATCAATTCAGTGTTATAGATTTGTATTATCTTGTGTTAATTATTGCTATAATTTGTATTACTATAATTTGATCTATATCATGTTTCTTTCATTTCAATATTGGTGTTTAAGTATGTTCACTATATTATGTTGTGATTGTTTAAATGCTGTGTGTACAATGTCTTAACATTTTTAAATTTTTCCATCATTCATATATGGATTCTTCCAAATTCACTGTTGTATTCCATCATGGGGGTAAATTTCTAGGAACAAATAGTTACAAAGGTGGTGAATTGACATATTTTGATAATTGTGATAGGGATAGAATGTCAGTATTTGAATTAGGGCACATGGCAACAGAGTTAGGTTATAAAAACTATGTAAAGTCATGGATACCTTTGCCTGGAAATGGTTTCAGCCCAATATTGGCTGATTTTGCATTGTTATGTTATTTGGATAAAAGAAAGAAAGATAAGGAAGTGCATTTTTATATAGAATATGGTGTTGATGATGCATGAGTATTAGAGAATGAGGTTGATTTATTCATCGAAAGTGATGAAGACATTGGGGAAAATGAGGGTTTCAGTACTGAGATTTTGGTAAGTAGTGATAGTGATTCTGAACAATGTGATGATGAGAGTTCAAGAGAAGAAAAGGAGGAGTCAATGTCTATTGATAATCCTATAGAGGGTGAAGAGGCCAATACAGGTGATGAAGAGGTCATTCTAGAATCAGAAGAAGAGCGAAACTTCAAAAATGTTAATTTCTCTGATTGGAATGAGGTAGATGAGGAGAATGATGAGGAGTTAGAATACACAATGAGAGAGGATGACAATAATGATGAAGACATTGTTAGAAAAAGATGTAGATATGAGGAGTTCAAGACAGATTACAACCCAAAATTTATTGAATTTAAGCAGGGCCAAATTTATGAAAGTCTAAAATTTTTTAAAGATGTTGTGAAGGATTATGTTGTCTACAGTGGAAGGAATATCAGATTTGTTAAAAATGACAAGGAGAGAGTGAGAGTTAAATGTATTGAGGGTTATAATTGGTTGGTGTATGCAAAAAGAATTCAAGGTCATGAAAAGACAGCAATGGTAGTGACATATAACCCTGAACACAGCTGTCCTAGAAGTTGGAATAACAAGCATGCATCAGCTAAGTGGCTTGCGGGGAAATTGGTGAAGAGTGTCTAAAGTGCTCCTAACATAAAAGTGCGTACTCTTCAGCAAAAGGCAAAAGAGAAATTTATGGTCAGCTATGGAAGAATGAAGGCTTGGAGGGCTAGACTTTTGGCTAAAGAACTTGCGAAATGCAATAATAAAGAACAATTTTTCATACTGAGACTATATTTTGAAGAGATTTTGAGAACAAACAAGGGAAGTACCTGTAAAATAGAGAGTTATCTACCATGCACTGAAGAGCATCCCTTATCCATCCAGTACCCTCTAACTCCAATCTTCAAAAGATTGTACATTTGCTTGGATGCTTGTAAGAGGGGATTTTTGGCAGCTTGTAGGCCATTTATTGGATTTGATGGATGTTTTCTGAAATCAAGGTTTGGAGGGCAGTTGCTGGTTACAATTGGAAAAGACCCAAATGATGGAATATTTCCACTAGTTTTTGCAATTGTGGAGTTGGAGGACACAGATTCTTGGAAATGGTTCCTGCAGCACTTACTTGGAGATATTAGAGATGATAAGAAATGGACTTTCATGTCTGACCACCAGAATGTATCAAACTAGACCATTAGGGACTAATTAATGCCATTTCCTGTAGCTGTTCTTGTAGTGCTATTGTTTTAACATGTATATCTTTGTGTGCAGGGACTAATTAATGCCATTTCAACGTTGTCTCCACAATCTGAACATAGAATATGTGTTCGACATCTGTGCAACAACCTACACAAGAAATTCAAGGACTTGGAGTTGAAAAATCTATTATATGCTGCTGCGAGGGCTACATATGAGGCTGAGTTCATTTGAGTAATGAGAGAAATTCAAATATCAGATGCTGTTGCTTATTCTTGGCTGATGGAGAGTCTCCCCAAATATGGACACGGTATGCATTTTTTGGGTTCAGTAAGTGTGACTTCCTTGTTAACCATGTTTGTGAATTATTCAATGCAAAAATTTTGGTTGCACGAGATATGCCAGTGATCAGTTTGCTAGAGGTCATTAGGTCTAGTTTGATGTCCAAATTTTCTGAAAATATAAGCAAAATATCATCTTTCCAAGGTGATATTTGTCCCGCTATTCAAAGGAAACTTGAAAAGGAAAAGAGGCTAAGTAGACATTGGTTTCCAACCTTAGCGGGTGGTGCGATTTATGAGGTCACATCATTTTTCAATAAGTTTATTGTTGATTTGGATAATAGGAGCTGCAGTTGTAGGGCATGAGAGTTATGTGGCATTCCTTGTGCCCATGCTATTAGTTGCATGTTTATCTGTAGAGAGAAACCAGAGAAATATGTGTCTAATTGTTATAGTCCAACCTGTTATGTGGAGTACTATGCACCGATTATGTATCACTGTAATGGATCAAATATTTGGGATAAATGTCAACTCCCAAACTTGTTACCTTCCAACTACAAGAGAAAAGCAGGAAGGCCAGCAGAAAAAAGGAAAAATGATTCAACTGATATCCCACCAAAAAATCTCCATTCAATATCTAGGGTCGGAACCATTATCAAGTGCATTCTTTGCAAGTAACCGGAACATAACAAGAGATCCTGTGGCTCCTATGCAGATAAGGTTAGTGATTGAATTTGGATCCATATTATGTTTGTAGTACTATTTGGCTGATGGAGAACTAATCCATGCAATTACTTGCAGGGCCAAGGTTCACAAGGTTCCTATCCACCTTCATCTCAGCAATGATTTGGATTCAATCAGACATGTATTTTATGAACTTGTAATTTGAACAATGATGTCTTGTAAACAAAACTTGTGTTTATGATTTGGTCTTTTGTATAAACCTGTGTTGTGAACAAGACCAAATGAGATGTATTATGCTACCCAAAACCTGTGATTATTATTTGGTCTTTTTTATAAACTTGTGTTATGAATAAGATCAAATGTGAAAGCCTTTGTTTTGAACTTGTAGTACCTTTGCATCTCAGACCTGGATTCAATCAGCCTTTGTTTATGTGATGTTTTATGCTACGCCATTCAATGTCTTATAAACCTGTGTTTTGAACTTGTAGTACCTATGAATCTCAAAATGTGTAACTTGAATGTGATTCATTCAGAATGTAGAATATAATATTTGAACTTATGCTCAAATTTGAGAGCCTTTCAATGCAAAATGGTTACGGCCTTTGAAAGCAATATCATGCTTGAATGTGATGATTTATGCCAATGCAGAATGCTTACAGCCTTTGTTTGAATGTGTAGAAAATCTTTTCATATTATCAATTAGCTGTTTGAAAGCAATATTATGCTCTTCACATCTAGGTTTCTTAAATTCTTAGCATCCAGATTTCATTACACTTTTACCTTTAATTACCGAGACAATTTGAATTTCTCTTACAGCCTTTGAATGCAGAGTGTTTGTTTTTAAAACAGTCAACCTTTCATTGCTCAAAAAGCATGATATTATATATAGGATTCCTAACATTACATAGTGTTTCTCCGCCAAAAAACTATAAACTCTTATTCTACCCAAAAAAGAGTGAAAAAAAAGCATAACCGCAACATTCTTAATAAACCCTTATCCTATCCAATTTTATACAAAAGTCCCAAAATAAGAACTCCAAATGACAATATGATGGTGACATGCATGAAATCTTTGCAAAAGGGTTTAACTTTCTTCTCCTTCATCTCCTGCAGCCACAAAATTTCTTGTTTCATTGACAAATTCATGTCCTTCAGCTCTTGAACACAACGCAACAAACGATTGTTCTTTTCCTTCAGCTTCTCGATCGTGTTTCTTGCATCCTGCATTCTCAAACTCCAATTAGTTACAATAGTGTTGCACATATTTTTTAGCTCATTCACTTTTCTTTTCAGTCCATGAATGACTTCAACTGCTATTGGGCAGAATGGTGGATCATGCCATTCAACAAAATTACAAGCATTTTCTTCCTACAAAAGCATTAAGATTCGACATATTTAGGGCAAACATACCTAAAAAATTCAGTCCGTGAATACGAATCGACATACCCAAAATTTAGGGCAACCATAAAACCTGCGGTTTGGATTTCATTTTGACCATGAAGTCACCAAAATAGCATCGAGGTTGCATCTGCACTTCAATGAACCTTCTACCGTGCTTGATGACACTCTATGACCGTTGCTTTGCAGACAGAAAGATGAGACCGACACAGCCCAAACCCTAACTCTCCTTCATTTTGATAGCTAACTGATACCTTTGAATCTTAGCCAAAGCTTAACCCTCTTTGTCTTTGATCTTGCACGAATGCTCTCCGTCTCTCTCAAGAACCAATTTTTCGTCTACTCCCTCATTCTATATTATGTTTTTTTTTTCTTTCCTAAAAAACTAACACCTTTATGGAGGGAATAATGGCGTCAAAAAAAGGGAAAAGTCTTCAAGAGTGGCTGACGTGGCTTGCCACGTCAGCAACACTGTAGCCACGTCAGCAGATTTCTGATGTGTCATTAGACATGTCAGCATTTTGTGTCACATTCACTCCACATAGTCAGCCACTTGGATACACGTAAGCACGTAACGTCTAGGTAGGTATCATCACTAACGGAGAGACTAACAAGTGCCTTTTTTTAAATTCGAGGACTAAATTTTAACGTTTTAAAATTTATAGACTAATTTATAAATTTGAGGTAAAGTTCAAAGACTGAACATGTAATTATCTTTAACTTCCTACTATACAAATAATAAAAAGGGCACAATCATCAAATACGGAATCATCGCCCCATACAAGGGTTTAAACCTTGGTCCTCTCCTCATCTTGTCACAAGCCATAGGACCTAGGATAGCCAAAGGACTTTAATGTTTTTTAAGGAAAGAAAAAAACAGGGCAACAAAGGATACCCGAAAGAGAAGCCACAGGACATTGGGTTGTGAATGATCCAAATTGAGTTCTTCTTCTGCATGGTGAGTAACAAAAAATTTCTTTTTAATAAAAAAATTAATTCACAAATTATCAATTACATAATAAATTACCCAAAAGGCTATGCTTATTCACAACCCACCATACGAGAGAGAGGGGCAATGAATTTCAACTTAAGTGACACCATTTTCTTATCCTCTTATAATAGGTTTGGATTTAAATTTTACTATATATAAAAAAAAGGGAGATCAAACTATGTCTGAAAGCAGCTACCATTCAGCTTTTCATCTACCCCTTATTATTAACGCTTATTATTAAAGCTTAATCCTTTTCATACATCTGCTTCACATCATGATCTCTGTTTCCACCATCTTTCACTTTTTCTTGGTTCCATTGCTCTGATCTCTTTCTCTCTTTCCCCCCTGTTTTCTTGCGTTGTCTTTTACCCTCTTAACATCCAAATTTCTTAAATTCTTAAATAAATGAAATTATACTCCATTTTATAGGATTTTTTTTTAACTATTTTTGTTGAGATATTATTCATTACACTCTTGCCTCTAACCAGTGATCCACGTTAAATCGAACCCTCTTTTCCTCTCTCAATCGCTCACCCTCGGCCCCCCTTTCTCTGTTTCTCCCTCTCAGTTTTTGATCTCACTCAGTCTCTCTCATCCTGGCTCGCGCGCTCGCACGCCTTGCTTTCCCTCAGCCAAGAGCGTTTCTGCAGTCTTTGCAGAAGACCCGAACCGGCAACAGTAGGAAATCTTGAAACCCTAGGCCGCGGGTCTGCACAGTTTGGAACCCTGCAGGTTTTGGACTGAACGGAGTGATTTCTAAAGTTAAGTCTGCGATCCGAGAAAACCCTAGGTGAGGTAAAATACTAACTCATTCGATTTATTTGGATGAATGTAGGGTAAATTAGAGTATGAATGTATTATATATGTTAGGATGTATGCTATATTAGATTTAAATCCATTGTTTGACTTTATATATGATTATTTAGGTTAAGTATAGAATTTTATATGAATTGGGCTGTTCTGGATGATAGAATTGTATTGACTTGATTAGAATAGTTTCTCTTAAAGTTTAATTTGACGAATGCAAGAAAACAGTCGGAATTTGGGATTTGAGTTAAGGATTGATGCAGTCTTTATCATTTTAAGTTGTCCTGCACATAAGAAATCAAAATACAATCTCCGTATTATGAAAATAGACTTCAATACCTTGAAAATGATATATGGCTTGAACAAATCGGATGAGAATCGAAAAGTGTATGATTTTTCAAAAAATTTTTCATTTCGTAGAAAATTTATTTATTTTAAGCGTATTTCCGACTTTGATTGGTTTTAGGATTGAATCAGATTTGATTTTGATTTGACTATTATTTATAAATGAAATACAATCGATGATATTAAAGTATATCCTAAAATTGAGAAATTAAGATTTGTACAAATTTAGGGAAAATGACAAATCCTAAAATAATTGGAAATTTGATGAAAATCGTGATGATTTGATTAGATTGACTTTCTTGGAGATTCGAGGAGTCGATTTGGTTTGATTGGAAATAGGGAGTGATTATCCTCCCTAGAAGGTGAGTGAGACCCTAATCTCTTGCATGAAATAGTGAAACATGATTTTATCGTGTTTTTAATAAAACATGCTTTTAATATGCATTGTCTCGACGTATGGAATTGAAATTCAAATCTGTTTTGTGATTATTGGAGTGTCGTACTTATGTTTTCTATGATTATGCATCCATGTTTGAAAAGAAATGAAATTGTGTCATGATTTGAGAAACGAAATGTTTTCTATTCTACCATTGCATTGGTTTGTTGAATTTAAATGATTTCGATGAAATGTATTGGCACACGGATTTGAATTGTTTTGAGGATATGATGAGATGATTTGGCTATGTGGGTTGGATGCCTACTAGCTTGAGATGATATGATGATATGACATTATTTGATTGATTCCGTAGCTACGAAGGGACTTTGTAGAGGCACGGGTTGTCCGGATACGGTTCTGCAGGAGGTATCTGCAAACGTTCAGTTTATATTTATTCATAGGCGCGACCGGTTGAACCTACATCGGGGGAGAATGTGTGTGACGCCACCATCTAGCACCGGGCGGGGTCCTATTTGACGAGTCTAGGTAAGCAAGGGCTAAGCCCACGACCAACGTTAGGGTAGAGAGCTACTTTTGAAACACTTTGCATAATAAAACCCCTGATGCGCCTGTCCCTGGTCATGGTTGACCTTTGCCAGGATCCTTTCTGCTTGCTCTATGATCTACTTGATTTTAGATGGATGCATATATGTATGATATCGCGTGAATGATTAAATGAGTTCATTTTAGTGAACATATTATGATTTGTTGCAAAATTCAAATTATTGGTTATGATTGATATTATTTGACACTCCAATGTTCACCTACACTATTAGTACTTGAGATTAATCCACTCATTCACTGAGTATCCTCCCATAGATACTCACTCATCTTCTTTCCTCCCTCAAACAGGATCATTGTGCTAGAGCGACGTTTCAGACTCTAGAGGTTTCGGTTGATCATTGGTGGGTTTGGTTCTTATTGACGGTGAGACTTAAGTTTAATTTGAAATACAAATTACTCACTTTATTTCGACCCTGCGAGGTTTTGTTGAGATTCGTAGTTGGACGTGTACTTAATTTGGAACGACTGTATAATTTATGTATATTTATTTGCCAAACTCTCACATTTCATTTGTATTGAGACAATTGTACGTGTTTGAATGACACTTTGGAAAATTATTGTAAATTGTATAAAAACTTAGGTCCGCTCAGTGTGGCGGCTGCTCATACTCTAGTTGAGCATGACAGTAGAGGTCTGTGGTTAGGATTGCTGATAGTTTATTTAGCCTGGCGTTGTCCTGGATGTCTGCTGTGGTTGGTGGGTTGTTGTGAGGCCGGGATGGCCCCTTTTATTTTAATTACAGGATGATTTTGAATTTTACAGGATTAAACAGGTTTATTTATACATGGGAGACCTCCGATTTATGGGGAGATTCTGTCCGATTTTCTATAAAAATACAGTCGACATTCAGGATAACGGGCGGCTGTTCACAATCCCGGTTCGGGGCGTGATACCATGGGCGACCTCCTCTCTTTTTTTCTTAGTTGCACAATGAAGTACTTTATAAATAGGAGTAGTAACCCTATTTTTAAGAAGGAAAATTTCTTAAAAGATAAAAATCTTTAAAAGTTAAATTCTAAAATTTATCTCTAAATATTAGGAATAAATCAATAATTTTGAAAATCTTCAAAACTTCTAATTTTGACTCATTTTCCTTGATTTTTCTTAAAAAATCTCATCCATCATTCCTATTATATCAATGACAATAAAACATAATAATTTGTATAATATTTATTCAAAAATAGAACAAAATAAACCATAATTATTACACTAATTTATACCCTATCAAATTCCCTCACACCTAGATGATGTTTGTCCTCAAGTATTTCTAATTCAAATAAAACTAAAACTACTGAAATCAACAAATTTTTCTTCCGAACTACTAAGCCAACATATGCCATGAGAGTCAAACTAGAAAAATAATCAAAACAACAAGTATTTCATAGTATTTCGTACCAGAACAACTATTACAAATCTCAACAGCACCTTATGAAATGAAAACTGTAAGATCCAACATTCTCTTCAAGGGTTCACTCAAATTCACTCAAAAAGGAGTAAAGAATATATCAATAATACTCAAATCAATATATTAGAATTGACATTACCATATGCTTGTAAATATATCAAATCTCTATCACTTAAAAATTTGAATTTCATACATTAATCAAAAAGTCTTTCATTTGGTTATAATAGGGTTAGGATTAAGGGTAGGATAAAAGGGAATATCAAGGGTTTAAAATGTATCAAAGAGAATATGCAACTAATCATATAATTTTTTTACAATAACACATTTGCTTCTCACAAATAACATGCAAAAAATTCATGATTTCGCTATCCACATGTGCTCAACATAGTTAATAGTCAAAAGCATATAAAAATATCAGACTTTTTCTCCACGGTCCATGACTAAAATGAAATTTTCACAGATATAGCATTTTTTTCTTCTTTTTTTTCCGTTGTTGTTTTTTTTTTTTCTTTATTTTTGTTTTTGTTCTCTTTCTTTTTCTTTTTTTTCATGAAGAACACTTGAGCACAAAGATGAACAAAATCAAACTTTTTCGTTTTTTTTCATATGTAGCAAATATCATCATGAGGTAATCATATAACTAATATCATGCAATTAACTACATATATCTTTGATACAAGGGTTGAAACGCAAGCCAAAATAGGGTTATAGTGTTGTATCGAAAGGTTTTAAAAAAAGAAAAGGTTTCAAACTCAAATTGGTTCACTAAGGGGATTATAAATCAAGACAGGGATTTTTATGAAAGCTAAAATGGGGTAAAATCTAAATGTCTTTATCATTCCAATGCATGAAACCTTAGATGTGATCTCGAAATGTATAACATTGTAAATTCTAGAACATTCAATCCAAATGTGATAATCACTCATCAAGAAAGAAAATTCTAAGCACAACGAATGAATTTGTTCGCTTTAATCTCATAACCTCACTTTTAAATGGGATTTGTGTCAAATTTTGCATGTTTATCATTCAAAGAAAACTATTTAAAATATGAATAGCCGTTACAAGTACAAAAACCATTGATACGAGCTATTTTTTCATAAATTTCTAATCAACCAAATAACACATATCAACTTAGAAAGTTCGAAATTTTTTATTTTTCTCTTTTTTTATCTTTTTTAATTAAATAAAATGAAACAAAACTTAACCTATTGTAGAAAAATAAAAAGTTCGAAATTTTTTATTTTTCTCTTTTTTTATCTTTTTTAATTAAATAAAATGAAATAAAACTTAACCTATTGTAGAAAAATAAAAACATGAAATATCCTCCCATACCTAAATCATACATTATCCCCGATGTATGCCAAATGAAAGAGAAAAAAATAAAAATAAAAATAAATAATATTCATCTCAAATGAAAGCAAAAATAAAAAGATAAAATGAGAACAAGACTTCTCTAGGGTGGAGTGGTGAATGGAGGGTCAAATCCAATAAATTTTGAAGAAAAAATTCTGGTGGCAGCAATGGACCACTTCTTAGGGTGTAGACACACCCTAACTCATGTGCAATCCTGGTCATTTAAGAACATTAGCAAAAGTAGACAGCAATGAAGGCTTGTTAAGGTATGGGTACGCCTTAATGGCAGAGCACTTCTGATCATCAAATTTTTTCAGCTTTTATTTACCTAAAAAAAATCAAAATCAAAATTAAATCAAATCAAATAAATATGAAATAAAAATCATAAAAGAAAATATTATGTTGCCTCCCAACAAGCGTCTTTGTTTAATGTCTTTGGCTCGATATTACCTCCTCGTTTCAATCTCGTTTAAAAGTTGGTCCGGTCCATTTTGACTTCAACTTACCTAGTATGAACTTCGATTTTGAATTGAAGTGAAAGACTTTATGGCCTACCAATGATTGTTTCCAATGTGGGAGTTTGTCATCAAGAAATTTATCCCATTATGTAACCTTATTTGTCAAATTTTTCTTAAACACAAAATCCATTTCATTTTACACAAAATTATCATGAACGATGAATTCCACCACACTATCATGAAAAATAGATTTAAAATCATTTAGACACTTCATGACATCAAAAATATTAACAGTTGCAATTTTACCATCAAAATCAAGAATTAAAGTACCCAAACCCGCATTAATTCTTTGCCTTGACTCTTTTCAAGAATGACTCTGGCACTTGCTTTATTGTTTTTAAGAGAGGAATGTTGGATCCTTCTTTTGGAGAAGTTTCCAAAATCTCTCTCTTCTTCCTCCTTCGGTTGTGCCAATTTGCTAGGAAAATGTGGTAAAATCAAAATTTTTATCTTGAAAGTGTTAGATTCGTTACTTACCTCGGTAGATTCATTCGATGTTGATGATTTTTCTATTTGCTCGATTTTCATATCTTTTTGGCTTTTGATGAATTGTCTTCCATTTCTTTTGATGATTTTTCTAATCGATTTATGGTTGTCATCAATTGTGACATTTGATTTTCTAAATTTTGGATACTGGCTTTTGTCTCCTGTTGTAATCGTTGGCTTTTCTGTTGAATTAACAAAGTGTTGTTAGCCAAACTTTTAATAATCTATCAAAAAGGGTTGCTGAGATTGAAATTGTGGTCGACGTTGTAGTTGTTGTGGGAATTTTTGTTGTCAATTTTCATAACTAAAATTCGGTTGATCTCACCATCCTTGGTTGTAAATATTTGAATATGAATCATCATAAAGAATGAGACACTTATCGATTGAATGATCCATCTCTGAATAAATTCCACAAGTTTGTACCGATCGCATTTGTTCTACAATAAAATTACACATAAGAGGAATTAGTTCTTTCAATTCTTGACGAAGGGAAAAATTACTTACCTCGTTGATCCTTTTTGGAATATTTTGTCATATTCCAAATTGTTGGAAAGTCTCAATATCAGGAAAATCACTACAAAATGTATATTTATTAAAATCAGGAAATAACAACTTTTTTAAAGTTTTTTGTGCTACCATATTTTCGTCAAGTCCTTCTTTTCTATGTCACCGTCAAATCTCAATAAATTCATTACAAAAATTAGTCTCCAAAAATAAAAAGGAAACAAAAATTAAAAAAAATAAATCACTTAACACCGTTCCCCGATAACGGCGCCAAAATTTAGTGTGTCGTTAAACAACCAAAAATAAAAATACATGTTTCACAAAATAGTAGTACAGAGTGAATATAGTCATCTCCACAGGAAACGGTGAATTTATTTCTTCTAAGAAAAATAAAATAAAATAAAAATATGAGAGTTTGAAAAACTAACTAAACTAATTAAATAAAAATAAATAAAAATAAAAACTAATGAAAAAATAATTTTTCTAGTCAAAGGAATTATATCCACCTTGATTTCATGTGATTGATCATCGATCTATTTAAAAATCTCAACACCAATAAATAAATTGGTTATAGCAGTCGATAAACGCCCAACGACCAATCTCTCCTTATTTCATCAATAATTAAGAGAAACTTGTTAATTATTTCCCTAATCGAGAGTCAACCTTGAAGAAACTCTTAGGATTAAAAGTCCCAACAACATTAAGATCGAGAGAGACTCAATTCTAATTAATAAATACAAAACAGATTCATTTAAATTAGATTATTTAATTCCATGACATGAATGTTATTTACTATTTTATTAAAACTAACAAACAATTACGGATTGTCCGTTTTAATTAGTTGTAGATTATTCTATAATTATTAAATATTGTCTACTATTCAATAAATCCTAAAAAATCATGATCTATAAAGTGTAAGAATCAAATAAATACCTATAAAATATTGATTTAATAAATCCAATTAAATCTCATAATCATTAAAAATCAAGATTTTAATACTTTTTAACTAAAAAATAAAATTAAAAAGAAAACATAAGGAAAAAAAAACTCACAAATATTTTATTCAATCTTGAAGTTGTTTAACAACGAAGATGAAACCAAAATGATAGCCATATTCCCCATAATAGCAACCGTAGCAGGAAGAATAAAAAACAACTAATGAAAATAACCTAAAAAAAAAAAAGAAAGTATCTCCTCCCACACAAGCATGAGCTGCCGGCAGAGAAAAAGAACCAAAAAAAAAAAAGACAAAACCTATACTAACGTATTTGTTGGACGTGGGGGCCGGCTCCTTGGGCGGCCTTCTTTCTTTTTATTCTTAGTTAGACAATCAAACTCTCAAATAGAAGTAATAATCCTATTTTTAAGAAAAAAAATATTTTAAAAGATAAAAATTTTTGATAGGTTAAATTTTTAAAATTTATATCTAAATATCAAAAATAAATCAATAATTTTAAAATTTTTCAAAGCTTTCAGACTCATTTTCTTTTTTTTTCTTCAAAAGTTTTTTCTATTATTTCTATTATATCAATAATCATAAAATACAATAATTAATGTAATTTATTTAAAAATAGAATAAAATAAATCATAATTATTATATTAATTTATACCTGTTAGAACATAACTATATCCATATGCCATGTGGAATTGAATTATATAACTGAGAACCTATTAAGCAGGAATATGGATAGAACATTGTCAAGCCATGCTTTGGAAAATATGAGATGGCTTGTAGCTGGATATATGAATCAGCAGTTGAGTTGTTTCATGATATCACAGAGAATACAAAACAATATAAAAATTATGAAACCTTAATCATTCATTATTTTAATGAAATATTACAATATATTTAATTTAGATAAAAAATCTGTTATTAAAAATATAAAAATAAATATTATAAATATTGAAACAAAGAAATTCAAATTAATAATTATTTTGATTTTAATATGTAATATTTTTTATATATTTTTAAAAATATATGATACATTGTAAGAGCTTCATTGCTAGTTGTAGTTTCTTAGAGATATAGATCCAAATGTGGCATGGAGGGAGTAAGCCTTGCAATGCTGATGAACAACTCACTTTAAATATGTCTTAAACAGCTCAAATATCTGATTTTTGGAGAACTAATGATTCAAATACCACCTTGACCAAAGATTTAATAAATTTAATCATCGTGCATTCACTCAGGAATTAATGATTTCCCTACCTGGCTCCTCATCCATTGTTCAATACATTTATTTGTGCCAACGAGTTATAATCATCCCCCATTTCATTATAAAAGTGTTCAAGTTCAAAACTCTATAAATTAAAAAAATATATATGTTTATTTGCGGAGAACTCACATTTCTACATTTTTTGGAATTGATGATTTTATTTTTTGGATATTTCTTTTGGATGAATCTTGATCAACGATTGAGTTACTATGAGTTTGAGATATGAAAACAGTCTCTTTATAAAAATATAAGAAAAAGTTTGCGTATATATATGTCTAATCCAAAGTCGATTCCAATTATTAAGATTATGATTTTAATTATTGTTGTTGTGATGATTTTATTTTTTGGGTGGATTTGGTTAAGTATTTGCTTGATATTTTTTGAAGAAAAAAAATTTCTTGCCCGGATAGCCTTGACCATATATAATTCAATGAACCCCTTGAGTCTCTTTCATAATTATAAGTGTCAAAGTTATAAACATTTTTTCCTTAAACTTAACTAAGGGTGAGTATTTGATCAAATCATAATTAAAATATTAAAATTAAAACAATTAATTTAATTCGATTACACAATTCTTATTACCATAACCAAACCTAATAAATTCAAAAGCGACAATTCATTTTGATAAAATTAGTTGATTAATTTTATTTGATCATTTCCGAATTATAAAAATTTCTATAAGCGACTTTCAAGTAATGCTACCTCTTGTTCTTATCTATATAAGTATAATATATATTATTCATATCAATATGTAATTATATAATGTATTTTAAACTTCAAAATTCACAGATAATTTTAGTTCACTAAATATTAATTTTAAAATTTTAAACAAATTAACAAAATATAAAATTTCTTAACTAAACTAGTACTCCACTAATAGCTCATGAAACTTAAAAAAAAAAAAAAGTAAATAACATTACATTATCTTTCAATAAAAATCATCTGAAAATTATATATATTTTTTAAATAATTCAAATAAAGATTATTAAACCAATAATTACACAAATAAAGCAAATTAAATTTTGGTTGTAATTAAAATTGAAATTGAATATTGAATAAATCATCTGAAATATAAAAAATAATTCCAAAAAATTGATTTTTTTTCGATTTTAACCAAATATTGTTCGCCCCTAATCAAGAAGCTGTAAAGATTTGCTTAGTATAACATTTAAGAATGTTATCCCAAAAATACTTATAAAATATTGATATAGTTATATTTAAAAATTCGTAATATCATCAAAACTTATTATTTCAAAATTAAATTATAATCAAAAGTAATAATTAAGAAAAATATAGACCCAAACTAATATTCAAGAATTATGTTAATTTATGAATATGGTTATATTCATTAAACTTTGACCAAATTGGATGATTTGTGTAATATACCGATAACAAAATACATGTTTGTTCAAGTTTATGCAGAAAAATGAGATATCAAATTTTAAAAAAAAAAATACGTAAAAGTTTTACAAATTTTAAAAATAAAATTATATTTTATTTTATGAAAATTTTTTACTATTCTGTATAGATGTTATTCTTCAGGCATTTAAAAAAATTATATATTTTGTTAATATGGTTGAATATTTAATAATTTTAATTAAACTAGCCTCTGCATGGTGACCCAAATTGAATTCCTCTCCTTCGTTGTGAGTAGCAAAAAATTTCTTTTTCATAATAAAATTAATTCACAAAATTATCAATTATATTATTAAATTACAAAAATGGTCATGCTTATTCACAACCCCCACACGCTTATATCTGGTAGAGAGAGAAAGAGAGAGAAATATGTACCACACAGATACAACATCAGAGAGAGAGAGACAGAGAGAGAGAGAGAGAGAGAGAGACGAAATTTTCAATTGGGTGTCTGAAATCGACTTCCATTCAGCTCTTCTTCAGTACGTTTAATCCTTTCATACATCTGACCAAAGAAATTCATTCTCATCTGCTTCACACGATGATCTCTGTTTCCATTCTCTTTCACTCTTTCTTACTTCTCTCGCTCTGATCTCTCTCTCTGCCCTGTTTTCTTGCTTTGTCTTTTACTTTCTCAACATCCAGAGTTTCTCTTCTGCTCTCTCTCTCTCTCTGTTTTCCTTTCCTACTTTCTTTCTAGTTTCTGCAAGCGACCATGCCTTTAGTTGTGGAGGCTGCTCTGTCTGCTCCCATTCAGAGGTTGCTTGACAAATTGACCTCCTCTGACTTACTCAACTGGGCAAGATCTCACGCCCCCCTCCCGCCTCCGGCAAAAAACGCCCCCCCTCCAGCCTCTGGCAATGGAGGGATATGTTGAAAACCATCCATGCTGTGCTTAATGATGCGGAGAATAAGCACCTGACAGATTTGGAGGTGGGAAGTTGGCTAAACAGCCTCAGAGATTTAACCTATGATGTTGAAGATATTCTGGTCGAGCTTCCTCCCACCAGTTCATCCACACCGATGGACTTCGATGCAGTGGAGAAGATCACCCACCCATTACTTCTGGACGAGCGTCCTCCCACCAGTTCATCCATACCGATGGACTTCGATGCAGTGGAGGAGATCACCCTCGATTTACAAAGTATTAAAAATCAGATTTCTGCCTTGGGTTTGGAACATTGGAGTAGAGGGGAAGGGAGATCCTACAAGATAAGAGAAGGACGAGAGACTTCTTCCGTAGAGGATGATGAGTCTCTTATTAGAGGCAGAGATCTTGACAAAGAGGCCCTACTTCAATTGTTGTGGCTGAGTCCTGAATCCAATATCAATACTGCCGGTAAAAGTACTCCGCTTCCTTTTGGTGGTATGGGAGGACCCAGACCTGCTGCCTTTACTCGCTTCAAAACACCACTAGTTGCTCCTACCGGAAAGAAACTCCTTGTGATTCCCATAATTGGCATGGGTGGCATCGGAAAAACAACACTTGCTAGGCTTGCCTACAACGATGACCAAGTCAGGAATTCTTTTCATTTGCGAGTTTGGGTCTGTGTCTCTGAAAACTTCGATGTTAAGGAGTTAACAAAGACAATTCTGCAGAAAGTCGGTGTTGATGATTGGGATCAACTCAGGGAGAAGGATCTGGATTTCCTTCAGCAAAAATTGAAGGAGACACTAGATGGCAAGAAGTTTCTGATTGTTTTAGATGATGTTTGGAGTCAAGACAAGAAGGAATGGGAGAGCCTGTGCGGACCCCTTAAAGCAGCATCATCCCTTGGAGGCACAATCATTGTTACAACCCGTCACCAAGGTGTTGCATTATCAACGTCAATCGCCAGTTCTACTGGTTCTACTGTTTTCCCCTACGCTTTGGAGGGATTGTCAGAGGCTGATTGCATATCTTTACTCGCGCAACATGCTTTGGGAGCTGATGATTTTAAATCACACCCTGAGTTGCAGAGTATTGGAGAGCAAATTGCAAGAAAGTGCAAAGGCTCTCCTTTAGCTGCAAAAACTCTTGGAGGTCTCCTCCGAGATAAATTAAACCTTGTTGAATGGGAAGATGTACTGAAGAGCAACATATGGGACCTCTCAGAGGATGATAGTAAAATCCTTCCTGCTTTAAGGTTAAGCTACCATTACCTACCTTCTCCTCTAAAGCAGTGCTTTGCATACTTTTCAATATTCCCGAAGGATTATGAGTTCAAGATGGATGAACTGATCCTACTCTGGATGGCAGAAGGGTTCTTAGAGCAGAAGAATGGGAGAAAGAAAATGGAAGACTTGGGTCAGCAATACTTTCGCGATTTGGTATCAAGATCACTTTTGCAACAGTCGAGCAATGTCAGGTCAAGGTATGTGATGCATGATCTCACGCACGACTTGGCTCAATTTGTTGCAGGAGAGATTTGCTTTAGGCTGGAGGATGAGTTGCAGGGCAATAATACTTGTAAAGTTAATGATAAGGTTCGTCACTCATCATATGCTCGTGGAGAATGTGAGGTTATTAAAAGATTTTATCCTTTTGTGGGAAATAAGTGTCAAAGAACACTCTTGGCACTGCCTATTTCTTCAGATTTCAATGGTCGCATTGCTAATACAGCAATAAGTTGGTTGTTGCCACAGTTTAGATGGTTAAGGGTGCTTGGATTGAGTTGTTATGCAATAGTTGAGCTACCAGTTTCTATTGGAGATCTAAAGCAACTGCGACACCTTAATTTGTTTTCGACTGCCATAAAATGCTTACCTGAGTCAGTTAGTGGTCTTCACAACTTGCAGAGTTTGGTGTTAGATAAGTGCTATAAGCTTTTGGGATTGCCAAGGGGCACGAAAAGTCTGACCAACCTGCGATATCTGAGTATAGATGAAACATATTGTTTGGAGGAGATGCCAATGGGACTTGGTTGTCTAAAATGTCTGCAGAAGCTATCGAAGTTCATAGTGGGCAAAGGCAACGGATTGGGCATACAAGAGTTGGAACATCTCTCGGATCTTCATGGAGGTCTTTTAATTTCTGGACTGGAGAATGCAGTTGATGTGCAGCAAGTAATCAGGGCCAAGTTAAAGGAGAAGCAACATCTTCAAGAGTTGGAATTGGAATGGAGTCGATTTATTGATGATACAGACAATGCAATGGACCAAATGCCTGTGATTGAGTCCCTGCAACCCCATACTAACATTGAAGCACTTCGCATTTCACAGTATTCAGGATCAAAATTTCCTAGTTGGATGGAAGATCCCACGTTCTCTAACATTGTTAGTATCGCACTCTACGATTGCAAGAGTTGTAAATTTTTACCATCACTTGGAAAATTGCCATCACTGAAAACATTGTGGATAGAGGGGTTGAATCAAGTAAGAAGTGTGGGGACTGAGTTTTATGGGGATGGTTCTTTATCTTTGAAGCCTTTCCCATTATTAGAATCTCTTACTTTTGAAGGCATGGAGAATTGGGAGACATGGCATGGATTTGATAGAGATACATTCTCTTGTCTCCATAAACTTTCCATAAGAAATTGTCCCATGTTAGTCGAAGTGTCATCCCTTAGCCTTCCCTCAGTGCGTGTGTTACAATTAGAGGGTTGCAAGGACCTAGTTTTTAGAAGTTTAAAGGACCTCACCTCAGTCACCTCCCTAAGACTTACTGATATTTCAGAGCTTGGTTGTTTGGGAGATGAATTCAACCAACAACTTGAGAGCCTGGAGACTTTGGATATATCAAGTTGCAAAGATTTGAGATGTTTGTGGAAGAAAACAGTGGAAAAAGGCCTTATCCGCCTAACAAGCCTTATTCGCCTAACAAGCTTTGAGATTCGGGATTGTCCTGTTTTGGAATACTTTGGAGCAGAGGAAAATGAAGGAGGGCATCTTGGGCCCTGCAATTCTCCACTTGTACAGCTGGGCGCTCTTGCGGAATTACGAATTAATGGATGTGATATGTTGGTGAGTTTTGCAGGCATGAGGTGTCCATCACTAAAACATCTTAAAGTGACAGGTTGTGATGATTGCGAGGGTCTGCTTGAAGGAATAATGTTACCATGTGAATGTAACGTATGTCCTCTTGAGCAGTTGGAAATTTTTTGGTGTCCTTCATTTATACGTTTTCCGGAAGGTGCAATACCCAAAACCCTTATGCGGTTGTGTATTGAGTATTGTGACCAATTGGAAGCCCTACCTGATGGTATAATGAACGCTTGTGGTCTTGAAGAGTTGCGTATAGAATATTGTAGTTCACTCAAAAACTTTCCTCCAGGAGAGTTGCCAATCCCACTTAAGACTCTGTATATCAGGGCTTGCCCGCAAATGGAGTCGGTGTCAGAGTGGAAGATGTTGCCCAATAACATATTTCTTGAACATTTATTGATACAGCAAAATAGATATTTAAAAACCTTTCCGGAATGCACCCTCATGAACCTCACCAGATTGCAAATATGGAATTGCGAAGGTGTAGAGTCCTTTTGGGAAGGAGGCTTTTTGGCGCCCAATCTGAAAGAACTTTTTCTATGGGATTGTAACAATCTCAAGTGCATAACTGATCAGATGCAAAGCCTCACATCCCTTCAACATCTTAGCATACGGAATTGCAGAGGACTTGAGATGTTTCCTGAAGCAGGTTTTCCCACCACACTCTTAACACTCTGCATCAAAAACTGCAAAAATGTGAAGCAGCGGATATCACAGTGGGGCCTCCACAAACTTACCTCCCTCAAAAACTTCAGGATTGGAGGAGTACGCCCAGACATGGTTAGCTTCGGAGAGGACTTTATGCCACCCTCCTCCCTACGTACTCTTCAAATCGTTGATTTCCCAAATCTGGCTTCATTGTCACCCCGTCTCTCTCAAGGCCTAACCTCTTTCAAATGCCTTACCTTCGTAGACTGTCCAGAGCTTGGGTCCTTTCCAAAGGAATTGCTGTTACTGCCAAAATCCACCTCACTAGAGATACATAACTGCCCTAAACTAAAACGACTGTGTGAAAAGGAGAAAGGAGAATATTGGGCTTTCGTTTTCATAAGGTAAATTCCTTCTTAATTAAAAAATAAATAAAAATTATATCAATTGTATTTAATTTGTTCTCAAATCACTTAGTGAACTCCACTCTGTTTCTCCCTTTTTGGTAGACTTTATTTCTTCTGTTTTCCTTCTCTCTCACTCTACACGAGGGGAAAGAAATGAAGAAAGGGTCGTATTGCGTCTCTACAATTAAATAATACCAACAAGAAAAATTATTATGATTTGAAGTTGATCTAATTTATATTTTCAAAAAAATATTCGGTTCTTCCATCTTTAATGCTTGTAAGTATGTTTTGGCATTTTTATTCTCCTTATTTTATTATTACTTGGTAATTAATCAGTAACCATGACTAATGACTCCAAATTTTCTGTTGAAGCGATGATGAATGCCCCATTGAAGATCCGATTGAAAGGGAGATTCTCATGAGAAGAATAAAGTTTCTTTTCCAGAAGAAGATCAGGATTAGTCTGATGACGTGAAGTCAAAGAAAGAGATTTGCCTTGAAGCAGAAGAAAAAAGTTAGGTCAGTTTGATTATACAAATCAAAACAATTTCAATTTTGGTAAGTAATTGTAACATGTAAATAATTAGATATGATTTATTTAGTGATATGATAACAGATACTTATACAGGCTTGATATTCAAATCATTTGATTTTAACTAAAGAAATCTGAATTTTGTTTGCAATATTGAGCTTGGAGTTTGGGTATTAATCCTACCCCTCCCATTTGATTTTTGTGCAGAACCAGTTTTACTTGAGCAAATTGTTTTAAGGCTGCAATGGTCCGCTTACTGCCACCATTGCTGCTTCAAGGTCCTTATCAGAGTCTGCTTCTGCTCGACTAATGTATGTATTTGGCTTATCAGACTAAGGATGTTCTTCTGGCTCGTTGCTGAATGCCCCCTTGCATAGGATCTGCTGATTCTCTATTATTGTAGGTAATAGCCTAATAGGAGCCGCTGCTTATCAGTGTTTCCTTTCAACTCTTTGTGCTTGGTCCTGCATTGCTGTTGAGAGGACTGCTTTTGGCTTTGGTTTTGGTCCTAACTTTGAGAGAGATGCAGAGCAATTCCTTCAGGAAACTTTAAAGGTGTTTCCTATGCTCCAAATGGAGCTGTTTCTTCGGAGGAATTATAATTTGGATCTGTAGCTTTTTAACTAACGAAAGTTCTTTGCGTGCACATTTTGCAGTTAGTTGCTTCTCCGAACAGCTTCAAGCCTTCAACATATGACAAGTGATTTTTTGATGCCAAGGATAGGAGAGTCTCTTCCTCAGTTCAATGTTTGATCAAGAAAGACACCAAAGATGATGTCAAATGGTACATTCTGGGAAGGTGTTCAGGCCTACAGGACAATTACCACCCGCTGATTAAGGCGCAATTGTTTTCATTCCTCAAACCAGAGTAACATGACAGCAGACACTTTTACCTTGTACCAGAGGGCTTACTCTCACTTGGTAAACTGCCCTTTTTGATTAACTTTTGGATAGAGACGAATGGAGTAATAAAAGTAGGTATTGAGTATTTTGGTGATTTTATTTCTCCAACTGTGAAGCCTGTCCGTAGTTATGGACTCTTGACTTTCAATGGTATGGAGAATTGGGGGAAGTGGGATTTCTCAAATGGGGATGGGCAGGGTCTTGTTGGGGATATACTCTTGTCTTCAGCTTTGAATGACAAAATATCAGTGGTAGGGTCAACTTTTAGCCTTCCATCTCATGAAGAACTAAGATTGGAATGTTGCAAGGAGGGACTAGAGTCCAAGGGACATCACCTCTGTCATCACTGAGAATTGAGAACTCAGGCTTCTCGTTACCTGCAATTGTCCTCTTTTACCATTCACAGCTCTTGATATCTATGATTGTGATGCTTGCGGGTGTCACGCGAGATAATGTCACATTTCTGCTCAGAATATGATGGTGACGTTTCTCCTCTTGGGCGCTGCATGGGGATTTCTATCTGTCCATTTATAAATTTTCAGAAAAGGTGAGATGCCGAAAACTATTATTGCAAATCTAATTGGGCTAGCAGTAGTCTGTTATGTTCAAATGTGCTTCTATCCATTCTTTGTGGTCCTTGTCTCTTTCTCATGCCATTCTCCACTATTTTGCCCCGAGGAAAGGAAAAAAGATGGAACTATGAATGGCCTCTTTTGCTTGCAGAGTTAGCAATGGGGCAGAAATTTGCGAGCTGACAGAAACCTTGTATGGCTGTCAAACATAACAACGACATTACAATGGCGACCTGCAACTTACATTGAAGATGACCCAAACAGCTCAAAGATATTATTGTGAGTCTCATATGGTGGATTTGAGTTCAACTTGGAAGGACTCGTTATATTCCTTGTACAATCTCTGATCATGCGAATATAATGGTCGGAGAACTCATCTTTGTGGGGTTCTGTTGTTGTTGTTGCTATTTGAGTTAAAGAAAGTGCATTGTTGGGGAATAGGGGATATTGGGTTGTACTCAATCCCAAATGATCATGACTTAATCTCTTTAGCAAGTTGTTAAAAACAAGTATGTGCTATAAATAAGCATGCAATGGTTGAGCCAAAAACTAAAAACTATAAAAGAAATAGAAAAAGCAAAATAAAATAAAAGAAGGGATGGACTTGATTTATTGATTCTGTGGTTGAGATTTTTGAAATTTACTCATGGGTGACACTTGTAGATGCTTGGTAGTGAAATATGAATGTTGCATTTGGACTTCAGATTCTTTCTCGCTCCTCAGGATTTCAAAGAGATTTGATTAGATCAAGTACATGGCTTCGAAGGAAAAGCCTTGTAGCTTAGTTATAAATAACAAAATGGGAAAAAAGGGCATTTCACACCACCAAGAGACTGACTTGGCCGATACCGGTTAGAGGGGAGGCTGGGGCCGCGGTATGGCAATCCCCTTCCAAATCGGAATATCAGTTATGATGGGGAAATGGCTTAAGCTATAATCAGAGTTAACGGAAATCAAAAAATAGAAACGGATATAAAATAATATAATGAAATGATATTTTATAAACATAAAAAGGGGGGGAAATACATATATATATATAACATATAAAATATTTTTATATAAATATTAATTATTTTATAAAAATAAATGAATAACCATATTTTATAATAATAATCTAAATAATAAAATGTAATAATTATTTATAAGAAAAATAATATAAAAAATAAAAATTATAATTAAACAAATAAATAATTCATTAAATATGAAAAATATGTAATTATAAAAAATATAAGACTTTTTTTGTAAATATTAATTAATTTAGCATATTGATGTTTTGGAAATAAGAAATATTTTAGAGATGGAGAAATATTACTGTTAAAAAATCTCATATATTAGATCGTGTAATATAATAATCTTCAATTAAGTCGAGTATTACGTCTAACATGAAAAGATCATTCCATAAGTAGAGATGTTTCAGATTAAAAGTAATGGACTTTTTTTTTTCCCAATATCTAAAATAAAAAGATTTTATTAATACTTTTTATTTCGTTTCACTCAATACTTAACCCTACAAGCAAAATCCCTAATGAATTTCCCTCATTTGCTCAATAATTCTTGTAACTCCACTCCATGGAATCCATAATTTATGGGGGACCATTTTGGATGGGCAAGTGCAGGAGACCCTCAATTCATATCATTTAGGAAAACTTGGAATTTAAGGATTGCTTTGTTGGGCATCAAAGGGGGCTTTGTTCTTGCTCACAAATCCGCAATTACTATACCATCTTCTTCAATTTGGAAGTAATATTTTTACCCAAACCTCGGATTGTGCCAAATTTTTAGAATGTGGGTATTAATTATTTAGGTCGATAAAAACTCTTGTAATAAAATTTAAAAAAAAAATTAAAATCCAATCATAAAATTATCATTTCATAATATTGGTGCAACACAAGAGCTCATGCCATTGCCATCTTGAGCTCTTGGGTTTAAAATCTTTGAATCAGATGAATGCGAAGAAAATGAGTGGTAGATACCCAAACTCATATATTTGGCGGATTTGTCAATGTTATCCAAAAGGATATATTACTGAGTTTTTTACTAAATTAAAAATTCTTAGCACAAGATATATATTTTTGCCCATATCTTCATTGATAATATAATAACATTTTGACCTTATTTTATTTACTTATTTTTAGAAATGGTCCTTCATGATAGGGATGGATCCCATGCATGAGATCTTCCATCACTATACCCAACAGTCAAAGCTATATTTTACTTATATATTATTTTGGTCTTATATATATATATACACAGACACATACACACATATGTATATATATTATATTTTTCTGTTTGATCCAAATTTTAAAAATTTTCCAACCACTTCGATCACATTGCCAATCAAGGGTTAAAAATTAAAATAATTAAAATAAGATTTCTTGAAATTGATCATATCACGTCACACACAGATATTTCATGATTTTATTGTAGCTTCGACTTAGCTTTAGAAGTGCAAAAAATCTTATATTTATAGCACATGCTTGTTTAAAATATGATTTTAAAATTCATTAATTCTGTTGAAAAAGTTTAACTTTACTTGTTGACATGTGCCTTTTTTATTAAAACTATTAATGACCCACGATGATATTTTTATTATTTTTATTTTTATTTTTCAAGTCAAATACAATGAATAAGTGGTGTTTCTCAATCTTGATGTTTGTGAGATTTCTTGAAATGTGATAGTTTGGTAAGATTTATTTTTGGATTTTCTTTTTCTTATAAAGAGAAACAAAAATTAAGAGGTTTTAAAATAAAGTTAAAAACTGTTTAATAATTTTACTTTTAAAAACAAACTTATTTTATAATTTTTAAATAAAATAAAAAATTAAAAGTAAAAATCAAAGAAAAAGATAGGACATAAGGGTAAATGAATTTATAATATAGACATATTTAAAATTTTATATCCTTCAAGTGGAGATATAAATGAAATAAAAAAAAAAAGTTAGATTTTTTGTTTTAAAAAAAAAAGAAGCAAAAACTCCTTTAAGAAGCTTTTGCTAAAACTCTACTTTCTTCGTTAAAAAAACAAGTTGCTTTTTTAAAAAAAAAAATTCTAAAATAGTATTTGATAGGGTTTTTTCTTAAAAAAATAAGAGAAGAAAATAAGAAAAGATATACCAAACAAGCACTAAAAATCATTTTAAGAGAACAACGGTGGCTAAAGTTAGGAGCCAAAATCATTTGAAGATAAGTGATGGGATTAAATATGAAAATATTGGCGTTGCAAGTAAAATTTTATGATAGGTAATTGAGGTTATTTTATATTGGCCTAATTTTAAGAAATCTTATTATTTTTAAATTTTTTGATAAAAGTTGATAAATAAGTTTTTTTAAAAATTAATTATACATGGACTTGGTAATTTATGTTGATATGATAATGTGATTAATAATCGTGACAATTTTTTATAACACGAATATGACACGATTAATAAACAATTTGAACAATATGACATGGTCAATATAATTATTTTGAGTTGATTTCTATAAATACATGACACAGTTAACACGATATGATACAACACGATTAAATATTTGTTTAAGTGAATAAATTTATTTAAAATTAAGTTTGATTGGGACTAATAATCCAGAAGTTATATTGTCATTAAGGAAAACATATTTTATTTAAGAAAAATTGTGAACATTCATAATTTATGCTCATTAGGGAATGAAAATTGGTGTAAGCAATCAAACCTGATCAATAAATTATCAAGAAAATTAAAAAGAATAATAGTAAATATAATTATAGAAATTCTTAAATCCTCCATTGATAAATTAAAAAAAAAAAACCCTCAAAGAAAAAAAAAAACAGAAAATACAATAATTCATAAAAATAAAAGGGCATCCATGAATGGTGCCGAAAGGCTTTCTAACTTTATTGTGCCCTAATGAAGGACAAATCATAGACAATAAATATAGGGATTGAGTACGGTATCCTAACGAAGCAGCCCCAATCATAAAACTCACACATCCCAATGCACCCCATCTCGGCATCCAACGGCTGAGATTGAGATCTTCATTGGCTGTGGGTCCCATCCTTGCCCTTCATGGTCCCACCCCCCTCTTCTTATTTCCCTCCTAAATTTCCCCTGTTATCCTCAAAATTTTCTTTCAAGGAATTTCTAAAAATTACCTCATAAATCAATCCATCCAAGAATAATTATTCAAATCAGGAACAACAAAGATATAAAAATTCCTTTAAGCAATGCCTGGACTAAATAAATTCCAGGTTGCTTCTAATTTTTATAAATTGAAAAAAAATAATATAAAATTTATTTCTAACTCCACAATAAAAAATATAAATTTTTAAATTAATAAAAATAATAAATTCAATAAAAATTTGTGCCTCTCATATATATTTGCATTTTAATTGCTATATTATTCTAAAGGAAGTAAAAATTCCAAATGAGTTCCATATTTTATCTTTTAAGTATAAAGTTTATACAAACGCCTGCAGACATAAAATAGAAAAATTTAATCATAATTGATCATCTAATTTTATTAAATTGTTAAATGATTTTAAAAATTAAATTAAAAATTTAATCAACAAAATTCACATAAATTTATATTTTATTTTAATAAATCAATATAGATATTATAAATATGCTCGAACTAGTTAGTGAAAAATAAATAATTTAGTCGAACCCTAATGAGTGGAACGATAGATTACTCACACAATCTTAACAATATTTTAAATTAAGTGAAAAATATTATTATAATAAATAATGAATACACAATTATATTCAAAATTATATAATATAAACTTTTGTTGTATAATCTTTTGTTCATATAGAATTTTAGATTTTTTTTTTTTTTTAAATTTTAACTTGAGTAAGCGATAAGAGAATTTTGAAGGGCCAACAATAATTTAGGCTTCGTTTGGGAGTAGGCAGGCAAACGGACAAAAAGGAAAAAAACTTTGAAAAAGCTTAGAACATTTTTCAAAAAATTAAAAAATTTTCTTTCTAAAAATAGAAGAAACGGAAGGAAAACTAATGAACAAAAATAGAAATTTTAATGTATCAATTCTATTTTTAAAAAATTGACATAAAATGAATTTATATTTAATATATCTTACAAATTTAATAAAATGTTACCAAGTTCACAAGCTCAATGCATAAGAAGAATATTGTGTCAACAAATTTTTCATTAATTATTAATAAATCAATTTTTACAAAACTGTTCATACCATAACATTTTATCTTTAGAAGGATTTTTTAGATTTAAAAATTAAAAGGATATAAAGGTAAAAATATTATATTTTTAAATATATTTTTTTTTTATTTCTTTGTAACTCACGATTTATTTCCTTGCTTTTCTTTTTTAAATCCGAAATTAAAAAATTCTCTTTGCTTCCGATACTGGTAGCCTATGGTCTGGATTTTCTCTCTCCTCATTTCCATCTAATTCTCTCCCTCTCTCCCTCTCTCCCTCCCCCTTTCCGATCTCAAAAAAAAAGAAAAAGGAAACAATCCAAACACATACAAAACCTCTCTAGCGCTAATAAGATCAATCTCTCTCTTGAGCCAAAAATGAAGAGGAAGCCAATAAACCCTCTGATCTCGAACATAAGAGGTGAACTCTCTGTCTTTCTATCTCTAGAACTTAGCTTTATACACTTGTTTTTTTTTTTTTTTTGGGTACTTTCGGATTCAATTACTGACTCTCATTTTGGCGAAATCCAGTTGAATTCAGTTTGATTTAGTTGACTTGCTGAGTGTTCACTGTGAATTCTCTTTGATCGCTTTGATCTTTGATTATTTGTTTATGATTTAACATAATTAGATTTCGAACGGTGATTTGTTGATTTCAAGTGCGGGAGTCGGAGAGTTATGATTTGATCTTGATTTGATTTGAATTTAATTGGGGTTAAGAAGAATGTTGCATAGTTGGAAGAACAGGGTTTGACCTGAGTATCTATGGTGTGAAATCTGTGTGTGATTTGAATTTTTGAGGCAATGCTGTGTGTGCAATAGATTGTGGAATTATTATTTCATTCGGAATATGTTGTTGTAAAGTTTGAGTGGCCGAATTTAGTTGGTGTGGATTTTCTTGCAATGGAAAAGCTATTTAAGGAATATGCTGACATCTACAAGGGACCATCCCGCAATGCGTTGTGGCTTTCTTCTTCCTGATACCACTGGCCCAAGGCTGAAATTATTTCTAATTTTGTGTTTCGCATATGGGTTTCAGAAGAGGAAGAACAGAAGAGAGATCAGACAGGTGGAAGAACTTCCTTGAGCGGCAAGTGCAGCTCTAGCCATTAGTCTCCCATGCACATTTCATCCTAATCCCAAAACAAAACAAATTAGGGTTTCGGACAAGTGCAGAACAAAAATTTAGGGCAGATCAAAATTAGGTTTTCGGACAAAAATAATGCAGAACAACACCATATATTTGGGCTAATACTTTCTGCTTGCTTGCTGAACGTCGGTAGAGAATATGTAAACGCTGGAAATGCGTCGGGAGAGGGTTTCTGGAGAGGATAATTTCTGTGAGAGAAGCGAAGTGAAGTGATGCGGTGCAAATGAGCCTTGGTTGAAGGGGTTTATACAAGAAGTCGACTTTTCAAAATTCGATTTCAAAGAATATATTCCAAAAAATGAATAAATAAATAAAAGCGCAGCCTTCCTTCAGACGTTCAGGAATCTAGTGCATCCTGAATTCGTTCTTGCCAAAATCGACTTAGGTCGTTTTTTTGTTGGACAATCCATCCAACACTAATTATTCAAATAAAGAGTAACAAAGATATAGAAATTCCCTTAAGCAATGCTTGGGCTTCCGTAAAAATTATGGAGGTTGCTTCTAATTTTTATAACTTGAAAAAATATTACAAAATCTATTTCTAACTTCACAATAAAAAATAAAAAATTTTAAATTAATAAAAATAATAAATTCAATAAAAATTTGTATGCTCATATATATTTGAATTTTAATTGCTATATTAATCTAAAGGAAGCAAAAACTCCAAATGAGTTTTATATTTTATCTTTTTTAAGTATAAATTCTGTAGAGATACTCGCACACTTAATATAGAAAAATTTAATCATAACTAATCACATAATTTTGGTTAGATTGTTAACTAAATAAATTATTTTTATTTTGAAAATTAGATTAAAAATTGAATCAACAAAATTCATGAGTATGAATTTTATATTTAAAATTATTTTTTTAATAAATTAATTTAAAAATTATAATTATATTAAAATCGATAAATTAAAAATAAATAAATTTTGTGAAACGCTTAATCAATAAAATGTTGGATTATTCATGCAATCTTAACAATATTTTAAATTCATTGAAAAATATTATTATAATAAACAATAAAAACACAATTATATTTAAAATTGTAAAATATAAATTTTTGTTGTGTAATATTTTGTGTATATAAATTTAAGAGTTTTTAATATTTTAATTTGAGTAAGCGACAACAAACTCATTATTTTTGGTTCAATATTAATTTAATTACACAGCTCAAAAATATTTTTCTTAAAAATAAAAAAAAAGGGGAAAATTCTCTTCCCTTCCGAAATTGGGAGCCTGACCCAAAAAAACAGAAGGAATTGGGAGCCTCTGGTCTGGATTTTCTCTCTCCTCATTTCCACCTTATTTTCTCTCTCTTTCTCTCTCTACCGTGACACGAAACAACACAGGTAATGATGTGATGGCAAACTCCCCATTTGCATGTGGAAAAAAAAAAAAAAAATCTCACACTCCAAACACAGACAAAACCTCACTCTCTCTCTTTCTCACACCACTCCGTTTCTCACTCTCTTGCTCTCCCTCTCTCACCTCTTCGGCAGTTCAGTTGCAGAGAAGCAAGCCCCAATAAGATCTCTCTCTCTCGAACTGAAAATGAAGGGGAAGCCAGTAAACCCTCTGATCACGTTCGAACACGAGAGGTGAACTCTCTGTCTTTGTCTCTCTAGAACTTAGCTTTATACACTTGTTTTTTTTTTTTTTCTTTTTTTACTTTCGGAATCAATTACTGACTCTCATTTCGGCGAAATCCAGTTGAATTCAGTTTGATTTAGTTGACTTGCTGAGTGTCACTGTGAATTCTCTTTGATCGCTTTGATCTTTGATTATTTGTTTATGATTTAACATAATTAGGTTTTGAACCGTGATTTGTTGATTTCAAGTGAGGGAATCGGAGAGTGGCATGGGTCATATTTCAACAACTATTTTATATCCATTAATATGGCGCTACAGCTAACTGAATCCATTTGTTTGTGCAGTTAATCATCTTGACTACCTGGGAGTGCAGGTGGCATGGGTTACTGGACCATGGTTCCTTTCAATTTTTATAAAGATGCTTCCTTGGGAAAGTGGTCAGCTTCTATGTTATATCATGTATAGATTAATTCTTGATCTGCAACAAAATAATAAACATGATAGAATATATGGTGTTTTGACTGTCGCAAAAATATGCATTGTCATAGTTGGCATTTCTATTGGTGCTGTGTATGATGTTACTGAGTCATTAGTGGTTTTCTTTTGGCTTCAGTTCTTCGTGTCTGGGATGTCCTGCTTTTTGAAGGGAATCGTGTTATGCTATTTAGGACAGCATTGGCCCTGATGGAGTTATATGGTTCTTGGTGAAAGGCGTTTTTATCATTGAATTTTTATTATGTATTTAAGTGGTAGCTTTAGAACATAACAAAGATGTGAAACCTAGTGTTACTTAGCTTTCTTGTAGGCTCTGCATTAGTCACAACAAAGGATGCTGGAGATGCAGTCACTGGTAGGCTCAACATTTGACAGCAGTCAGCTTGTCCTGACAGCTTGCATAGGTTACCAAAATGTTAATGAAGCCAGTTTGCAAGAATTAAGGAATAAACATCACCCAGCTGTTATGACAGCATTAGAGGAAAGATCGAAGAGGCTTCAAGCATGGAGAAATTCCCAGGTTCTAGCTTCTAAATTATGTAATTTTAAACAATATCCTGGATCAATCATTATAGAAGCAAACAAGCTGCAACGTAAAAAGACAAATGATGATATATCTCATGTTGAACCTGGATCCAATAATGTGAAATCGTGAATGAATTTATTATCGGTCTAAGTGGGGATTTGGAAGTAGATGGTGTTCCAGATCTTCAAGAGCAGGTTCGATAATCTTTCCTATTCTATAGGATTCTTCTTTCTTTGCTTAATCCCCCCTTCCCCATATTTTTTGACAGAGAGAAGAAATTATTTCTTCTTCCTTGATGGAACTTAATGACCTTGGAGTCCCTTGATTAAACATAAATTTGATTGTGATTGAAGCTAGTTACAATCTGCATAGTGCCATGGATTTCATACCTGGAAATAGATTTTACTAGTTTGCAATCATGTTTGTTCATTACTAAGGGGGAAAACGTTTCAGAACATTGTAGCGATTATGGGTTGGGCTTTTGGGAAAAAACATTCTAAGCAGCACTGGGCAAAATCCTGTTAGAAGAGAAGGAAAAGCTAAATGCAAGTGAAAAAACATTAGAGGGGTTTGATGAGGCCAGTATATTAAAAAGCACTCTAATAAAAGCAGTGTACATGAACATATCGGTTCTATGGAATTTCTTGTTCGAAGAATAACTGCTCATTGATCTTTGTTTGGTTCTATATTGGTATTTATAATCACAGATTAAATGAACAAATGGAACATTGGGAAAATAAAACTTCACTAGATGGTCTTGCTTGTCTACTTGAAAACTCTTACGAATCCATATTCAAACAGCCCAAGCATTTGCCATATGGTAATAAACTGGTACACTGCAAAAGTGCTAATATATGGGACCTTGTTTCAGCTCTGGTGCGTATAACCTGGGTATTCACAAGATCTGTCCAGGAGGAGCTGTGGACAATGGGCATGAGGGGTTTTAAGTGTCTGTGCTGATAAGAGGCATATGGGATGTTTATCCGATGTGTATTGATTAGTGTGGATCTTTTGAGGGGCTTTAGAGATCATTTCTGTGTATCCCTGCTTCCTAGTTAAAATTATAAAAAAAAAAAAAAAAAAAAAATCCATATCCAGACCTAATGCTTCATAAGATTTACTAGTGATTGATCTTATACATGTCATAACTTGTACATGATTATTCTTTTTATGCTTGGACAATTCCTCCTTGGTGCTTTTCTTTTGTTTGCCCTTATGTTAACTATTACATATCCTTGTGGCTTCAAGCTTAAGTTTCCATTCACTTGTTTAAAATAAAGTTCTTGAATTATCATTTGAAAGGAAAGGAGTATATGCCTTGAGCATGCAAATATGTTATTAAAACCAATTTATAATCACTGAATGTTTAGGGTTGCTATTACTTCATCTCTGCTTTCTACTTCTAGTGCACAAAATATTCGCTGGTAGTTTGGTTAAAAGTTGAATTATGCAAGTTGCTGGAGGAGAAAAGATCTGCATTACTCAGGTTCGTAACTAATTTGGTATATCATGTCATGATGAATCTTTCATAAGTTATTATAGTACTTCTGATTGAAATTTGGTATCATCTGAATCTGCTAGGTTCTTATCATTAAGAAATATGGGTGTTTAAGAATGTCTCATAGTACACTTTGCAACTACTAGATACTAATTTCTACTTGTTCTTTTGTTTGCACATGCATCTTATGTAATTCCATCTATGTACCGGCATTTATGTTGTATGATGCTTTAACTTCATTTTTTTCCTTTGTTTTTTTTTTTTTTAATTACTTTTCCATCTTACCAGGGCTGAGGAATTGGAGACCGCTTTGATGGAGATGGTCAAGCAGGACAATTGCCGGCAGTTGGGTGCTAAGGTATAATTTGTGCCGTTAGAAGAAGAATTTGATTGAATGTGTACAAGGAAAACCCCATTTTTTTCCACTCATTTTTTTCCTGCATTCTCGAACTGCTTCTCTTGACAAGTTTATGGGTTTTGTTTTGCTTTTATTTAAAAAAAAAAAAATGAAATTTTGTTTTTAAAGTAAAGGTTCTGCATCAGTGAAAGTTCTTTGAATGGGGCTTCTGATACAGCCGATGGTTAAATCCATGATTGTTGGTTATGGGCAATGAAGAAAGAAATGGACTTCTTTAGGAAATTCCTATGTAAAGTGCATAGCAAACTCCCTGATTTACATGTCATGATGTAGCTAAGGTTGTAAGCAGGCAAGGGTCATGCATCTTTCCTTCTTTCTTCTGTAGGCTTCAAAATGTGATGTCTTGTGAATGACTATGATGGGAAGGCTGCAAATGTAGCAACAAAAAGGCTTTTGGAAGTATTAATTATCATCTGCAGAGGCTTAACCGGGGAAGGAGGTAAGCACACATTATTGGGAGAAGTATCATTTCAATTGGCTTTGTGGTATTTAACAGCCAAGTGTGGGTAATTTTGAAATGTCTTCAAATCAAACCTAGTGTATTACCATTTGGAGATGAGCTGGTCCATAATAATATTATGGGCCAGATTCTTTACAGTTATGGCCCTGACAACGCTAAGTTGGGTGTTGCATTTGGCTTTTCCCATGCTCTATGTTGAATGTAACTTTTTGCACTTGGTTGCTTCATTGTTGTTCATAGCTTCATTGCTAATAGTAGTTTGTTAGAGAAATGGAGTATCAATGGATAATTTCAAATTGCAAATGTCGCTTGGAGAAAGCCCTACAATGCTGAAAGGCAACTTACATTGAATATGACCTAAACAGCCCAAATGTGAGTGGCCCATTTGTGGAGAACTCACAATTCCAAGTCTTGATCTAACCAAATATTAATTTTATTTGATTAACCCAAACTAAATGCAAAGATACTTAGGAATGGTACCAACGTAATGTGGTATCATTATGTTTTGGCTTTGAGTCTTGGAAATGAAAAAATAGACACCGGTATAGTCTATCCTTTAAAAAAAAAAAAAAAAAAAAAAAAACTTGAATGATATATTGTCATCAACAAAATGAATAGAAATGATATTATTTATTCATGAAAATGTACTGTTATCAAAGCCTATTGCTTATGTGACAGGTTAAAAGAAATTGAAAGAGGCTAACATAATGAAATTTTTAAAATGATTTTGTTATAGATATGTTAATCTTTACATTCTTGCCTCCAATTAGTAATGATGCCTTTAACTGCGGAGGCTGCTCTCTCTCTCTCTCAGAGTTTTCCTTTCCTACTTTCTTTCTAGTTTCTGGAAGCAACCATGCCTTTAATTGTGGAGGCTGCTCTGTCTGCTCCCATTCAGAGGTTGCTTGACAAATTGACCTCCTCTGACTTACTCAACTGGGCAAGATCTCAAACTCAACACTACTCCACCCTCCGGCAATGGAGGGGTATGTTGAAAACCATCCATGCTGTGCTTAACGATGCAGAGAATAAGCACCTGACAGATTGGGAGGTGGGAAGTTGGCTAAACAGCCTCAGAGATTTAACCTATGATGTTGAAGACATTCTGCACGAGTTTCCTCCTACCAGCTCATCCACACCGATGGACTCCGATGCAGTGGAGGAGATCACCCTTGGATTACAAAGTATTGAAAAGCAAATTTCTGCCTTGGGTTTGGAACATTGCAGTAGAGGGGAAGGGAGGTCCTACAAGATAAGAGAAGGACGAGAGACTTCTTCCGTGGAGGATGATGACTCTCTTGTTAGAGGCAGAGATCTTGACAAAGCGGCTTTACTTCAATTGTTGCAGCTTAGTCCTGAATCCAACATCAACACTGCCAATGCAAGCACTCCAACTCCATTTGGTGGTATGGGAGGCCCCAGACCTGCTGCCTTTACTCGCTTCAAAACACCACCAGTTGCTCCTGCTGGAAAGAAACTCCTTGTGATTCCCATAATTGGCATGGCTGGCATCGGAAAAACAACACTTGCTAGGCTTGTATACAATGATGACCAAGTCAAGAATTCTTTTCATCTGCCAGTTTGGGTATGTGTCTCTGAAAATTTCAATGTTAAGGAATTAACAAAGATAATTCTGTGGAAAGTCAGTGCAGAAGCTTGTGATCATCTCGAGGATCTGGATTCCCTTCAGCGGAAACTGAAGGAGAAACTAGATGGAAAGAAGTTTCTGATAGTTTTAGATGATGTTTGGAGTCAGAACAAGAAGGAATGGGAGAGCCTGTGCAAACCCCTTAAAGCAGCAGCATCCCTTGGAGGCACAATCATTGTCACAACCCGTCACCAAGGTGTTGCATCAGCAATGTCAATGGCTGGTTCTACTGTTTCCTCCCGCACTTTGGAGGTGTTGTCGGAAGCTGATTGCATGTCTTTACTCACGCAACGTGCTTTGGGAGCAAATGATTTTAAATCACACCCTGAGTTGCAAAGTATTGGAGAGCAAATTGCCAGAAAGTGCAAAGGCTCTCCTTTAGCTGCAAAAACTCTTGGAGGTCTCCTCCAAGATAAATTAAATCCTGATGAATGGGAAGATGTACTAAAGAGCAACATATGGGACCTCTCAGAGGATGATAGTGAAATTGTTCCCGCTTTAAGGTTAAGCTACCATCACCTGCCTTCTCCTCTAAAGCAGTGCTTTGCATACTTTTCAATATTCCCGAAGGATTATGAGTTCAAGATGGAAGAACTGATCCTGCTCTGGATGGCAGAAGGGTTCTTAGAGCAGAAGAAAGGGAGAAAGAAAATGGAAGACTTGGGTCAGCAATACTTTCGTGATTTGGTATCAAGATCACTTTTGCAACAGTCCGGCAACGACATGTCAAGGTATGTGATGCATGATCTCACACATGACTTGGCTCAATATGTTGCAGGAGAGATTTGCTTTAGGCTGGAGGATGAGTTGCAGGCCAGTAATACTTCTAAAATTAATGACAAGGTTCGTCACTCTTCATATGCCCGTGGAAAATGGGAGGTTATTAAAAGATTTGATCCTTTCATGGGAAAGAAGTGTCAAAGAACACTCTTGGCACTGCCTATTTCTTCGAGTTTCAATGGTCACATTGCTAATACAGCAATAAGTTGGTTGTTGCCACAGTGTAGATGGTTAAGGGTGCTTGGATTGAGTTGTTATGCAATAGTTGAGCTACCAGATTCTATTGGAGATCTAAGGCAACTGCAACACCTTAATTTGTCTTCGACTTCCATAACATGCTTACCTCAGTCAGTTAGTGGCCTTCACAGCTTGCAGAGTTTGGTGTTAGATAAGTGCTATAAGCTTTCGGGATTGCCAAGGGGCATGAAAAGTCTGACCAACCTGCGACATCTGAGTATAGATGAAACATATAGTTTGGAGGAGATGCCAATGGGGCTTGGTTGTCTAAAATGCCTGCAGAAACTATCAAAGTTCATTGTGCACAATGGCAACGGATTGGGCATACAAGAGTTGGAACATCTCTCGGATCTTCATGGAGGTCTTTTAATTTCAGGATTGGAGAATGCAGTTGATGTTCAACAGGCAATCAGGGCCAAGTTAAAGGAGAAGCAACATCTTCAAAAGTTGGAATCGGAATGGAGTCGGTTTATTGATGATACAGACAATGCAAAGGACCAAATGCTTGTTATCGAGTCTCTGCAACCCTATCTCTGCAACCCTATACTAACATCGAAGCACTCCGCATTTCACAGTATGCAGGATCAAAATTTCCAAGTTGGATAGAAGATCCCTCATTCTCTAAGATTGTTAGTATCAAACTCCACAATTGCAAGAGTTGTAAATTTTTACCATCACTTGGAAAATTGCCATCACTGAAGAACTTGTGGATAGCGGGTTTGAATCAGGTAAGAAGTGTGGGGAGTGAGTTCTATGGGGATGTTTCTTTATCTATGAAGCCTTTCCCATTATTAGAATCACTTACCTTTCTAGGCATGGAAAATTGGGAGACATGGCATGGATTTGGTGGAGATACATTCTCTTTTCTCTGTGAACTTTCCATAATCAATTGTCCCAAGTTAGTAGAAGTGTCACCCCTTAGCCTTCCCTCTCTGTGTTTGTTACAATTAACAGATTGCAAGAAGGTAGTTTTTAGAAGTTTAAGGAACCTCACCTCAGTCACCTCTCTGACAATTCATAAAATTTCAGAGCTTGTTTGTTTTGGAGATGAATTCAACCAACAACTCGTGGAACTTGTGAGCCTTGAAGCATTGAATATTTTCGATTGCAAAGAATTGAGATGTTTGTGGAAGAAAACAGTAGAAAAAGGCCTTAATCGCCTAACATGGTTTTGGATTTGGAATTGTCCTGTTTTGGAATACTTTGGAGCAGAGGAAAACGAAGAAGGGCATCTTGTGCCCTGCAATTCTCCACTTGTACAGCTGGGCACTCTTGCGGAATTACAAATTAATAGATGTAATATGCTTATGAGTTTTGCAGGCATGAGGTGTCCATCACCAAGACATCTTGAAGTGAGAGATTGTAATGCTTTGGAGGGTCTGCCTGAATCAGGATGTCCTCTTGAGCACTTGGAAATTTGGAAGTGTCCTTCATTTATACGTTTTCCGGAGGGTGCAATACCCAAAACCCTTATGTGGTTGTATATTTACTATTGTGACCAATTGGAAGACCTGCCTGATGGAATAATGAACACTTGTGGTCTTGAAAAGTTGCGTTTGGATGGATGTAGTTCACTCAAACACTTTCCACCAGGAGAGTTGCCAATCTCACTTAAAGCTCTGTATATTAAGGATTGCCTGTCGATGTCAGAGTGGAAGATGTTGCCCAACAACATATGTCTTGAACAATTACTAATAGAGGAAAATAAATATTTAAAAACCTTTCCGGAATGCACCCTCTTCAACCTCACCAGATTGCAAATATGGAAGTGCGAAGGTGTAGAGTCCTTTTGGGAAGGACGCTTTTTAGCTCCCTATCTGAAAGACCTTTTGCTATGGGATTGTAACAATCTCAGGTGCATAACTGATCAGATGCAAAGCTTCACATCCCTTGAACATCTTGTCATACGGAATTGCAGAGGACTTGAGAGGTTTCCTGAAGCAGGTTTTCCCACCACACTCTTATCCCTCTATATTGAAAACTGCAAAAATGTGAAGCAGCGGATATCAGAGTGGGGCCTCCACAAACTTACCTCCCTGAGAAACTTCAGGATTGGAGGAGTATGCCCAGATATGGTTAGCTTCGGAGAGGACTTTATGCCACCCACCTCTCTATGTTCTCTTGAAATCGTTGATTTCCCAAATCTGGCTTCATTGTCACCCCGCCTCTCTCAAGGCCTCTCTTCTCTCAAATCCCTTACCTTCAAGAACTGTCCAAAGCTTGGGTCTTTTCCAAAGGAATTGCTGTTACTCCCACAATTCTCCGTACTACGGATCCAGAACTGCCCTAATCTAAAACGACTGTGTCAAAAGGAGAAAGGAGAATATTGGTCTTACATATCCCTCCTACCCGAAGTTCAAATAAGGTAAATTCTTACTTTAATTAAAAAAATATATATGAATTGTATTTAATTTGTTTTTCAACACCTGGCTTTGTATTTTAAGTTGATGAGTGGCAGGAAATTATGACTAATGATTCCTAATTCTCAGTTGAAGACCCAATTGAAAGGAAGATTCTCATGAGAAGAATGAAGTTTCATTCCCGGAGGAAGATTGGGATTGACGATGCAAAGTCAAAGAAAAAGATTTGTCTTGAAGCAGAATAAAAGGTCACATTAGTTTGATTCCAAAAATCAGAACAGATTAAATTTTGATGAGTAATTATAACATGTAAATATTTGAATAGCATTTATATAGTAATGTGATATCAGACACTTATAAGAGCTTTAGATTCAAATAGTTTGATTCTAACTAAAGATAGCTAGGACATTTTTATTTTTTTTTGGCAGGTTTGAGCTTGGAGTTGTGTCCAGTAATTACATTGGTTTTTCTTTATCCTTCCTTTGTTCCCAGCGAGTAATTTCTTACATAAAGAATTTTTAGCTCAGTTTCCTTCAAAGTTGGTTGAAGCAAAATGCTAAAGTGACCCTTTGTAAGGTTTGATATACTAATCAAGGATAGCAAGGGAATCACAAGTGATTTGAAGATATAACCAAAATGTTCATTTTCTTGTTAACTCGAAACTTTGAATACTAGCATCAATTTTGTATCCCAATGCAATTGAATTGAGTTCACACTATCTTATACACCTATGACCTAATTGATTCAAGAAAGCTATCAAAAAGCTTAGCATTTCCTCAGTCAAATTTGATGAATCATAGAATTTATTATTGCAGAACATGGACCTTGTTGAACTCCGGACTCGGAAATTTCTATTGTTGTAGTATATGCTTTGAAGGCATGTTATTCATTAGCATTATTGGACAAATATATTCACCATGCTGAAGTTCTTAGTGACAATGAGCAAGCAAGATGTAGTTTATCTGATAATTAATTGTACCTAGTGATTTAGGAAATTAACTTATATGCTTCATAGAAACATTTCAGTGTTTTTTAATCGATGAGGCAATTTTCGTAGCAAGGAAATGAGGGAGTTTATCTGCAATGTCATGTCTAAAAGAGCTCGCCATCTCGAAAATGGTAATTAATTTCATGAATCCTCTCACCTCACATTAAAATTCCGTGTCTGGTTTTTTATTCCTACCCATTCCATTTGATTTTTGTGCAGAATCAATTTTACAGGATTCGTTTTACTTGAGCAAATTGTTTTAAGGCTGCAATGGTCTGCTTACTGCCACCACTACTGCTTCAAGGTCCTTGTTGGAGTGTGTTTCTGCTTGGCTTATCACTATCAGAATCAAGGATGTTCTTCTGGCTGGTTGCCCAAATGCCCACTTGCATATGGTCTGCTGATTCTCTGTTACTGTAAGTAATAGGAGCTGCTGGTTGTCAGTGTTTCCTTTTCAACTTTTTGTGCTTGGTCCTGCTTTGCTGTTGAGAGGACTGCTTGTGGGGTTTTGGTCTGAATTTTGATAGACAGATGCAGAGAACTTTCTTGTGGAATTTTTAAACGTGTTTCCTATGCTCCAAATGCAGAGCTTTTAGATGAGAAAAATAAAAATTGCATTTAAATTTTAGATTTTTCCTCAAAATTTCAGAGAGATTTGATTAGATAAGTGCTTGGCTTTGAAGGAAAAGCCTTGCAGCTTAGCCATAAATAATAAAAAGTAAAAGAAAAATGTGGGGCTTCTTACGTTGGGGATTTCAAAGGAAAATAGAAAAGTTGGACTGCTAGCTCAAAACTTAGTAAAGTCTAATGAATATTCACTCTTGAAAGAGATTTAGGGTAAAAATTCTAAAAATTGATTAAAATTTTATAAATATTTGTGTTAGCTATAAATAATATATATGTTACTATTTGATTAAAATTTTAAAAATTATCCGAGCACTCCGATCACATTGCCGATTGATGATTAAAAATTAAAATGAAATTTCTTGAAATTGATCATATCATATCACTCATCTTTCACATGATTTTACTGTAGATCGCACTTAGCTTTAAAAGTGCAAATGAAGATAGATCTACTCCATCTTTTTTTTAATTAGTTTTTTATATTTTTACTTCATTATTTCTTTTTCCTCCAAAGATCTATGAGTTACATTATAGCATAACTTTTTTTTTTTTTTTTGGTTTACTCATAAATTGTACATAAAATATATAAAATTTGATTTTAGAATCTATTAACTCTATTGAAAAGGTTTTACTAACTTAACTTGTTGACATGAGCTTTTTTATTATAATAATTAATGACCAATTATGATATCTTTATTAATTTTGTTTTTATTTTTCGAATCAAATACAATAAGTTTCTAACAAAGACATTACTCAATATTTATATTTGTGAGATTACTTGAATGTAAAAATCATTTTAAAAAAAAGAATGGTGGCTAAAGTTGGAAGCCAAAATAAAAACATTTAGAGGTTAGATTTATTTGAAGATGAGTGATTGGTAAATGAAATAGAAAAAGATTGAAATCATGAGTAATTGTGGTCTGATTATTTCAAATTTATCGGTAAAAATCGATATAATTTTGCAAGTCTAATTTAAAAATCGTGATTTAACAAGCATATAAATAGTATGCAATTAAAATAAAGTTAATAGTATGTGATTGCTAAAATATTCTCCAATTTTCATATTTGTTTATTTAGCATATGTTCGTTGTTTTTTGAATTAATAGATGTTAGGTTCTACATGGATGTTTATGGTTTTGCTGTTCGACCTATCCAACAATGTTTTGTGGGCCTAAGACTGAAATTATTTCTAATTTTGGTGATAGGCATGCTTGGGATGCCTTAGTTGAGAATGCAGAAAAGGGAGAATCGCAGACAGAGGAGACAAGAAATCACAAGATCCAAATATAGACCATAGCTTCGTGCCATAGAAGATATGGTGAGTGTTTGTGTCAAAAGGAAGATCCCTTCATCTGTGAACAATGGAATGCTTCTTCCTTGTGATGAGGACTCTGAGGTTGCGGAGACGTCCAATCCTGTAAGGATGTTCCTTCAAGAGACAAGTGTAGAGGTGATTTTGAAATGCCTTCAATTCAAAACTGATGTATTGCCATTTGTAATAATTTTACGAGCCAGATTGTTTATGGTTATGGCCTTTAATGATTCTAAGTTTTGGGCTTTACCCATGTTTGGCCATTTCTTGTCGTTCAATAGCAGAAATTTAAATATAACTTTAATACCATTTATGATTTTGAATATATTTTTAATAACATATTAAAAAAAGTTTAAATATGGTTTTGAATATCATTTTAATACCATATTAAATATATATGAATATAAAAAAAAATTGAACATGATTGTAATATTATATTAAGAATAAAAAACAATAAAAAAATATTAATTCTAATGATCCGTTACTTCAATAAAATATTACAATATGACAAGGTCCCATATGCTATGTGGAGTTGAATTATATAGCTGAGAACCTATGAAGCTAGAAGGCACGGAATAGCAACATATCAAAATTATAAACAAAAATTTATAGACTTAATTACACGCCTAGTTTCTAAACTTTATTTCATTTTCGTAAATTAATCTCTACATTTAGAAATATTATCTCGTGGTTCTCAAATTTTCAAAATTATAACATGTTAGTTCTTCCTTCATTGACGATCACAGAGTAGCCGTTAACTGCTGACATGACAGTTTATGTGTTTTACGGACGTTAACGTGTCATTGTCATGTCAACACTTGAATGCATGTCTTGATAGCATGACAGTCTACATGACAATGATACGTCAGTATCCATACGATACGTAAACTGTTACGTCAGCAGTTAATCGTTATTCTATTATCATCAATGACGGAAGAACTAATATGTTATAATTTTAAAAATTTAAGGATCATAAGATAATATTCCTAACTGTAGACACTAATTTATAAAATTGAGGTAAAGTTTAGAGTCTAAATATATAATTAACTCAAAATTTATAGTATGGTAAGTTACAACGTACTGTAACTTATGTTCAAGGACGTGTAAGAGGATACAAACACCCCTTTCTTTTCTAAGAAGATACAGAAGAATTGGCGCAGCACTTCTAGACTTTTACCCTTTTATGTACTGTGCATTTTTCATAATGGATAGAACTTTTGTCATGCCTTGCTTTGGAAAGTATGAGATGGCTTGTCTCTGGATATACAAATGAGCTGTCGAGTTGTGTCATGATATCAGAGAGAGCAGGAAACAATATAAAAATATGCGGCAAGGAGGGAGAAAGCCTGACAATGCTGATAAGCAAATTGCATTAAATATGTTCTAAACATTTCAAATATCCGATTTTTGGGGAATTAATGATTTCTCGGCCTGGTCCCTTACCCACTGTTCAATAAATTTATTTGGGGGGAAAGCTCACATTTCAATATTTTTCAGAATTAATTTTTTTTTTTTTTTTTTTTATGTGGTAGGTGTCATTAAGTTTTTGCTTGATATTTTTTGGAGAGACTTGGTTCCCAGGGGTTTATTTTTGATTTTTTTTTCAAAATTAAAAATTTTTAAAATAAAATTAAAAATTATTTGATAATTTTATTTTTAAAAACAAACGTATTTTATAAATTTTAAATAAAATTAAAAGTAAAAAATTAAAAAAAAAAAAAAAAAAGAGAAGATATAACAATAAATGAATTTATGATATAAACATATTTAAAATTTAATATTCTTCAAATAGAGATATAAATAGAATAAAAAAAAGCTAGATTAAAAAAAAGAAGTAAAATATCCTTTTAAGAGCTTTCATTTAAAAGCCATTTTTAAAATTTTTATTCATAAAAAATAAATTACTTTTAACGAAAAAAGAAATCATTTGATAGGATTTCTCCTAATAAAGAGAAGATAAGCAGAAAAACGTTACCAAACAAATACTTAATTTCCGGCGGAATAGCCTTGACCATATATAAATACAAGGGTTATGTTGTTAAAAATTGTTATAAATATTTATATCAAAGTTATTAACATTTATTAACATCCTTTTGTTAAATTTAAATTTGTATTCAGTCAAATCGTAATCAAAATAATTAAAATTAAAATAATCAATTTAATTTGATTATAAAATTTTTATAACTAAAATCTAATCTAATAAATCAAAAATTGACAATTTGATCTGATCAAATTAGTCTATAAAATTGATTTGATCATCCAAAATAACCAAATTATTAAAATCTCTATAAATAACTTTCAATTAACGTTATCTCCTATTCTTATCTACCTAAGTATAATATATTATCCGAATCAATCTATAACTATAAATTACAATTTTAAATTATAAAGATTTGCTTAGTATAATATTTAAGAATATTAATAGAAAAGTACTTATAAAATATTGACATAGTACATTTGAAAATTAGTGTTATCATCAAAACTTATTACTCTAAATTTAAATTATAATAAAAAATAATAATTTAGAAAAATATTGACCAAACTAATGTTTAAGAATTATGTTAATTTATGAATATGGCCATATTTATTGAACTTTGACCAAATTAGATACTTTGATTGATTTACTAACAACAAAATACATATTTGTTCAAGATTATGAAGATAAACGAGATATTAAATTTAAAAGAGATCGAAGTTTACCAAATTTAATAAATGAAATTATATTTTATTTTTATTACTATTTTATAGAGATGTTATTCAATATACTATTAAAAATATATTTATATTTTTTTTGTCAATATGTTGAATGTTTATTGAATTCCTCTTTTTACTGGTTAGTAGCAAAAAATTTCTTTTTAATAAAAAAATTAATTCACAAAATTATCAATTATATTATTAAATCATCCAAAAGGTTTTGCATATTCAACATCTGACCAAAGAAATATGAACCACACAGATACAGCAGATGAAGGAGAGAGAAATACGGAACTATCAGTTGGGTGTCTACAATGATCAACCCTTCTTCAGTACGCTTAATCCATTCATGCATCTGACCAAAGATATTCATTCTCATCTGCTTCATACGATGATCTCTGTTTCCATTCTCTTTCACTCTTTCTTGCTTCCCTCGCTCTGATCTCTCTCTCTCTCTCTCTCTCTCTCTCTCTGAGTTTTCTTTCCTATTGTCTTTCTGGTTTCTGCAAGCAACGATGCCTTTAATTGCGGAGGCTGCTCTGTCTGCTCCAATTCAGAGGTTGCTTGACAAATTGACCTCCTCTGACTTGCTCAACTGGGCAAGATCTCAAAAACAACTCTACTCCAGCCTCCGGCAATGGAGGGATATGTTGAAAACCATCCATACCGTGCTTAACGATGCGGAGAATAAGCACCTGACAGATTTAGAGGTGGGAAGTTGGCTAAACAGCCTCAGAGATTTAACCTATGATGTTGAAGATATCCTGGACGAGCTTCCTCCCACCAGTTCAACCACACCGATGGACTTCGATGCAGTGGAGGAGATCACCCTCGGATTACAAAGTATTAAAAATCAAATTTCTGACTTGGGTTTGGAACATTGCAGTAGAGGGGAAGGGAGATCCTACAAGATTAGAGAAGGACGAGAGAGTTCTTCCGTGGGGGATGATGAGTCTCTTATTAGAGGCCGAGATCTTGACAAAGCGGCTCTACTTCGATTGTTGCAGCTGAGTCCTGAATCCAATATCAACACTGCCAGTGTAAGTACTCCGCCTCCCTTTGGTGGTATGGGAGGCCCCAGACCTGCTGCCTTTACTCGCTTCGAAACACCACCAGTTGCTCCTGCTGGAAAGAAACTCCTTGTGATTCCCATAATTGGCATGGCTGGCATCGGAAAAACAACACTTGCTAGGCTTGTCTACAATGATGACCAAGTCAAAAATTCTTTTCATCCACGGGTTTGGGTCTGTGTCTCTGAAATCTTCAATGTTAAGGAGTTAACAGAGACAATTCTGCGGAAAGTCAGTGCAGTAGCTTGTGATCATCTCAAGGATCTGGATTCCCTTCAGCAAAAACTGAAGGAGAAACTAGATGGAAAGAAGTTTCTGATGGTTTTAGATGATGTTTGGAGTCAAGACAAGAAGGAATGGGAGAGCCTGTGCAGACCCCTTAAGGCAGCAGCATCCCTTGGAGGTACAATCATTGTGACAACCCGTCACCAAGGTGTGGCATCATCAACGTCAATGGCTGGTTCTACTGTTTCCCCCCACACATTGGACGTGTTGTCGGAAGCTGATTGCATATCTTTACTTATGCAACATGCTTTGGGAGCAAATGATTTTAAGTCACAACCTGAGTTGCAAAATATCGGAGAGAAAATTGCAAGAAAGTGCAAAGGCTCTCCTTTAGCTGCAAAAACTCTTGGAGGTCTCCTCCAAGATAAATTAAAGCCTGATGAATGGGAAGATGTTCTAAAGAGCAACATATGGGACCTCTCAGAGGATGATAGTGAAATCCTTCCTGCTTTAAGGTTAAGCTACCATTACCTACCTTCTCCTCTAAAGCAGTGCTTTGCATACTTCTCAATATTCCCGAAGGATTATGAGTTCAAGATGGACGAACTGATCTTGCTCTGGATGGCAGAAGGGTTCTTAGAGCAGAAGAAAGGGAGAAAGAAAATGGAAAAATTGGGTCAGCAATACATTCGCGATTTGGTATCAAGATCACTTTTGCAACAATCGAGCAATCACATGTCAAGGTATGTGATGCACGATCTCACACATGACTTGGCTCAATTTGTTGCAGGAGAGATATGCTTTAGGCTGGAGGATGAGTTGCAAGACGGTAATACTTGTAGAATTAATGACAAGGTTCGTCATTTATCATATGATTGCGGAAAACTGAAGGTCATTGAAAGACTTGATCCTTTTATGGGAAAGAAGTGTCAAAGAACGCTCTTGACACTGCCTATTTCTTCACATTCCAGAAGTTGCATTGCTAAAACAGTGATAAGTTGGTTGTTGCCACAGTTTAGATGGTTAAGGGTGCTTGGATTGAGTTGTTATCAAGTAAGAGAACTACCAGATTCAATTGGAGATCTAAAGCAACTGCGACACCTTAATTTGTCTTCGACTGCCATCACATGCTTACCTGAGTCAGTTAGTGGCCTTCACAACTTGCGGAGTTTGGTGTTAGATAACTGTTATAGACTTTCAGGATTGCCAAGGGGCACGAAAAGTCTAACCAATCTGCGATATCTGAGTATAGATAAAACAAATAATTTGGAGGATATGCCAATGGGACTTGGTTGTCTAAAATGTCTGCAGAAGCTATCGAAGTTCATAGTGGGCAAAGGCAACGGATTGGGCATACAAGAGTTGGAACATCTCTCGGATCTTCATGGTGGTCTTTTAATTTCAGGACTGGATAATGCAGTTGATGTTCAACAGGCAATCAGGGCCAAGTTAAAGGAGAAGCAACATCTTCAAGAGTTGGAATTGGAATGGAGTCGGTTTGTTAATGATACAGACAATGCAAATGACCAAATGCTTGTGATTGAGTCTTTGCAACCTCATACTAACATAGAAGCACTCCGCATTTCACAGTACCTAGGATCAAAATTTCCTAGCTGGATGGAAGATTCCTCATTCTCTAAGATTGTTAGTATCAAACTCCACGATTGCAAGAGTTGTAAATTTTTACCGTCACTTGGAAAAATGCCATCACTGAATAACTTGTTGATAGAGGGGTTGAATCAAGTAAGAAGTGTGGGGACTGAGTTTTATGGGGATGGTTCTTTATCTATGAAGCCTTTCCCATTATTAGAATCTCTTACTTTTCAAGACATGGAGAATTGGGGGACCTGGCATGGATTTGGTGGAGATACATTCTCTTGTCTTCGTGAACTTTTCATAATCAATTGTCCCAAGTTAGTTGAAATGTCACCTCTTAGCCTTCCCTCTTTGGGTGTGTTACAATTAGAAGGTTGCAAGGAGGTAGTTTTTAGAAGTCTAAGGGACCTCACCTCAGTCACCTCTCTGACACTTAATAATATTTCAGGGCTTGTTTGTTTGGGAGATGAATTCAACCAGCAACTTAAGAGTCTGGAGACATTGGATGTATCAAGTTGCAGAGAATTGAGATGTTTGTGGAAGAAAACAGTGGAAAAAGGCCTTATTCACCTGACAACGTTTAAGATTTGGAATTGTCCTGTTTTGGAATACTTTGGAGCTGAGGAAAATGAAGAAGGGCATCTTGCGCCCTGCAATTCTCCACTTGTACAGCTGAGTGCTCTTGCGTACTTACAAATTGGTAGATGTAAAATGTTTGTGAGTTTTGGGGGCATGAGGTGTCCATCACTAAGACATCTTGTAGTGAGAGATTGTGATGCTTGGGACGGTCTGCCTGAAGGAATAATGTCACCACGTGAATCAGAATCTGGAAGTAACATATGTCCTCTTGAGCGTGCAATACCCAAAACCCAATTGCGTTTGTATATTGAAGATTGTGACAAATTGGAAGCCCTGCCTGACGGAATAATGAACACTCGTTGTCTTGAAGTGTTGCGTTTAATTGAATGCAGGTCACTCAAACACTTTCCACCAGGAGAGTTGCCAATCTCACTTAAAGCTCTGCATATTGATGATTGCTTGCAAACAGAGTCGATGTCAGAATGGAAGATGGTGCCCAACAACACACGTCTTGAAGAATTATTGATAGAGCAAAATAGATATTTAAAAACCTTTCCGGAATGCACCCTCATCAACCTCACCAGATTGCAAATATGGGATTGCGATAGTGTAGAGTCCTTCTGGGAAGGAGGCTTTTTGGCGCCCAATCTGGAAGTCCTTTTGCTGTGGGATTGTAACAATTTCAAGTGCATAACTGATCAGATGCAAAGCCTCTCATCCCTTCAACATCTTGGCATAGGGAATTGCAGAGGACTTGAGAGGTTTCCTGAAGCAGGTTTTCCCATAACACTCTTATCACTCGAGATCAAAAACTGCAAAAATGTGAAGCAGCGAATATCAGAGTGGGGCCTCCACAAACTTACCTCCCTCAGAAACTTCGGGATTGGAGGAGTATGCCCAGATATGGTTAGCTTCGGAGAGGACTTTATGCTACCCTCCTCCCTACGTTCTCTGGAAATCGTTGATTTCCCAAATCTGGCTTCATTGTCACCCCTCCTCTCTCGAAGCCTCACCTCTCTCGAATGCCTTACCTTCGTAGACTGTCCAAAGCTTGGGTCCTTTCCAAAGGAATTGCTGTTACTCCCACAATTCTCCACACAACAGATCTATGCGTGCCCTAATCTAAAACAACTGGGTCAAAAGGAGAAAGGAGAATATTGGTCTTATATATCCCTCCTACCCGAAGTTTAAATAAGGTAAATTCTTATAAAACAACTGTGTCAATTTTACTGGATTAGTTGAGCAAATTGTTTTAAGGCTGCAACGGTCCAGTTGCTGCCTCCATTGTTGCTTCAAGTTCCTTGTTGGAGTCTGTTTCTGCTCCAGTAATGTATGTATTTGGCTTATCAGACTCAAGGATGTTCTTCTTGCTGGTTGCCGAATGCCCCCTTGCATATGATCTGCTGATTCTCCGTTATTGTAGGTAATAGGAGCTGCTGCTTGTCAGTGTTTCCTTTCAACTCTTTGTGCTTGGTCCTGCTTTGCTGTTGAGAGGACTGTTTGTGTCTTTGGTTTTGGTCCGAACTTTGAGAGATAGATGCAGAGCAATTTCTTCAGGAAATTTTAAAGGTGTTTCCTATGCTCCAAATGAAGCTGTTACTTCGGAGGAATTATAATTTGAATCTGTAGCTTTTTAACTAACGAAAGTTCTTTGCGTGCACATTTTGCAGGTGTTGCTTCTCCGAACAGCTTCAAGCCTTCAACATATAACAAGTGATTTTTTGATGCCAAGGATAGGAGTCTCTTCCTCATTGGGTCAATGTCTGATCAAGAAAGACACTAAGATGATATAAAATGGTACATTCAGGGAAGGTGCTCTACTTCAGGCCTACAGGACAATTACCACCTGCTGATTACTGCGCAGTTGTTTTCATTCCTCAAACTAGATTAACATGACAGCAGAAACTTTTACCTTGTACCTGAGGGCATACTCTGACTTGGTAAACTGCCCTCTTTGATTAACTTGGGGGTAGAGACAATGAATGGAGTAAGAAAAGGAGGTATTGAGTATTTTGGGATTTTTTTTTCCAACTGTGAAGCCTTTTGCCATGGTTAGAGACTGTTGACTTTCAATGGTACAGAGAATTGGGGGAAGTGGGATTTCTCAAATGGGGATGGGCTGGGTCTTTTTTTTTTTTTTGGGTATTGTTGCTGCCTTTTTTTGGTATTGGGCCGGGTCTTGTTGGGGATATATTCTCGTCTCCATCAGCTGACAAAGTGTCCTTAGTGGGAGTGTCAACTTCTAGCCTTCCATCTCATGAAGAATTAAGATCGGAAGGTTGTAAGTGGGGACTCTAGTCAAAGGGGCATCACCTCTGTCATCACTCCGAGAATTGAGAACTCGAAGAGTGGCTTGTTGTTACCCGCAATTGTCCTCTTTTACCATTCGCAGCTCTTGGATATTTTGGATGTGTAGGATGTTTGTGAGTTTTGCAGGAATCAGTTTTCCGCTGCTCAGAAGTCTTGATATCTATGATTGTGATGCTTGCGGGTGTCCATACTAGATAATGTCACATTTCGAATCAGAATACGATGATGGCATTTCTCCTCTTGGACGCTCCATGGGGATTTCTATCTGTCCATTTATAAATTTTCTGAAAGGTGAGCTGTCGAAAACTATTAACCGGACCTTTTTATCCAGAAAAATAGCCTGTAACAATACTTTCTTTTTGCATCGTTGATTGACACAGATGTTGGATGCATAGTTGCAAGTCTAATTGGGCTGGAAGTAGTCTGTTATGTTCAAATGTGCTTCCATCCATTCTCTGCGGTCCTTGTCTCTTTCTCATGCCATTCTCCACTTTTCTCTTTTTGCCCAACTCCAATGGGCACATGTTGGAAAAATCATCTCTGGTTCAATTGCCCCACATTGATTCAACAGAATGATGAATTTTTGTGAGTTGAATATAGATGGCTGAAGTTGGAGCGTTTTATATTCTTTTGGTTAATCTTGCTATGCCCACTATTTTTGCCTCAGAAAAGGAAAAAGGATGGAACTATGAATAGTCTCTTTTGCTTGCAGTGTTAGCAAGTGAACAACGGGGCTGAAATCCACAAGCTTACAGAAACCTTGTATGGCCGTTAAACATAACAATGACATCACAATGGTGATCTGCAACTTACATTGAAGATGACCCAAATAGCTCAAAGATATTATTGTGAGTCCCATATGGTGGATTTGAGTTCAACTCGGATGGACTCGTTATATTCCGTGTACAATCTCTGGTATGCGAATATAATAGTCGGAGAACACACCTTTTGAGGTTTTGTTACTTTCGAGTGCTTAAATTTGTATTATTATTATTATTATTATTATTTAATTTAAAGAAAGTGCATTGTTGGGGAACAGGGGATATGGGTTGTACCCAAGCCTAAATGATGTTGATTTAATCTCTTTAGCAAGTTGTTAAAAACCAATGTGCATTCAATGCTGCACTTTGACTTCAGATTCTTCCACAGAATTTCAAAGAGATTTGATGAGATAAATTACATGGCTTTGATGGAAAAGCCTTGTAGCTTAGTTATAAATGAGAAAAATGAAAAAAGGGCTTTTCACACACACCAGGAGTCTGACTTGACCAAAGCCGGTCAGAGAGGACAGCTTGGGCCGCTATATGGCAACCACCCTCCAAATCCGAATCGGGAAATGACCTTTTAATTAAATAGAAAAATTGAAATAGACAAGGAATGATACGAAATAATAATATTTTATAAAAATAAAATAAATAAAAATAATTATTTTATATATTTTTTATAAAAATGGTAGAATAGTTATATTTTATATTAATAATAATATAAAATAATTAAATATACAATTATTATTTATAAGAAAAATAATATAAAAATTATAATTATAATTAAATATAAAAATATTTTAAAAATATTAATTAATTCAGCTGACATTTTGAAAATGAAAAGTGTTTTAAAAATAAGAAAATATTAATATCAAAAAATTTCAAAATGTGCAATGTAATAATCTTTTACTAAGTCAAGAATATTACGCATAACATAGCAAGATCATTCTATAAGTTGGAGATGTTTCACATTAAAAGTGATTGATCATTTTTTTCCTATATCTAAAATAAAATGATTTTATTAATACTTTTCATTTCGTCTAACTCAATACTTAACTCTACAAGCAAAATCCCTAAAGAATTTCACTCAATAATTATTTGAATTCCCATCTTTTGGTTTGGCCAAAACCAGGTGAAAAATGTCATATCCAAAACAACGTACCCCAACCTTAACAGAGCTCTACTTTTTGATTTGCGGGGGACCATTTTGTATGGGCAAGTGCAGGCGACCCTCAATTCATTGCATTTAGGAAAACTTGAATTTGAGGAATGCTTTGTAGGACATCCAAAGGGAGCTTCCTTCTTGCCCACAAATCCGCAATTACCACACAATCCTCTTCAATTTGGAAGTAATATTTTTGCCCACTTTGGATTGTCCCAAATTTTTAGAATGTGGGTATTAATTATTTTGGTTGATAAAAACTCTTGTAATAAAATTCAAAAAAAAAAAAAATAGAATCCAATCATAAAATCATCGTTTCATAATATTGGTATAATATAAAGGCTCGCATCATATAGAACTTTCGAGTTTAAAATCTTTGAATCGGATAAATATGAAAAAAATGAGTAATAGATATCAAAATTCGTATGATAACTAAAGAGATTTTTGAATGGAGTAAAAGTTTAATTCGACTCAAATGTTTAGTGAATTTGTCAACATTATTCAAAAGGATATAATTTAAAATAAAATTTCTTTAAATTGATCATATCATTTTCACATGATTTCATTGTAGGTTGCACCTAGCTTAATGAAGATAGACCTACTCCATCTTTTTTTAATTAGCTATTTATATTTTTACTTCATTATTTCCTTTTTCCTCCAAAAATCTATTAGTTACATTATAGGATAATTATTTATTTGTTTACTAAATATATAAAATTTGATTTAAAAATCTATTAAACGTATTAAAAAGTCTAACCTAACCTATTAACATGTGCTTTTTTTATTAAAACTATTAATGACCCATGATGATATTTTTATTATTTTTATTTTTATTTTTCAAGCCAAATACAATGAATAAGTGGTGTTTCTCAATCCTGATGTTTGTGAGATGTCTTGAACTAAAAATCATTTTAAGACAAGAATGGCCGCTAAAGTTAGGAGCCAAAATCATAATAGGTAATTAAGGTTATTTCATATTGACCTAATTTTAAAAAATCTTATTATTTTTAAATTTATCAGTAAAAGTCGATACACAAGTTTTTTTTTTATTAAAAAAAAAAACTATGAACACAACACAATTAATAATCATGACAATTTTTGATAACATGATTAATAAACAAATTATACGATACGACACGATCATTGAAATTATTTTGATTTGATTTTTATAAATGCATGACATAATTAACACGATATGATATAACATGATTAAATATTTATTTAAATGAATAAATTTATTTAAAACTCTGATTGCATATTTGTGTACAAATGATGTTCCATTCGAATAGAGCTTAAATATTTTCCAATTTAGCTCCACTTTGACATATTTGCACTGTTATTTGGTGTATATTTGGGACTAATAATTGAGAAATTATATTGTCATCAAAGAAAATATATCTTATTTAAGAAAAATTGTGAACATTCATAATTTAGGCTCATTAGGGAATGAAAATTGGTGTAAGCAATCAAACCTGATCAATAAACTATCAAGAAAATTAAAAAATATAATTATAGAAATTCTTAAATCTTGCATAATCAATTACCGAAAAAACCCTCAAAGAAAAAAAATAATACTGTAATTCATAATAATAAAAGGGCATCCATGAATGGTGCCGAAAGGCTCTCTTTATGTCCCAAGAGCCTGGCTCGGATTTTGATTGCTCTCTTCATTTATTGTGCCCTAAAGAAGGACAAATCAGAGACAATAATCGCAGAGATTGAGTCACGGTGTCCTAAACGAAGCAGCCCCAATCATGATATCTCACACATCCGAATGCATCCCATCTCTCCATCCAACGGTTGAGATTGAAATCTTCGTTGGCTGTGGGTCCATTCTCTGCCCTTCCGGGTCCCATCCCTCTCTTCTCATTTCCCCCCTAATTTTTCCCCTGTTTTCCTCAAAATTTTCTTTCAAGGAATTTCTAACAATTACCACATAAATCAATCCATCCAAGAATAATTATTCAAACAGATATACAAATTCCCTTAAGCAATGCTTGGACTTCCATAAAAATTGTGAAGGTTGTTTCTAATTTTTATAAAATGAAAAAATATTATAAAATTTATTTCTAACTCCACATTAAAAAATATAAAATTTTAAGTTAATAAAAATAATAAATTCAACAAAAATTTGTGCACTCATATGTATTTGCATTTTAATTGCTATATTATTCTATAGGAAAAAATTCCAAATGTGTTCTATATTTTGTTTTTTAAATATAAAATTTATATAAATGCCAGCAAACTTAAAATAAAAAAATTTAATCATAATCAATCACTTAATTTCATTAAATTGTTAAATGATTTTGAAAATTAGATTAAAAGTTAATCAATAAAACTCACACAAATTTTTATTTTATTTTAATAAATCAACAAAAAAATTACAATTATGCTCGAACTAGTCAGTGAAAAATAAATGATTTTCGTTAAACCCTTAATGAGTGAAATGTTGAATTATTCACGCAATTTTAACAATATTTAAAATTAAGCAAAAAATATTATTATAATAAACAATAAATACACAATTACATTTAAAATTATATAATATAAATTTCTATTGCATAATTTTTGTGTTTATAAATTTTAGAATTTTTAATATTTTAATTTGAGTAAATGATGACATTCTCATTGCACTAAAAATTTCTACAATAATAGAATATTTTTGGTCATTACTCAAGAAAATATAAAAAGGATTTAAAGATTTTCGATCTAACATTAATTTAAGCCTCGTTTGGGAGTAGAGTAGGGAGACGAAAAAAAGATTTTGAATAAAAAATTTTTAGATTCTTTCATTTAAAAATTGAAAGGAAAGATAAAAGGAAATAATTAGGTCGAAAAGAAAATCAATTTTAAAAATTTTCTTTTCAAAAAATGAGAAAGAGCGAAGAGAAGAGAAAGGTCGATAGGAAAACAGAAATTTCATATACTAATTTTATTATTAAAAAATTGATTTAAAATAAATTTATATTTTGATATATGTTATAGATAGAATGAAATGTTACTCATCTCATATATATCTCAAAAACTCAAAACAAAAAGAAAATTGTATTATCTTTTTCATCAATTATTAATAAATTAATTTTTACAAAACCGTAAAAATCACATATTGAGGGGTTTTATACCATTCTATTTTTGGCAAGATTTTTTAGATTTAAAAATTAAAAGGATGTAAAGATAAAAAAAGTATATTTTTAAATATTTTTTATTATTTCACGATTTATTTCCTTGCTTTTCCATTTTAAGTCCCAAATAAAAGAAAATTCTCCTCCCTTCCGATATTGGGAGCCTCTGGTCTGGATTTTCTCTCTCCTCATTTCCATCTGATTCTCTCTCTCTCTCTCTCTCTCTCTCCACCTTTCCGATCTCCGTGACACGAAACAAGCACGTGTAATGATGTGATGGTAAACTTGCCATTTGCATGTGCCCCTCTCTCTCCCTCTCGAGTAAAATAATAATAATAATAATAAAATAACAATCCAAGACAAAACCTCTCTCTCTCTCTAAAACCTCTCCCCCACTCTCTCTCTCTCTCTTCGGCAGTTCAGTTGCAGAGAAGCAGGCGCCAATAAGATCTCTCTCTCTCTCTCTCGAACCGAAAATGAAGGGGAAGCCAATAAGTCCTCTGATCACGTTCGAACACAAGAGGTGAACTCTGTCTCTCTCTCTAGAACTTAGCTTTGTACACTTGTTTTTTTACTTTCGGATTCAATTACCGACTCTCATTTCGGCGAAATCCAGTTGAATTCAGTTTGATTTAGTTGACTTGCTGAGTGTTCACTGTGAATTCTCCTTGATCGCTTTGATCTTTGATTATTTGTTTGATTTAACATAATGGGTTTTGAACAGTGTTTTGTTGATTTCAAGTGCGGGAATCGGAGAGTTTAGATTTGATCTTGATTTGTTTTGAATTTAATTAGGGTTACAAAGAATGTCGCATAGTTGGAAGAACAGGGTTTGACCTTAGTATCTAAGGTGTGAAATGTGTGTGCGATTTGAATTTTTGAGGCAATGCTGTGTGCAATAGATTGTGGAATTATTGTTTCATTCGGAATGTGCTGTCGTAAAGTGTGAGTGGCCGAATTTTAGACGTGGGTTGGAGGCAATCTCTGTGCTCTTTCAGTTGCTGTTTTGGAGTACTTCATGTTGCAACGGAATTTTATATATTAAACTATCTTTGTTTGTTCTTCTTAGAACTTTAGGGCTTGTTAGTTAAACTTAAAATAAAATGTTGAATTGATTAACTGTTGAATTTAAGTATTGCAAAATAAGCAGCAAAAAATGTAAATGTTGACAAAAGGCTTTGGCTAGTGGTTTGCAATTGATAATTCTAACAATTTTGGCTTATTTTTTGCCCATATTTTCATTAGTGATGAAAATGCATTACCTATCATGGTGCATTATTCAACAGCTTCAATACTGAAGATTCACTGTTAACCAGTTATCAAACATTAACATTAATTGACCTAATTGTGCAGTTCCAGATATACTTCTCACCTGGCATGTTGTCTTTGAATTAATTTCCATTTAATTTAAATGTTTTATTGTTATCATAAACTTGGGGTTGCATTACACTAAAAGGTGGCACAATTCGATCTGTTTTTGGAATTAATAGATGTTGGCTTCTATAGGGATGCTTACGGATTTGCTGTTAGACCTCAGCACTTGCAAAGATACCGAGAATATGCTAACATCTACAAGGTACTATCCCACAATGCATTTTGGCTTTCTTTTTCCTGATATCACTGCCCAAGGCTGAAATTATTTCTAATTTTGTGTTTCACATTTGGGTTTAGGAAGAGGAAGAAGAGAGATCAGACAGGTGGAAGAACTTCCTTGAGCGGCAAGTTGAGTCAGCTCAATTGCCTATAAATGGCGTATCTTCTGAGGAACATAAGAAGGCACCGGATGTTGAAGCTACTGAGCAAGAAGCTAGTAATAATTTGGCGAAAGGTGAGCAATCGGATGACTTAAGTGGTGAAAGGCATGCTTCTGATGCCTTAGTTGAAAATGCAGAAAGGGAGGAATTGCAGACAAAAGAGACAAGAACTCATGAGATCCAAATATGGACCGAGATTAGACCATCACTTCGTGCCATAGAAGATATGATGAGTGTTCGTATTAAAAGGAAGATCCCTTCATCTGTGAACAATGGAATGCCTCTTCCTTCTGCCGAAGAGGGCAGAGCTCCAAAAGGAGCATCTGATGAGGACTCTGAGGATGAGTTTTATGATGTGGAGAGGTCTGATCCTGTACAGGATGTTCCTTCGAATAACAGTGCTGTTCCATCTGTGACAAGTGGTACTGATGTCGTGGTCTACCCAGAAATTTCATCTCCCTGGAAAGAAGAGCTAGAAGTGCTTGTTTGGGGAGGGGTGCCTATGGCTCTAAGAGGAGAGGTAACATTGGAACTCTAGACACACCCAATACTCATCATGTCCATCTTTCCAGCCATTAACTCAGATTTGTGCTTCACCATCTGAATTGCAGCTTTGGCAAGCCTTTGTGGGAGTAAGAGCACGAAGAGTGGACAAGTATTATCAAGATCTCCTTACTTCAGATACTAAACATGATGATAATGTGGAAAATCATCGCACACAAGTGGAAAATAGTGAGAGATCAAGTCCCGAGTCAGTGTCGGTACCTGAGAAATGGAAAGGACAGATTGAGAAGGTGGGTGGCTCATTGCATCTATCTTAAGCTAATTCCTTATTTTGTGTCCCATTCTGTTGGCACTCCTTGGTAAATCTTTCTAAATTTCTAGCTCTGTTTTGTTTTACCTAAATGCAGGATTTGCCTCGAACATTCCCAGGTCATCCTGCTCTGGATGAGGATGGTAGAAATGCTTTGAGACGCTTACTTACAGCGTATGCTCGACATAACCCTTTAGTTGGATACTGTCAGGTCAGGTGGTGCAGAATATTTGTTTCAAATGTTTCATTACCACATTATGAATCAAAATTGTTGGAAGGATTGGTTCCCTGCAACATATTGCTGTAATTTCTAATTTGTGTGCTGATGATCAATTCCACAAATCTATACATAGACTTTGATGCTACAGTGGATTTTTTTCCCTCTTTTTGAGGAAATACTGTCAAATATTTAAAAAAGCTGGAGTCATAGTTTTGTCAACTTAGAGACAGGTCTTGACTTTGCAGATGCAGGGCTTATGGGCTAAAGGCAGAATTGAAAGGTGCTTAAGTTAGAAACATTTGCTAACTTGCTATAATGGTTGAGATCTGCTAGTTATCAATATTTCTGTGGTTTTCAAATATTGATGTTAATGATCTACAGATAAGTGCGGCTGAGACTGCAAATTTTTTGTTTGATACTGAATATGTTTTTCCTTGCATATCCGTCCTTTGCATGTTTGTCTCTCTTTCGAAGTTCTGACACATGTAGAAACCAACAAACTGGAAACCTGCAGCATTATACTTCTACCCTTGAGCAAAAAGTGATTGCTTCTTCTAAAAAGGTGTAGGCCTTTTTGTGAAAAGTTAGCCTTGAGAGCTCGTTTACGAATGTCTAGCTGTGGGCTCAATTGTAAAAGTTGTCAATTGATAATGTATGGAGGCAAAAAAATTATTCCTCGATTTACTTACTTTTTTCCTTCAAGGCTCCCCTACTAAATTTTGTTTGTGTCTGGTGCATTTGAAATGAAAATGCAATGCCTTTTCCTGTTTTTGGTCTTGTTGAATTCACATTGATTTGCATGCAGGCTATGAATTTCTTTGCTGGTTTGTTGCTGCTTCTGATGCCTGAAGAAAATGCTTTCTGGTACTTTATCTCCGTGTGTGTTGTTTTTCTACTTTACCTTCTTTCTCTGAACCTTCTCTTATTTAACCACTTACAATTTGATTTGTGGGAGTCTGAATAAGTTAGAGCTAACCTGAGAGATTTCCATTAAATGGAACATGACATAGATCAATTCTAGAAAGATAGGAATGATTACCTGAATTCCCATCCTTCAAATTAGCTTATGTTTTTTCCCCCTATTTTTCAGGACTTTGTTGGGCATTATTGATGACTATTTTGATGGCTATTATTCGGAGGAAATGATTGAGTCGCAAGTAATGTTTGATATGTTTCTCCTTAAACTTTTCAAATGTTAACTCTTCCTTTTCTTTTCCACATGGGGAGGAGGGGGTGGAGGTTGGCTGGAGAACCACTAAGTCAATAACTTGGAGATTGACAGCACATAACTCAATCTTTATCCTCTTATTTATTGTTCTTATTCAGGTGGATCAACTTGCTTTTGAGGAATTGGTGTGTGAGAGATTTCCTAAACTAGGTGCTTCTCTTGTTTATCATATTTTGACAACTACTTTACGTCCATTAATTTGGCACTACTGCTAACTGAATCTACTTGCTTGTGCAGTTAATCATCTTGACTACCTGGGAGTGCAGGTGGCATGGGTCACTGGACCATGGTTCCTTTCAATTTTTATGAATATTCTTCCTTGGGAAAGTGGTCAGCTTCTATGTTATATCATGTATAAATTAATTCTTGATCTGCAGCAAAATAATAAACATGATAGAATATATGGCACTTGACTGTTGCAAAAATATGCATTGTCATGGTTGGCATTTCTATTTGTGCTGTGTATGATGTTACTGATTCATTAGTGGTTTTCTTTTGGCTTCAGTTCTTCGTGTCTGGGATGTCCTGCTTTTTGAAGGGAATCGTGTTATGCTATTTAGGACAGCACTGGCCCTGATGGAGTTATATGGTACTTGGTGAAAGGCATTTTTTTATTATTGAATTTTATGGCTTTAGAACATAAAGAAGATGCGAAACTTAGTGTTACTTAGCTTTCTTGTAGGTCCTGCATTAGTCACAACAAAGGATGCTGGAGATGCAGTCACTCTGTTGCAGTCACTGGTAGGCTCAACATTTGAGAGCAGTCAACTTGTCTTGACAGCTTGCATGGGTTACCAAAATGTAAATGAAGCCAGGCTACAAGAATTAAGGAATAAACACCGCCCAGCTGTTATGACAGCATTAGAGGAAAGATCGGAGGGGATTCAAGCATGGAGAAATTCCCGGGGTCTAGCTTCTAAATTATATAATTTTAAACAGGATCCTGGATCAATCATTATAGAAGCAAACAAGCCGCAATGCAAAAGGACAAATGGTGATATATCTCATATGGAACCTGGATCCAATAATGTGAATGAATTTATTATTGGTCTAAGTGGGGATTTGGAAGTAGATGGCATTCCAGATCTTCAAGAGCAGGTTCGATATTTCTTTCCTATTCTATAGGATTCTTCCTTCTTTGCTTAATCCCCCCTTCCCATATTTTTTAACAGAAAGAAGAAATACTCTCTTCTTCCTTGATGGAACTTAATGACCTTGGAGTCCCTTGATTAAACGTAAATTTGATTGTGATTGAAGCTAGTTACAATCTGCAGAGTGCCATGGATTTCATATCTGGAAATTGGTTTTATTAGTTTGCAATCATGTTTGTTCATTATTAAGGGGGAAAAAGTTTCATAACATTGTAGCGATCAGGTCTTGGGCTTTTGGTAAAAAAACATTCTAAGTGGCACCGAGCAAAATCCTGCAAGAACAGAAGGAAAAGCAAAATGCAAATGAAAAAATTTTAGAGGGTTTTGATGAGACCATTATGTTAAAAGCAAGCAGTGTACATGAAGTAAACATATTGAATGTATGGAATTTCTTGATCGAAGAATAACTGCTCATTGATCTTTGTTTGGTTCTATATTGGTAGTTATAATCACAGATTAAATGAACAAATGAAACATGGGGAAAAGAAAACTTTACTAGATGGTCTTGTTTGTCAACTCGAAAACTCTAAACAAATCCATATTCGAACAGCCCAAGCATCTGCTATATGGTAACAAACTGGCATACTGCAAAACTGCTAATGTTTGGGACCTTGTTTCAGCTTTCGTGCGTTTAACTTGGGTATTCACAAGATCTGTCCAGGAGGAGCTGTGGACAATGGGCATGAGGGGTCAAGTGTCTGTACTGATAAGAGGCATACGGGATGTTTTATCCGATGCATATTGATTAGTGTGGAGGGAGCATAGTTGATGATCTTTGGAGGGGCTTTAGAGATCATTTCTGTGTATACCTGCTTCCTAGTGTGTTAGTGTGTGTGTGTGGTTTTTTTTTTAGTTCGTCATTGATCTTATACATGCCACAACTTGTACACGATTATTCATTTTATGCTTGGACAATTCCTCCTTGGTGCTTTTCTTTTGTTTGCCTTTATGTTAACTATTTCATATCCTTGTGTCTTCAAGCTTAAGTTTCCATTCACTTATTTCAAATAAAATTCTTGAAAGTTTAGCACAGACTTATCATTTGAAAGGAAAGGAGTACATGTCTTGAGCATTTCAAATTTGTTATTAAAACCAATTCATAATCACTGAATGTTTAGGGTTGTAATTCATTCAGCTCTGCTTTCTACCTCTAATGCACAAAATATTTGCAGCTAATTTGGTTAAAAGTTGAATTATGCAAGTTGCTGGAGGAGAGAAGATCTGCATTACTCAGGTTCGTAACTAATTTGGTGCATCATGCCATGATGAATCTTTCATAAGTTATTATACTACTTCTGATTGAAATTTGGTATCATCTGAATTTGCTGGGTTCTTATCATTAAGAAATATGGGTGTTTAAGAATGCCTCTTAGGACACTTTCAAGCTCCTAGATAAATTTCTTCTTATTCTTTTGTTTGCACATGCATCTTATGTAATCCCATCTATGTACTGGCATTTATGGTGTATGATGCTTTAACTTCTTCCCCCTACCCCATCTTACCAGGGCTGAGGAATTGGAGACTGCTTTGATGGAGATGGTCAAGCAGGACAATCGCCGTCAGTTGAGTGCCAGGGTATAATATGAAGCTTTTTCGTTAGCTTGACTAATCCTATGAGGTGGACAAGCCACAACCAATCTTTTCTAAAACTTGATAATATTCACCTGTTCATGAGCTGAGTAATATTTAGCTTACTTCTCAAGTCCTTAAAATGAGCAAGTATATGAGCTCAGGTCCTGTCTATTTTGTTTAAAAATGTTCACAAATCAAATGTGATGAGTAGAAGATCACTTTATGGGCTTCATTAATCTTTTAAAATGTTGCTTGATTGACCTGCTATCTTGGTCACCTGTTGCTGTAGAAGTTAATCCGTCCTATGTTTGTGGAATTTTCATGCAAGCCATTCGGTAAGATTTTTTGTAATCACTCTTGATCAGCATTCAGTTGGCTTTTTTTATTTTTTATTTTTTTTTTCTTTTTCCCGGGGGGAATGAAGATGTTTTTTGTGCAGAGAAACTCACTGGAATTGGACTAAAGATTTTAAAAACAAAAATAAAAGAGTTTATGCATTGCTAGCAGATTCGTGAATCCTCATTGAGAAAATCAACTAATACTTAAGGAAATTAAATATCAGTGAACATTAACATGATTGCAGTGAGTTATGAACATCACCTAACCCCATCCCAACCATACTCCCCAATAAGAAGAAAAAGGTGCATTCTGATTGGACTCAAGGGGTCTCCTCATTTAATGTCTGGAAGTGCCATCCTCCATTTCATTTTTTTCCCTTTGGTTCTATATGATATTCCTACCACTGAACAATATATAGCCAAAACTGTCCATTCAGAAGAATGTAGTGATTCCTTTAAGCTGTCCCTAAGGCATAAAGCTTTATTCTGGAATATATACTAATTCATTGTGGTTTCACCTGTCTTAAAATGTGATTGTTTATTAAGTTAAAATTGTGTATGCTGCATTCATTAGAAACTGAATCACTTTTGCTGTCAGAATTGCTGGCTACCGTGTCTTCTGTTGTCTTCAACAAGATCATAGAACTTTCATTTTCAGGTTGAGCAGTTGGAACAAGAAGTTGATAGTCTTCGGCAGGCCCTAGCAGATAAGCAGGAACAAGAAAATGCTATGCTTCAGGTTCAATTTTGGTCCATATTTAATGAATACGAACTGAGATAAATGGTGAATTCATTATGATCCTTGGATGATTTGATAGGTGTTGATGCGAGTCGAGCAAGAACAGAAGGTGACTGAAGATGCACGAAGATTTGCAGAGCAAGATGCAGAAGCACAAAGATTTGCTGTCCACGTGCTTCAGGTTTTTGAAACTCTCTCCTCTAGAAGCTCACTGAGTACTTTTGAAAGGTTATTTTTATAGAGTTATGAGAAAAAGAGATGTATCTGTCAGCAGCTTCAATGGAAAATTTACACAAGGAAATAATAGTGCTCAAGGAAAATTGATAGCAAAGGTTCTCTTGTAGCTCCAATAACTAAGAATATGGCAAAGGCTCTCTCTCTCTCTCTCTCTCCTTTCTTTTTTGGGAGAGTAAGAGAGTACAGAAAAGTAGTTATAAATGAGAAACAAATGTGGCCTTTCCAAATGTTAGATCTGGGGCAAAGTATATTACTTAATGAAATGGCTGGATCTGGCATACTAGTTGATCTTGTAAGAGAATACAGCAAAGAAGTTGTAACTGAGAAACAAATGTGGTCTTTCCAAATGTTAGATCTGAGGCAAAGTATATTACTTCATGAAATGGTTGGATCTGACACACTGGTTGATCTTGTATCTTTATAATCATCAAAAATATCTTGACCTTAGGCTACGAGGGTGCAATTTATGCAGGAAAAATATGAGGAGGCCATGGCTTCACTAGCTCAAATGGAAAAGAGGGCGGTAATGGCTGAGTCCATGTTAGAGGCCACCTTGCAATACCAATCTGGCCAAGTTAAAGCATTGTCTTCACCCCGGTACATCCTGCAAAAATAAAAAAATTTGTTGCTTTTTAATGCCTGAACAGAGCTTTAGTCCCCCAGGCCTTTTGCATTTCCTTTTTTTTGGGGGGGGGGGTTGTCACATCTGATTCTGGTGACTCCAAAATAAATGAGATTTCTTTCTCCATCATTTGCCCCTTTTATGAATGACATATGGCAACCTGCTTTGGTGCCATTTGTAAAATGGCATTTCCTGGGCGTAACTACTGAGTACCTTTATCTATTGTTGGATTGGAAGTGGCATCTTACAAATAACTTTGCATTCTAGACCCATAAACTCAGATTCGTTGCCTGCAAAAAGTAATCAAGAGCACATGCAAGAGATACCTGCAAGAAAGATGGGATTGCTGAGCCGGCCATTTGGACTTGGCTGGCGGGACCGCAGCAAGGTAATTTGTCAATGGCTATCTAGTCAATTGGAAATGCATGTAAATGCTTGCAGCAGTGTAATTGATCATGTGATTGATCAGTCCCATCCCTTGATACAAATTTTATCTTATAAGTCAACATTATGGAAGTGTTTGTTTTCCAAATAAAATTCTAGGTTTACTTTTGTGGCCTGTATTGGCATCCGTTACACTTAAAGACACTTCCTGCCCTAGCTAGATAGGCAAATGACATTTCTTATCTCAATCCAATGTTAAAGGCAATGAATATTATTGTTATACTGGAATTATGTACCCCTCTGTGGTGCCCATTGGTCAACTGTTGTTTACTTCTGATTACTTTTTCCACCTAACGGGTGGTAAAATGCTCAGATTTTGACATATCCACCGGATGAAACAGGCAAAACCAACCGAGGAATCAACAGGTGGGGTTTTAAGCCAAAATGTGCAGAAAGATTGCACTTAGCCAACAAGTGCAGGGAAACAGTAATATACTTCATGTAAATAGGCAAAACTGAGGAATTAACAGACGGGGTTTTGACAAGTCACAAAACCAAAATATGCAGAAAGATGCCACTAGCCAGCAAGTGCAGGAGAAACAGTAATTTACTGAAAGTAAATAGCTTCCTAAGACCGCATGCACGCAAGGGTGGAGCATTCTAGCTTGGGCAACGCAGAGATATTGAGATTCAAATTCCTCGAGTTAATTCTTTTCTCAAAAGAGTAAGTATGAAGTTGGTATATCTGCCCATTTTTTGTTCATTAAGTAACAATAATGGTATGAGAGAAAATGTAAAGACTTCGGAAGGACATTCTATATCACTATATGATCTTTGAGTCTGTTCGTTTGTATTCATTGTTTCAAGTGTAAACACAGTGGATTGCTGGACTGAGACTTCTGTTTATAGTTTCATTTTCGTGGAAGAAATTTTGTTGGTGGACCAGTCTAATTGACTACAATATACATAGAGCATTTGCCCACTTATTGTGATTAGCTATGTACATCTTCTCTCTCTCTCTCTCTCTCTGAGGCATGGGCGCATCAAGTTGTGTGTGGAACGGTGTTTGGGGGTGCTTTGTATGGTTCCTCTAGGTCCGCTTGTTACTTGGAATGTGTTAACGAAGTGGGCCAAAAACTTGGCAAGCCTATGAGTAAGGCTTACAACTTCTTGTTGGACCCTACACGGTTCAGCCAGAATCCAGCCGAATCCTATGCGAAGCAACTTTGTGCTCTTTATCAAGGCACAGCACAAGAATCACATTTCACATGTTCGGGAATATGAACCAATGACACATCCTTTCCAGTTGGGCGATTGCCTACTGGCCCTTGGGGCCCAGATGCGACTTAAAACCTTTTCTTTTGCTTTTGGCATCTATGCAAGCCCCATAGAAGAAGATGGCATGGAGTCTCACCTCAAACCACCGACCCGGTGACCCTCATCTAAAACTTATGAACAACTTAGTCCAACCATAGGCAACAGCAGGCAAGAGCAGAAATAGGATTTGTATTTATGGAAGCGACCAATTTATATATAAATAGCCCTCTAGATACAATGAGTCTCAAGCGCAATGGTACACCAAATGTATGAATCGAGAAGCTAGAAGTGAATGAAATAACAAATGCAGAGGAAAAAAAGAAAGCAAAAGGGTAGACCTCCACGGAAGAATACAATAGAGGCCGTGCTCCAGATCATCTGAATGTGGGGTCACTGAAAAAATCGGATTGAAAGGCACCGACATACATGCACAGCCAATAAATGTATAAAACCTTAACTCCACCCCCCCCCCCAAAACCAAAAAAAAGGGAAAAAGAAAATGGAACTGGAAAAAAGAAGCCCATCCTTTTGAACACAAGGTGATGCAGGGCTGTCACAGGTGAAACTAACCATGTGTAAAATTCTTGTGACGCACTTTGACTCACTTTCTGCATTGGCATGATGATTCTTCGACCTGCTACTGACATTACTGCTCTCTTCTGCTTCTAGGGGTTGAAGAACCCATGCGGATATTCTGGACTGTGTGAGTTTCCGGGTCAAACTTTTGTGAAGCAAGATAAGTCAGAGCTGTAACCACATCAGCTATTAGAGGCCGCATGGTAGGCTGCTCCTGCACACACATTGCAGCAACAGCAAGGGCTTGGTACAAGCCTCTCGCTGGGTACTGGCCTTGTAGCATGGGATCAGCCATTTGTGAAAACTTCCTCCTATCCTTGAATAATGGTCGTGCCTGCAATCACATAGACAGTAGGCAGTTAATAAGATCCATGCGTGTTATTAAGCTGAATATCAATATTGTGATTGCGATTGAATCACATACTAAATGCACAAGAGCAAAGTTAAGGTATGCACCCTACAAGCCATAGAATAATTGATCCTTAAATATTTCAGTCAACCTCAACTACTATGAATCGAATTGATATGCTCCTCTCTTAAGATCATGGCATTCTGGAGGACCTTTGTCCTTTTAATTCAGAGTGGGTAGGGGTGGTGGGTAGGACTAGTTTTTGATATGATGATCTCGACAAATTAGTCATATGTCAGTAAGGCCAATTTTGTCACCCTGTAATTTAATTTTTTGGACATATGCAATGTACATAAACACCTGTAGCAGATGGTACTCCACGCAATCACATATCCAGCACAATTGCATCCCACAAAGGGATTCAATAACACATTTAAAGATAGCAAAGAAATGAGGGCTATCTTACCCATGCAACCAGATTGTGCTCCCCGGCAGATTTTGAATTGTCAATTGCCTTTCTTCCGGTGATAATTTCAAGAAGAACAACCCCAAAACTATAAACATCTGACTTCAATGTTAGCTGACCAGTCATTGCATACTCTGGTGCACAATATCCATAGGTTCCCATCACTCTGGTGGATACATGGGTTTTATCTCCAACCGGACCCAACTTGGCCAAGCCAAAATCAGATAGCTTGGGATGATACCCTTCATCAAGCAAAATGTTTGAACACTTCAAATCACGATATATAACGGGAGGGCTTGCTTTGTCATGTAAATACTCCAAGCCCTTTGCAGCCCCTGCAGCTATTTTCATCCTTGAATTCCAATCAAGTCGCTTTTTATCAGGTGGCAGATCTGGTGAGTTCAACCATGTATGAACAGAAATTTGCTTCATTAGGCATACCACAGGGAAAAGGGCTTTTGCAATGCAGAAAAAAGACAAGTGCTAGCACCAAGCCCGATACAGACAACTCATTTTGTTCTTATCATCCGATAATTCTGAACATTTTCCAACGGGGGAAAAAAATCCGTCACTATGCAGATGGATAATGGCTGCAAATATTTTATTTACTACGCCCATTTTGTTCTGTCACTAGTGTTCTTCTGAAAACTCAGACATAATAATGCAAAGGCCATGTTTGGATGTTTTCAGCTTGTCTCAACTTGTCTCTATTTTATCTTATTCTGTTTGCAATATTTTTCAACTAAAAGAACTAGTAGAAAATATAAAATTTTACAAGTAGAAGTTAAATTTCTCCTTGAAAAGGACTAAAAGTATAAATATATTAACAATTCTTTGTATTGATCAGCTAGCCTCAACTGAAACTAAACTCAATTTTCTCATGTAGGCAAGAAGTGTGTCGGCTTGGAGGCCTAGGTGATTGAAATTAGATTTTCAAAGGAAAAACAAAAACTATAAAGTCATGTTCATACCATGTAGATGATCTTCTAAAGATCCCAATGGCATGTATTCGTAGACCAAAAGCCTCTGATCTCCATCAGCACAATAACCTATTAAGTTCACAAGGTTGGGGTGGTGAAGAAGGCTTAACATCAACACTTCAACAAGGAACTCCCTGTTTCCTTGCAGCCCATTACGGTCAAGTTGCTTGATCGCCACCATCTACACACAAACCAAGACGGATCAGGGATTCATATAAAACATAATCCTCTATTCGTTAGTACTAAAAAACTCAATAGGCCCCTGCCTCTAACTATGAAGACCCCTTGGTTAATCAAATCACCAACGTATGAGTAATAAATTAGACAACAGATAGAATCACATAAACATTCCTCTCTCATGTAGCATTATATTGTAATAAAATCAATGAAATCTTAAAACTGATGAATGGAAGATACCTGATTAGTACTCTCCAATCGTCCCTTATAAACTCGGCCAAAACCTCCTCCGCCCAAAAGACAATCTGCCCTAAAATTTTTTGTTGCAGCTGCCAATTCACGAAATGTAAATGTTTGTGCTGCAATGTGTTCTGAACTTCTATCCTTAGATGCCTCTTTTTTGACATCTAGTTGCAAGTTTGCCTTTGATTTTGCTGAAAATAAAATGGGGGAAAAAAAAAAAACATGCACATAAAAGAAGGAGAAAAGATTTACTACTTGCCATCAAAAATCAAAAGGAAAATTACCATCATCTAGACTTTGAAATCGAAAAATAATAATAATAATGTAAAAGTTAAAATCCCTCCTGCTGAATTCAAAGAAAGGTTTTAGGCATTTTTAATTCTGGAGTTGCTCAGGAAATGATTTGTAATTTTTATGATATCACAAATTCACAGCTTTGTGCGACTCCCCCACCCCCAAAAAAAAAAAGAAATGAAAAAAAAAGCCCCAAAAATCATCATATCTTCAAATCGAAAAGCTGCAAATTGCAAAAGACAAAATAAAGACCCAATCAGGAATTTTACAAGGAATTAGTTTGAACGAGAAGGAAGAAAACCAAATGATGACCTATGCTATGTAATTTAAATATTACGTTAGTGCCATTACATAAAATATAGTAAGGGCTCACCCGGTGCACAAAATGCTCTCCAACTTAGTAGTATAGGATTAGGGGTAGGGGGAGGGTAGGCATATATGTATGCAGCCTTCTCTTTGCATTTTGCAAAGACGCCATTTCCACGCATTACATATAATATAGTACAAATCCAAAAGCTACGACTTAAGTATTTTAAGTGTGTCACTTAGTACCGTTGTTATTTGCACTATTAGCAGCAAATGCCCTCAAAGCTACTAAAATGTTTACAGTCATATGCTCAGCCTCCTTGTACTTTGTCATCACAGCACATCAGCGCTTGTTCATTCTCAGAGATGAAGTATATAATAACCCTCATGTTCATGAGCCACATCTACAGATCGTAAGAACAATAACAGAGGGCTTCCACAGGTGAACCAAATCAGGCATAACCATTTGTATTGAACACAAACCTGGGGGAGCTAAGTTAAGTTTTTGTGAAAAGTTAACATTATGTTTCAAGAAGTAAAACAAAAGGACCATGTGCCATTCAACTTTTGCTTTGAAATTACCAACTGAGAAACTGTTACGTACACATGTAAAATACAACTGAAATGTAATTTCTTAGGCTTCATTTATGTAAAAAGGAAAAAAAAAAAAAAAAAAAAAAAACCAACTGTAACTAACACAAAAATAGTCTACTCTCAACATCAATCAAAAGTGACTGATCCAGACATCCAATTTGTCATAGAATGATAATAGCAATAAATTGCAGTGCTGTGCACAACTTTCTTGCTCCCATGGGGAACAGTATGATGTACAGAGCTAAACTCCGCAAGCAAAGAAGCTGCTTCTTTGATTCAAAGCCACAACACAACCTCTAGGTTACAATGAAGTGAGCGTACCAACGCCACCAAAAATAATGATTCAATTTCACTGTTCTCAACTTGGACTTTGCGCTCCACTGACAAATGCTTAGTAACAGACAAATGGATACAAGAGACGAAAGAAATTACCTAGGAGATGGACGAAGTAGAAGCGACCTAAAACTGATGTCCAAACGGTACTGCTTACATATTCAATGACACTCATTGCTAGACGGTATGAAAAAAACAGCCCTGCCAATCAATTAGGACACTTGGAGGAGAAGATTAAAAATCCAAGTAAAATCTAAAACCCTCAACTAGGAGGCAAAAATTCGATATTGACCACTACACCCAACAGATAGCAAAGGTGTCATTGCTCAATAGGAATTAAAAATAATAATAATAATAATAGAAGAAAGACACTCAGCTAAAGCTTTAGCTTCATTTAAAGAAACATATAGGAGAGTTAATAAAACGTAAATGTAGACCGTTGAGGCTTGAATGTAATGTATTCGTAAAGACACGATAGATATGGATTTAGTTGAGGAGATAGTTTTAGATAGGAATGAGTGGCGTAGAAAAGTCCGCACAAATTAAATCAATTTTATTTTTTATTTTATTTTTATTTTTCTCTTTTCTCTCGATATTTGTCTTTCATGGGATCGACCCAAATTTTTGGGATAGAAGACCTTGATTGTTATTTTTTTTTTTTTGGAATTGGCAATGCTATTCTTGATGATCCACATCATGGGAATTTCCATAACTGAGATTGCAAAAACGCATTGGCTAAAACTTTTTGGCATGGCTTTTCAAGATGATATAACACTTTACTTACTTGCTTACCTACATCAGCTATGGAGCTCACTACATGGAGATCATGGGGTACAGCACCTCCCAACAAGCGTAACAATTTATTCTTAAAATTGATTCTTGTGACGGAGAAAAGCGAAAGGAAGAATCTGCAGCATTAAAAGCTGGGAAGGAGAAATATGGGTGCAAAGGACAAAGAATGAAGGCCCAATAAAGAATTTAGCTTGGAATTTTCTCAAAATGCAAACCAAACAAAATCCAACTGTGCAAACCGTACTGCTTACACATTTCATCAATGGCATTAATTAATAGACAGTAAAGAACCAAGAGCCATATCTGATACCATTATAACTCTGGCTAACTGATACTACTTTTGGGCAACAAGCTATATACCCTTCATCCAGAAAGGTTCGAACTTTCAGGCTCAATCTTAAGTCAAATATGAAAAAAGAGATAAATACAGTTCTTTCCATCACTAATCAAGAAAATTAGACACTTGGATTAGAAAAAATTACTAATAATTACTCTCAACATCCTATATGTGGCGTAACAATCCAATCATTATCCAAATCAACCCTCGTCAATTTGATCATCAAAACGAAACCATGTTCACCAAACCTTAAATCAATAAACAGAATATTCCTACATTGTCAAAATCTAGCTAAGCAAAAACTGAAAACAAAATTTATTTGAATACCCAGAAAACTTCAAAATTTCAATAACAGCTGTATAAAAAAATGAGAATAAAAATTAAGGAATACCCAAAAAAATTGAAAGCAGTAGAAATTTAATCAACCCGACAAAATTCAAAACAAAAATGATCAGATCAAAAAAATGGGAAATCCAAAAGACCACTTTTACTGACTGTATAAGTGGCATGTTCCATGAATATGAAAACCCACATAGGAATACAAATGTGCATGAATAAACCTATTAACTGTATCGGAAAAATAGAAAAAGAAACACATTAAAAGAGAAATAGAGAGATTTTTTTTAAAAAAAAAAAAAAAAAAGTGGGTATTTGTAAATTTATGTGAAGAACTAGTTTTTGGATTGTGGAAGTGTGTACCTGAAGTGCAAGATGAGATCTGATCTTCGGTCTTCTTATCATTCCTTTTGGGTTTCTCTTTCTTTTTTGATTTTCCTGAACATGGGAAGCAACCCATTATTCCCCTCTTAGGCGACAACAAAAGAAGCAGACCGCAACACACAGCACTACCAAGGACGGAGAGAGAGAGATAGAGAGAGAGAGAGAGAGGGAGAGTTAAAAAATCAGACAAAGGGGGCTCATTGTATTATTTATTTATTATTGTTATTTTTTTTGCTATAGTACCCCTTGCCTTGGAACTTTTGCAAAATTGTCCCCAATGTGATGTTTTCCGGTGAGAGAGAGAGAGAGAGAGAGGGAGGGAGAGGGAGAGATTTGGAAATTTTAACTTAAAGGATTCCGAATTTGTTCTCTTTTTAACGGTTTTCTGAAATTTTTTAGTAATTTTCAATATATATAAAAATTTACTAATATGTATTAAAAAATTAATAAATAGACAAATTTAATACAGTTCAATGATTTTAAAATTTTTAATTTCACGAATTACATGAGGAAAAAAATAAAGTGTTAATGAAAAATGGATTAAAAAGCTTAGTCTTTCAACATGAATTTATGTAGATATGGTTATATCACCAGAGATTTTTAAAAATTATTTCTTCAGATATGTGTATTTTATAAGAAATATTTAGAGATTTTGATAGATTTTTTTCACTAATATTATTTTGGGTTGTTATTCATATTAAATCTTGACATATAACAAACAAAAATTAAGAGATTTAAATTAATAACATTAAATATTAATACAAAATAGGGAAATTCAAAATTTTCAAATTAGTGAAATGCTTGAATTAAATACTACCTCATTTGACTAGTTTAGCTAGGTTTCCCATTTTTCACATTTTCTATAGCACATTCTAGTAAATTGTGATGTTGATTAGTGATATAACTTAACTTTAGGTAAACATTTGGTTCTCACTTCAATTAATTTTTGGCAATCAAGATCCTGTGCGGAATCAGGAGAAACGAAAATGAATACAAAATGATATGGAGAAACTTCATTTTGCAAAAACAAAGGGAAGATAAACGTGAAAATTTATGTAAATATAAAAATTAAAATAATTTGTACATAAATATTAATTATTTTATAAAAATAATAGAATAGTCATATTTTGCAATAAAAATTTAAAATGATTAAGTATATAATTATTAATTATAAGAAAAAAATTAAATAAATAATTTATTAAATATGAAAAAATATATAAATATAAAAATATAAGCATTTTATGTAAATATTAATTAATTTAACGTGTTGAGACATTTTTAAAAATGGTAAATGTTTCGGAGATGAGAAAACGTTAGTGTTTATAAATTTTGTGCAATTAATCAAAAGATATAAAATAAAACGAGACAGATTTAAGTTTATTTGCAATTAAATTTGTCATGTTTTGTCTCTTTCATATTTTCATTTTATTTATTATGTTTTTCAACTAAATTAAAAATTAATATTTTATAAATAAAAGTCAAAATTTTTACAAACAGAGTTCAAATTATTACTATATTAATAATTTTTTAAAAGAAAATTCACACCGTTCTCAATTAAACCAATCTCAATTTTTTTAATAGGACTTAAATGAAAAATAGATAATAGTTTTTTAAAGTCGATTTGAATAAATTTATACATATAAAAGGTTAACATATTCATAATAATTTTTGTGTATAATATTTCAACCTAAATAAATCAGAAGTTTAAAATGATCAAATTCAAAAGTTTAAGGAGATGAATTAACTTTATTGCAATATAATCAAACAAAGTTTATTCAATTTACAACACATACTATTGCTAATATATAATTTTTTTTTGGGTTATTTGAATTGAGCAATCGAACCCTAAAACATCAAAAGATATAATATATTTGTAATTATCATTTTATAATAGCAAAAATACAGCTAATCTTGAAATAAGACGTTTTGATATTTAATTGATTTTTTATAATTTTTTTAATTAGAAAATTTATAATTAAAGAATAAATTTATTTAAAAAATTATTAATAAATTTTAATTCAATCTGATCTGTATAAATATTATACATATATACAACTACTTATTTCAATCGAAAAATATAATAACAACAACTACAAATCTAGTCTTAATATCAAATTTTAATAGCAATCATTTAAAAGATCAATATAGAAGAGAGAAAAAAAATAAGAAATATAACAATTAAAAATTTAAAAGTAGAAATAGATAAGATAAAATTAAAAAAAAGCTTCAAATGGAACAGTCTAATGATCTTAATCTCTCTCCCTTTAACCCGATAATTTCATATTCAAAATCTTGATATAATAAAAAAATAAAATTAAAAGAAAAAGAAAAATAATGAAAAGAAAAAAAATAAAAACAAACTATTGATGAAAGCTTAAAATAATAATAATAATAATAATAATAATAACAACTTAATTGGTTTAGATTCTCATCTCTTATTCATTCCTATCCAAAATTAACTTTAAAATTAACTTTTTAAAATTAAAAATTTGACACTTATTTCATATTATATTTAAAATAAAAATAAAATCAACCCTTAACCTAAACCTTTCTTGGCGGTACCTTTAGCGGTAAAACCGAGGATTTGAAAAGAGATTAGTCAAACTGATTTATTTTATTAATTATTATTATTATTTTATTTTATTTTGTGGGGTTTCTAAAACTTTTCAAAATAAAAAAAGCTTTGGCTTATCGTTTTATACCTAATGTAGGCCCTCGCGACGTGCCTGAGCAAAACTAGGGTACTTCTTGCTCACACCATGGAATGGTCTACTTGTTACATACTACAGGGCTCTATTAATTATTTGTTTTTTCTTTTTTATTTGTGGGATTTGTTTGTTAATTTTTCTCCCATTACTTGGGCTTGGTTTAAAGAATTATTTTTGAATTTAATTTTCTGTTTACTATTAATATAAACAAATTAAACTTGAGTTTTGTACTTAATTTTTATAAATAAATTAAATAAATATTTAAATTCAAATAAAAAATAGATTGTTAAAATTACCTGACGTGTTGACCCTAAAGTAATAAACCAAAAAAATAATTTAGTATTCAACGTGTGAGGGCAATGTCGGATCGCCAAGTGTTGGACCCTTTCTGAATAAAATTACGAATTTACCCTTCGATGGAATAAAAGTTAATGATATTTTTCACCTTAAAATCAGGGTTAGACTCGGAAGATGTAAATTACCAACAAACCCGGTAAAGTGCGGGTTGGCCGGACAATCCCGAACCCCTAAAACCCTAGTTTGGATTTCAGGCTTAAACATCTCTGGTTGGTTGGAGCAATTCAAAACCTAGGCATCAAATCAACGAAAGGAAGCCATGAATCGAACTCGAAATTTGCTGGACGAAGCCCTAGACCTCAACAACGACAACAAGGGTAGCCGAGTAGTCGTTATCGAGGACTGCGTGGAGACTAGTGGAGCTTTCGTGATTCACCATCTCATCAAACGCAATCTCTCTCTCCCCTCTTCACTTATCGTCTTCGTCGCTTTCTCTCAACCTTTCTCTCACTACGAACGCATTCTCCGCAAGCTCGTAATCCTCTCTCTCTCTCTCTCTCTCTCTCTCTCGCCATTCGAGTTGCGATTAGGGTTGATGTTGTTTGTTACAGGGTTGTAATCTGGTGATGCAAAGAGAAAATGGGAGATTTCATTTCTTGGACATGCTTTCTATGCAATGCCCAGGTGAGAAAATTGATGTAGTATTTTGAGTTTTCTTGTCTTGAATTACTCTTATTTAAAATGAAGAGTATATAATCACTGATGTGTTACCTAGTCATGTCTTCTTATGATAGTATTGCTATCGATAACCCTAACATCGACCTCCTTTTCTTATTGCTAAACATTTATGATGGTACATGCCCACAAACATATTTGTATTTTGTTCATTGAAATTGGAAAATACCAGATATAATGTTTCACAGTCTTTTATTGGTTGTTGAAAAGCACGCGAGCATACATAGTACAATGTTTTAACCAGGAACATCTTGCTACGTCAGATTCAAGTATTTTTGGTTTTTGACCTTTTCAAGAGACATAACATTGTTCTTGTTTCATTATCTCGCCTTTTATTGTATACTTGAACACCAATTTGAATTGTTGTGAAACATGTATGATGATTGCATGCCTGCATACATGTTTTGATTGTATTAAGTGAAATTGGGACAATACCGAATTTAATGTGACACAATCTTTTATTGGTTGTTGAAAAGCATGCAAAAGTACATAATACAACTTTCCAACTAATAAAAATCATTCTACATCAGATTCAAATATTTTTTGTTTTTGACCTTTTCAAGAGACAATGTTATTCTTGTTTCATTGATACCAGAACACCAATTTGAATTGTCACTTAAAAAACCCGTTTAGTTTAGTAGTTGTCTCGAGGTAATTTGTGGGTGAACATTGATGCAATAAAGTAATTTCCTTTTGCTCAAATCAATGACTAGATGGAGAAGAAGACAAATTGTGTGAAGGTGGACTTGTGTCACTTTATGGGAAAATTCAAAAGGCAGTTGAAGTTAGTTCATCAACTGAAGGCAACAAAAACAGTGTCACTATAATGATTGATGATATTTCTCTTATGGAGGTGGCTGCAAATGGATCTTCAAACCATGCTTTAGACTTTCTGCATTATTGCCTCACACTTACTTCAGATTTTGTAAGAAAATCTGCCTATTGGATTTTTTTTCCTCAGTTGTTTCATTTCCTCTTACATATTCAAGTTTCTTATATTACAGTTGCTTTGCTTGTTTTGTCACAGGGGTGCACTTTAGTAATACTAAGTCATGAGGATGTCTATTCAAACATGGAGAAGCCTATGCTCATGTTACAGATGGAATACCTTGCAGATGTGTTGATAAAGGCAGAACCTCTGGCCACTGGTTTGGCTACTGATGTTCATGGGCAGGTATCACTTCTCATATATTTTGTTTACAAATTGGCTGATATTTTTTGCATTGATTTGTTTTTATTGCTTTGTGTAAAGGACAATTCATTCGAGGGAACAATTTTGATTTGAAATTTTCGCTAGTAAAATGTTCATTGCTTAGCATGGTCTGTTGTGACGAGATCTATACTATTGATTGATGGGTTTTGATATTCTTTATTGGTTTACTCATCTGTCTGTGGACACCCAATACTCTATAGACTACCATGAAGTAGCGAAAATATATATTGTTATTGACTTTTGGGGAATTAGTCTCTCAATCATATCTCCAATGATATTTGCTAGTTCTCAACTAGGAGCACAAGTTTCTATGTTTTAGATAGTTTTTTACCTTTACCAACATTAAAATCTCTATTCCTCCGACTACTGACAGCTTTTTTTGGGTTTTTTTTTTTGGGGGGGGGCTCCTCTTTGGATTGATGAGTGTTTGCATGCTATTTAGGATTTACTTGTGTGCTATGTGTGATTGATAGTTTCAGATAGCAATCCTGCCAGGAAGATATTGCTTGAAAGTTCAAATTTGTTACACTGCAAAACAGTCATTATTGTTAGTAGCACTGCAAAACAGTCATTATTGTTAGTAGTAGTCTGATACATATTAAAGGTGTTGCCTACAGTTCTTGGTGGTTGCAGTTGTCCTACCCAAATTATGGCTTATTTCTTTAGAGGAAGCAAAAACTCAATAGGAAGAGCCCCGACAAATTTAAATTTTATTCAAGATGGTTTAAGCAACTAAAATTGTGTGATTTATGGAGTAAGCATAGTTTTACTGGCTTGAGCTGAGGACTCATGCTTGATGATTTCTAGTGTTTTATTTTAAATCACACCGTTTACGCTTCCTGCAGCTGACGGTTGTAAATAGGGGAAGGTATGAGAAGGGGAGCTTAAAGACCAAAACAAGTAATTTCCAATTCAAGATCAGAGACAATAATGTTGAATGCTTTTATCCTGGAAGTCAGACTTGAAAAGGATCTCAATCATGTGTCTCCAAAAAAATTGAGTACATTGATTCTTTCAGAAGGCCTCGACAAAAACAAGAGGCATACTACTGACTGCTGAATGACGATATTTAAAACAAGCTTCTCATCGGCTTTACTGCAAAATCGCCTCTAATTTGGAAGACAAAGGTTTTTCACTTGCTCATAATCTGGAGAACCTGCTGCTCTAAACAAGAGAGCGCGGTCATTATACAAAGATATTTTATGATGAAAATAGAACAACTTGCGTTATGCACAAGTTTGTTGTACCAGATTCTACATAGGTAGTCGTTTTGGTGTTGCAGTGTTTTCGACCTGCAAATGTTCTGTCATACTCTGGGCTTGGTTCATTTGAAATCTTTTTTGTGTTCTTTGAGATGTGAATGGTTAATGGTGAAAACCAGTTGCCTTGCATCTAAATTAGTGAAAGTGTACTGTTGTGGCATAATAGTTCCTCGATTACTTGTTTTTTCTGCTTGAATCAGGGGTGATCACTGTTTGGTTATGTTGGTCCCTATGCAATCAAGAAGGGAGATTGAATTGGTTGGTTTCAAATTATAGATTTTACTCTACTTGAAATCTAAAGTCAAACTATATAAAATATGCAAATATAAATGCACAAATTTAAAGAATATGGATAGAGAGATCAAACCCGATTTATAGTGGTTTAGTTTTGTACCTACATTTACTCTTCCAGCTCAACAAGTCAAGGTCTAGCGATAGTTAGTTTTTACTATGTCATGAGAGTTGCAAAACCAGTATAATGCTGAGATGTTGATAATCTGCATCTTCTCTCTTGAAGATGACTTAATCCAACACTCGCTCAACTCAAACTCTCTTATACCTAAATTATCAACCTAATAGAATGTTCCTCACACTTTCCTTAAATTTGTGAATCTATACAAAATCTGAAACAAAAGTTACAGAAGAGAAGAACACAATGGACAACAAGGAATATAATAGAAAATAGTGATCGAGTAGTTATTTTCAGGTTATGTTTTCTCTCAACTTAAAACTCAAAAATGATCTATAAAGATTTTGAATAGGGACTGAATATTACTCTTCAAAGTTCAATTCGTATTCTGTCAAAATTTTGCAAGTTTTGAATTGATATAAGCCTCTCAACACAACTTCAGAATCAGTTAACTTCCAAAAAAACAATCTGCAGGTCCTGATTTTCTACCTTCAATTTAGGAGCTTCAAAAACCCTTTTTACTGGTGTAATTTTTTGAATTCAAAGTCCAACAATACTCTTATAATGAGAAGAAATCAAAATTCAAAAAATTTAGGAGGTCGAGAAAATATATGTGATCAAAAATCTCTTTAAAATCAGTTTGAACTTCAGAAATATTGAAGTCAAATTCTAATTCATGAGTTTTACTTTCAGTAAATGATTGAATTTCAATAGAATTTGAATCATCAACTTGGATAGACTTACTGGTTCAGTATAACACCCAATCTGTACTCAACATGTTGAGTTAGGTCTTGAAAATAGAATAAAATCGCAACAGAAAACACAGTTCTGACTTTCGACTGTTTCTATCCTTCTCGCTGTATCTATCCATCTTGCTTCTATCCAACTTTTATGACAATATTTTCTAACAAGTTTTATATAGTGAAACTTTCTATATATATGCATGTATTACATATTCTAAATACCTGCACACTTGATGAATTCATTAGTAATATATATAATATTTTGTTATCATCAAAATATTAGGATTCGACAATAATTTCCCTGACAGGTTAAAACCGAAAAAACTTTCTTTTTCGAATCTCTCTTTTTTTTTTTTTTTTTTTTTTTTAATATTTCGGATAATTTATTCGATTTATGATTTCGGTTTTGGATGAAACAAAATTTTAATTTGGTTGGTTATCGATTTTAACAAATTTTATTTCAATCAAATTGAATTAACTAAAATAGTTGAAAATATATATTTTTTAGATAATTTTTATTCATATAAATATTAATATAAATTATAATTAAAATTTAAAAAAGAAATTTGAATTTTTAAATTTTAAATTAATATTTGATGAGGTATAATTATTAATGAATTTTAAATTTTAAAATTATAGTTTATAGTTATAAGTTGATGTGAGTGATATATATTATATTTTCATAGATATAAATAGAAGGCATCGTTATTTAAGTCATTTATTGAGATTTCAATTATAAGGTTAATTTGGATAATCGAATAGAATTAATCACTTAATTCGGTCAAATCAAATTTTCGGTTGTTGTCTATTAGATTAAATTATTGTTGTGAGAATTGTATATCAAATTAAATTGATTACTTTAATTTTAATTATTTCAATTGTGATTTAATTGAATCCTCACCCTTACTTCTTTATCCAGGCATTGTATTGAACAGCAAACCTATTCCAGTTGGGGCAGATTTCACCACAGATGAGCAACCGGTCGGCTTGGCTGGTTTGGGCTGGTGAGTCCAAACAATGGAGGTTTAATTGGGCCAGGCTTTAGACTCGTGGGCCTAAACGTAATGGGTAGCCTACAAAGAGCTCCTGCGGGCTGACTGGGTCTTCAAGACATGCATGCATGTCTAGAATTCATAACAAGATAGGCCGAATAAGGTGCTAAACGAACTTTTCATGCAGAAAATTGTGATTTTGCAGGAAAAAAACCAAATTCTAACTATTGTTACCAAAGTCAAAATTTGGACATGTAATCAGAATCATTCAGCACGGTTGCGTCTACCTGATTCTTCATAGGATTTTGCACAGCACAACATTTGGCAGAGGTAGTTCGGTAGTCAGTTAACAACAGTGACAAGAGAAGCTCTCGGAACAGAATCTCCTTTTTATGTTTCTGCCCAATTCTTAGGTTTATTACATCGTACCGACCTTTAATTATTCATCACATTCCTAAACAATACCCCTTTCAATATGTTGGATGTGCCTTTTATTTTGCTTTAGTTCATTTTTTTATTCGGATTACTGTTTATGTTTAAAATTACAGGGGATTCTGGTGTGGAGAACCCCACAGCAGCATAAAGCAAAGGGGCCAATCCTGTGGAGTCATGTTCCATAAAGTCAGGAAATGGCGTTATCTGTTTTGGATGTGCTTCACACGGGGTTGCAAAAAATTGGTTCTTGCTGCTTTGATCTATACTGAGTCGTGCACTGGATCGCTTGCAATGTCATTGCTGATGGGGGGTTTCTTATTTTCAGCGCTCTCCCCCTCTCTCTCCCTGGGTGATTTCATATTGTGCATGATAATTATGCCAATAGAATAGCCTGCAATAAACCTTGATTAGTTCTCATGCATTTCAATATTGCTGAAAGAAGACTTCCACAGCATAACTTTTTGGGACAAATTCTGTCTGGACTGTAAGTGTCCATTTCCTGGGAATCTATTTTTGTATTTGCTATTTATGTTAGTGTAAACCCTTTATTTCGCCAGGGCTAAATTTGGAACTGGGCTATTTTGGTGCTTAAGATGAGGTGGGAGAACAAGACATTCAGGTCTAAAAGACATCCTCCTTCCTTTGCATAGTCGGACAGCTTCAATCTTCTGGACCACAAAGCTCAGAAGACCAAAAAATGCACCTGCAGTCCAAATCATGCGCAAGTGCAAAATGTATGACTCGACTGAAAAATCAGAGCACTCCATTGATTTTATTAGAGACGGCTGACCCCGAAATGGGACCTTCTCTCTAGTAGTAGTGGTAATACAAGTCCAGGATTATAAGAATCAGTCCGCTGAATGATGCAGTCATCAATCACCATAGTACAACTAGTAAGTCTGATAATTTTTTCCTACTTATAATTATGGTTCCGTTAGTGAGATCAGCACAGAATTATTACTGAGTATGATGTGAAAAATCCCAAGTGTGCGCCACCTGGTAAATGATATTGTGTTAGCAATCTGCATCTTTGCTTCTGGTTTGCTGTGCTGCCTGTCGCACAAATTGTCCTCGAACTCGTGGCCTTTGCTCCGCCATTCTCTTCCTGCTATGGTAACGGACCTGGACAACACAATATAAAACAGAAAGTCCCATTCTTTTCTTCCAACATTCATTAAGCAAGAATTGAACTTCAGATAATCGAAACTTTCTTCACGAAGGGTCTCATAGAACTTTGATCAGTGGTTATAAATATCTTAACCTTTTGCTGCAAGGATGTTTAAAACTGTGTTCATGCTTATAGTGGTCAGTTTGAAATTATTATCCAAGAAATGCGATGCTTTAAGACTGTTGGATAAGTCTTTTTTATTTAATTTTTTAAATGCTAACCCATCAGGGCTAATCAGCCCCAAAACATAGCATTGTTGTTATTCTTTCTCTTGTGTTGATCCTTGTCATATTCATATTATACCCAAATAAGAACCCACTTACCTTCTTCTCAAAGCATCTCTCTTTCCTTTTCTGACGGAACTTGTTCAAGGCAGCTTCTCCTGTGAGAACCGACTCTGATCTACTCCACTCCTACCACCACTCACTCTTCCACCACCGGGCCCATCCTTCACTGCAGCCAAATTATCATTTTCCATGTTTGGTCCGGCATTAACTGCAGCATTGCAATTCTGTCCATTACTACCATGGTTACTTCCTGAGTTACTCCCATTCAAGCTGTAACAACCAGCATTGCCTTCGATTCCTGTACTCATCAATATGTTGGAAGAGCCACAGTGTGCTGCAACTGCTGCCATATTTTCTAAGGACAATTCATCATGTTCTGCTTGCTGCTGCTGCTGTTGTTGCAAGTTATAGAGATAGTGATGATGGTGGTGGTAATGGTGATGGTGGTGCTGGGGTTCGAGCTGCTGGTTCTTGCCTCTTGGCTGTGCCATGCCTGTGTTAGTCGTCACAGTGTCAGCTTTACCTGTGGTTTGGAGACTGGCTTCTCATTGGAAAGGCCTGGCTTGGCAAACACATTATTAGTGGTGGAGCCCACATCATTATTGTTGCTACTACCATTGGAACGCTGATTTGGTGTTCCATTTGAACTAGATTGAAGATTGTGCATTGATTCTGTCTTTGCAGCTTCTGAGCTATTATCAAGTGGAGAGCAACTACCAACATTACCTGTTGGAGCCTGATTGGTGGTTGAAGCAGTATTGTACCTGCATTCACGAAAAAAATAGGTGCTCTATCTTGCACAGTGAGCCGAGCATATATTCCAAAGCACTCAAAAATCTCTTTTGAACTTGTACCTTGAGAATGCTGAGAGGTCAGAATGTCTAAGAATATTGTGGTCAAGATTGCTGTTCCCAGTATCTCTGTCTCTTAGCCTCTTCAGACTTAGTTCGAGGGAAGGAATTTCATTTTTGTCATACGCAGATTTTGATATCTGAGATCTTGGAGAGACCCTTTTGATTTTCAGGTGCTTGATTCTCAGCCCGATGATCTGTATTTTTGGTCATGGTACTCATCAGATCAGCAGCCTGCATCCCCAGCTCAAAATTTTTCTCCATGTTAGGCTCCAATTTTCTGCCCTTATGATTTTCACCATCTTGCTTTAAGTCTAATTCAAGGGTTTTGTCCTTATGAGCTACTGTTGAGTGGACCAACACCTTACTTTGGTCCACAAGCAGTAAATTTGGGTCTCTAGTTACTCCAATTTCCAAGTCTTTGCCCATGGGAACATTTTCTGAGGAATGGAATGAATATGGTCTTAATCTAAATGAAAGAAAGAGAGAAACAAAAAACATCAAGCTATTGAGAGTTCATGGATCTTTCAAAGAAAAAGCAAGGCATACCAAGTTCATCATCAGGCCCTGGGTATTCAGCTCCTTGAGCGAGAGGTATCCAGTTGTTACTAAACTCTTCAGGCCTGGAGTGGATAACTTGTGCACATGTGCTATCAGGAGGATCAGCAAGTTTATCCCATGGTGACATAGGCTGAGGGCTATCAACTTCTACAGCTCTTTTTGTCCAAGAACTCTGCAGAACAAGAGCATGCACCTAAGGAATTTACAAGTTTCCATTATCTGACAGGTTAATTGTCAAGATGTGAGTGCTATATAGTTTGGCTTACACTACATGCATAAACTCGTTTCTATTAAATTAAACAACATTTTTGAGCAGCATGCAATCATCACACTAAAATCTGGATTATGCCATTTTTTATAGGTCATCATTTATCCCCAGAGACCTCAATGGCTTTCCTCTTTGTAGTGGTCCCAAACTAGCTTCTGGATCGTAAGGTTGATAGCACAACAATCATGGTCAAATATTATTGTCTTACCGGAAAACCTTCTAGAAGCACAATGGTGCAAGGACACATGCATAAGTATTCTAGTTGGTCAGCAAAAGTGAAACACATCTTCTGTGTTGGAAACTTTTACACTCCTTTTAAATATCAACATGAACTATATTCGTTTGTGAAGAGCAAAATATAACTTGCACATTGTGGATGTTATTATTCATAACCAAAGACAGGATATTCTAACCATAATCCAGATTGCTTTCCTGTAATTTCATGGATTGCTTATTATTTTTGATGTGAAGCATGCAGTAAATAAACACTGCAAATTTAACTTAGCTTGCAATTCCATCCTAGATTATAACATCCATTTCTGACAATAATTACTTATCAAACTGCATTTTAGTGCTTAAATCTTTAACGTTCCTTGACCCCGGTCAGCTTTATCCATCTATTTACTTAATCATCAATGTAAAATTTGTGTGCTTATTTGTTGACAGTGACATAAAGGAGTTTAAGAATTTCTTCATTTATTGTGGTTTCTGATACCTGGTACTTGATTGAGATTAAGTAAGCTCTATGACACAACAAGAGGTTGATTGCGATTCATTCTAGCATGAGAATTACAACATAGAACTAATGCCACATTCAGCAAATAGAATCTCCTACTTCCCTCACAGTTTAAAGGCCTTCTCTAGTTTTGCCAAAAAAAAGGAAAGAACAAGTAGAAAGGTAGGGAAAGTGAGTATAGGTATTAGACCTGGAATGGACATCAAATAGGTGAAGGGATTGGTTTGTTGGGTCATTGGTTGGACAGAAAAGTTCAAATAAAATATTTAATGGTTTCTATAAACTAATCACATTATCCTATACTGCAATGGAATTATTATTAAAAATAAAAAAATCCATTAAGGAAGGGTACAAAAGCTGCACGGCACTTTACATAGAGTGTACTATGTTTGTATTTAATATCATTAACAAAAGAAAAGCAATACATCAGAATATCATTAAGAACTAGCACCACATACAGATTATCCAATTTTGCCATTATGCTTCAAATAGTATCGGCTCGCATAAACATCTTCAACTCCTCAGCAACAGCTTGGGTTTTAGAAACAAAGGTAGTTACTTCATGAACGGGTTGTTTAATGGCAACCAATTTTTGGGCTGAATCACACACTAGCAGAATATCATTAGCAAACATAATTTGAGCCTTTGTCTAGAATGTGTAACAGGTTTTGGAAGTTCTGAAGTTCACCAAAATGGTTGGTTCAACTACTTGCTGTAACAAGGTACACGACTGATGACCAAACGTCTATCAACGACTTCGATTCACTTTGGGAATGTTATCTACAGATTTTTCAAATGATATGAGGGACCGAGAAACCAGAGCTCCACAGATGCTGACTAGGCTCAATAATTCTTTCTGTTTAACTTTTCTGAGGTGATCATTAAATTACCAGAAAATGCATAGGAGATAGGAACATGAGCAGATGACTCAGTTTTGCAGAGATTAAATTAGCTGACTCTGTTTTGCAGTAGGAGTTTTGAAAAGATGATGCTGCATGTTCAGGGTGATAACTCTACAAGGACTCCACAATACGTTGGTGTGGATTGTATGAGCACCATGGAACTTTCTAGCCTTCATGGAGGTAGCAATACTTTGTCTTCAACTCCTTTTTCACCAAAACATGCTAATTTAATGATGATTTTCAAGATGATTTCCAAAAAAAGATCTGATAGGAGTCCGAAAGCAATGAACCCGGTCTTGGCATTCGTCAAACTTCTGTTGGTGGCCAAACTTACCCAACCTTTGTGCAGTTTTGGGTTCCCTTGGTACTCCAATTGTAGCTAATGCCCAGAGAATTAGATGGATAGTCAGGAACAAGGTGTTCTCAACAAATTGGAGTTGAGGTTTCTTGTCTATGGTACCAAAAAAAAAAAAGAAAAAAGAAAAGAATAAAAAGCTGAGGCAGGGTGAAGAGTCTTTAAGAGTGTCCGAGATGGGTACCCCACACGTCCAATGAAGGTGTTTAGTTGGAATATTAAATGTTTAGGCAACAAAAGAAAAAGAGAAAGGTTAGAGAAACCATCCTTAGAGTGCCTCCTAATGTTGTCTTTATTCAGGAGTTTAAGCTAGAGGAGGTGGAAGCTAGTTTGATTAACTCTGTTTGGTATTTTAGGTTTCAAATGTCTTCCTTCTAGTGGCTCTTCATGGTGGATCATTACCATTTGGGGTGTTAGGACCTTTTACCGTATTGGTAGTCTTCACAAATCCTTCTCTATTTTTGTTATTTTTCAGGTTAGAGGTCTCCATCACTCTTAGGTTACTTCAGTTCTATGGATCATGTCATTCTTTTTGGGAGAAATTGTACGAGCTTTTTCGGTTTATGCTCCTCGAATTGGTGTCTAGGTGGGGATTTTAATGTTATGAGACTCCCTTTGGAGAAACTTAATGGGGTCAAGAAATACTAATAGTATGTCATCCTTTGGATATTTCTTTTAGTGTTGGTCAATTTACTTGGGGCATGTGTGAGGAGTGAAGGGCTGCCTCTCACATTGGTGGTCTTCTTTACTCTAATGATTGGGAGTCCCATTTCTGTAATATTAGACATAAAATTTTCACTAAAACCACTTTTGATCATTTTCCCATTCTTTTGGGGTCTTTTCAAATCACTAGGGGTCCTACAGCTTTTAGGTTTGAGAACAGGTCGCCCCCTCATAAAGATCTTTGGAGAGTGGTTGAAAAATCTTGAAGAGATAGCAATGTAGTTGTGTGGGAGGGTTTTAAATTTATGTGGAAATTGAATTGAAAACAAACCCTTAAAGTTTGGAATAAGGCAGCCCTTTGTAATGTTAGAGAAAGGAAAAGTGTTGTTCTATAGTGAATTGATGAGATAGATAAGCTTGATGTGAGAAGAGGTTTGTATGAGATTTTTTTCTATTCGCAGAGAGAATCTTAGAATTTGTGGAGTTTATTCTTAAGGACATGAGATTTAAATGAAGTAAATTAGAGATAAAGGTTGTAATACATGATATTTTTCATCAAACTGGCACTGACAAGAGGCGAAGAAGCTTTATTAGAGAGGGTGGGGACAATGAGAAAAATGTGATTATAAATCATGTCTCCACTGAGAAAATGGCATTTCTTGGGCATAACTACTGAGTACCTTTATCTATTGTTGGATTGGAAGTGGCATCTTACAAATAACTTCGCATTCTAGACCCATAAACTCAGATTCGTTGCCTGCAAAAAGTAATCAAGAGCACATGCAAGAGATACCTGCAAGAAAGATAGGATTGCTGAGCTGGCCGTTTGGACTTGGCTGGCGGGACCGCAGCAAGGTAATTTGTCAATGGCTATCTAGTCAATTAGAAATACATGTAAATGCTTGCAGCAGTGTAATTGATCATGTGATGAATCAGTCCTATCCCTGGATACTAATTTTATCTTATAAGTCTACATTATGGAAGTGTTTGTTTTCCAAATAAAATTCTAGGTTTACTTTTGTTGCCTGTATTGGCGTCCGTTACACTAGCAGACACTTCCTGCCCTAGCTAGATAGGCAAATGACATTTCTTATCTCAATCCAATGTTAAAAGGCAATGAATATTTTTATTATACTGGAATTATGTACCTCTCTGTGGTGCCCATTGGTCAACTGTTGTTTGCTTCTGATTACTTTGTCCACCTATGGGGTGGTAAAATGCTTGGATTTTGACATATCCACTGGATGAAACAGGCAAAACCAACCGAGGAGTTAACTGGTGGGGTTTTAAGCCAAAATGTGCAGAAAGATGCCACTTAGCCAACAAGTGCAGGGAAACAGTAATATACTTAATGTAAATAGGCAAAACTGAGGAATCAACAGACGGGGTTTTGACGAGTCACAAAACCAAAATATGCAGAAAGATGCTACTAGCCAGCAAGTGCAGGAGAAACAGTAATCTACTGAAAGTAAATAGCTTCCTAAGACCGCATGCACGCAAAGGGCGGAGCATTCTAGCTAGGGCAACGCAGAGATATGGAGATTCAAATTCCTCGAGTTAGTTCTTTTCTCAAAAGAGTAAGTATGAAGTTGGTATATCTGCCCATTTTTTGTTCATTAAGTAACAATAATGGTATGAGAGAGAATGTAAAGACTTCCGAAGGACATTCTATATCACTATTTAATCTTTGAGTCTGTTCGTTTGTATTCATTGTTTCAAGTGTAAACGCAGTGGATTGCTGGAGTGGGACTTCTGTTTATAGTTTCATTTTCGTGGAAGAAATTTTGTTGGTGGACCTGTCGAATTGACTACAATATACATACAGCATTTGCCCACTTATTGTGATTAGCTGTGTACATCCTCTCTCTCTCTCTCTCTCTGAGGCATGGGCATCGAGTTGTGTGTCGAACGGTGTTTGGGGGTGCTTGGTGTTGTTCCTCTTGGTCCGCTTGTTACTTGGAATGTGTTAATGAAGTGGGCCAAAAACTTGGCAAGCCTACGAGTAAGGCTTACAACTTCTTGTTGGACCCGACACGGTTCAGCTAGAATCCAGCCGAATCCCATGCGAAGCAACTTTGTGCCCTTTATCAAGGCTTACAACTTCTCATTTTAACGGTTTTCTGAAATTTTTTTAGTAATTTTCAAAATATATATAAAATTTTACTAATATGGATTAAAAAATTAATAAATAGACAAATTTAATACAGTTTAATGATTTTAAAATTTTTAATTTCACGAATTATGTGAGGCAAAAAAAAAAGTGCCAATGAAAAATGGATTAAAAAGCTTAGTCTTTCAACATGAATTTATGTAGATATGGTTATATCATTAGGGATTTTTAAAAATTATTTCTTCAGATATGTGTATTTTACAAGAAATATTTAGAGATTTTGATAGATTTTTTTCACTAATATTATTTTGGGTTATTATTAATATTAAATCTTGACACATGACAAACAAAAATTAAGAGATTTAAGCTAATAACATTAAACATTAATAGAAACTCAAAAATTTCAAATTAGTGAAATGCTTGAATTAAGTACTACCACATTTGACTGGTTTAGCAAGGTTTCCCATTTTTCACATTTTCTATAGCATATTCTAGTGCATAGTGGTGTTGATTGGTGATATAACTTAACTTTAGGTTACCATTTTGGGATTTTAGGAAACATTTGGTTCTCATTTCAATTAATTTTTGGCAATCAAGACCTTGCACAGAATGGGGAGAAACAAAAACGAACACAAAATGCTACGGAAACGTCATTTTGTAAAAATAAAGAAAAGAGAAACGTGCAAAACATGTAAATATAAAAGATATAATAATTTGTATGTAAATATTAATTATTTTATAGAAATAATAAAATAGTCAATAATAAAAATTTAAAATGATTAAAGCTTTAGATCACGGGATCAAAGGAGAGAAGCTATTACCTTTAGGTTATCCCCTTGAGGACATAATTAAATATATGATTACAACAATTATAATAATCAGAATCTTAATTTTAAAATTTAGGATCGATCACGAGAGACAAATATAAAATAATTTAAAAACACACACACATTATCTAACTAAACTTATAATAATGATTAAATATATGATTATTAATTATTAAATAAATAATCTATTAAATATAAAAAATATATAAATATAAAAATATAAAATATTATTATATAAATATTAATTAATTCAAAGTGTTAACACATTTTTAAAAAAAGGTAAATGTTTGGAAGATGAGAAAATGTTAATGTTTAGCAATTTCTGTGCAAGTAATCAAGAGATATGTAATAAAACGGTCCAGATTTAAGTTTCTGAGCAATTAAATCTGTCATGTTTTGTCTCTTTCATATTTTCATTTTATTTATTATGTTTTTCAACTAAATTAAAAATTAATATTTTATAAATAAATTATTATCATATTAATAATTTTTTAATAAAAATTCACACTGTTCTCAATTAAACCAATCTCAATTTTTTTTAATAGGACTTAAATGAAAAATAGATAATAGTTTTTTAAAGTCGATTTGAATAAACTTATATATATAAAATTTAATGTATTCATAATAATTTTTGTGCATAATATTTCAACCTAAATAAATTAGAAGTTTAAAATGATCAAATTCAAAAGTTTAAGGAGACGAGTTAACATATAAAAAAAAAAATTTTTATTAAAAAAAAACCCCCCCCCAAAAAAAATTTTTTTTTTTTTTTTTTTTTTTAAAAAAAAAAAAAACAAACAAAAAAAAGAAAAAAAAATAATTTTTTTTTAAAAAAAAAAAAAAAAAAAAAAAAAAAAAAAATTAAAAAAAAAAAAAAAAAATTTTAATTTTTTTTTTTTTAATTTTTTTAAAAAAAAAAAATAAAAAAAAAAAAGAAAAAAAAAAAAAAAAAATAAAAAAAAATTAAAAAAAAAAAAAAAAAAAAAAAAAAAAAAAAAAAAAACTATTTTTTTAAAAAAAAAAAAAAAAAAAAAAAAAAAAAAAACTAGTCTTAATACCAAATTTTGATATAGTTATTTAAGAGACCAATATATAAGAGAGAAGAAAATAAAAAATAAAAAATAAAACTAAAAAGAAAAAAAAATTAAAAAAAAATATAGAAATAAATTATTTATTAAAACTTAAAATAATAATAATAATACATTAATTCATATTCTTTTATATTATTTATTTCTATTTAAAATTAATTTTTAGTTTATCGTTGTATACCTGGTGCATGCTGTCGTGGCATGCCTGAGCAAAACTAGGGTACTTCTTGCTCACACCATAGGATGGTCTACTTGTTATATTCTAAAGGGCTCCGTTAATTATTTGCTTTTTCTTTTTTATTTATGGGATTTATTTGTTAATTTTTCTCCCATTACTTGGGCTTGGTTTAAAGAATTAATTTTGAATTTAATTTTTAGTTTCTTATTAATTTAAACAAATTAAACTTGAGTTTTGTACTCAATATATATATATAAATTAAATAAATATTTAAATTTGAATAAAAATTAGATTATTAAAATTATCTGACCTATTGACTCTACAGTGATAATCCAAAAAAATAATTTAGTATTTGACTTAGATAGTTTTATTGCTATTTTCTAATATTTTTATCTATGAAATAAGTAATATTTAAGTGAAACTATTTAAATTATTATTTATCTTTTAAAATAACAAATATTCAGTTACAATTGGTTCACTTTTGTTGATCATATCCAACATGGTCTTCTTAGTTTGAGTCTTACCAAGTTTACTAACTTTTAATAAATAAAACTTATTCAATATTATATACTTTATAAATTTAAATATCTAATAATTATATTAGATAAATTAGATATATATATAAAATAAATAATTCTACCATTGTGTCCCCCCTCTATAATAAATAAAGGCTTTCCAAGTTTTGAGTATAACCCTCTTCCCAAGACCAAGTTAAAAAATGAAAATTCTCATTCATTTCTCTAAGAAAACTTACATTATGGAACTATGAATGAAAATGAGTGCAGGGGGCCAATCAATTTTGAAGCATATGTTGGATGTGGGTGTGAGCGGATCCAGATTGGGGCAACTCTTTTCAGGTGGTCTCAAATGGCATTAGGATTTTTCTCTCTCTACGTTTGGTTGTTTCTTGTGGGTCAGATTTTTTTTTACCTTGATCGAGCGATCAAACTCGGTTAATCTGATTCGAATTGAGTTACTATTTTAATATAAAAAGATACAATCAAATAAAATCAAATTAAAAAATAGAGAATAGAAAATAAAAATGAGAAGGTTTTATTGCTTGAGCTATCTCAAGCGATGTGACCCAGCAATGTTAACATGGCTTGGTAGACTCTCTCTGAATGAAATTATGAGTTTGCCCTTGACACAATAAAAGTTAATTATTTTTTCCACCTTAAAATTAGGGTTAGACTCGGGAAGATGTAAATTACAAACAAACTCGTTAAAGAGCGAGTCGGTCGGACAATCCCGAAACATAATCGAGTCAAATTGCTCTTAAACCCCTAAAACTCTAATTTGGATTCCAGTCTTAAACGTTTCTGGTTGGTTGGGGCAATTCAAAACTTTGGGATCAAATCTACGAAAGGAAATGATGAATCAAACTCAAAATTTGTTGGACGATGCCTTAGATCTTAACAACGACTAGTTTCATGATTCACCATTTTATCAAACGAAATCTCTTTCCCCCCTTTTCACTTATTGTCTTCGTCGCTTTCTCTCAACCTTTTTCTCACTACTAACGCATTCTCCGCAAGCTCGTAATCCTCTCTCTCTCTCTCTCCCCATTCGAGTTGGGTTGATGTTGTTTGTTACAGGGTTGTAATTTGGCGATGTAAAGAGAAAGTGAGAGATTTCATTTCTTGGACATGCTTTCTATGCAATGCCCAAGTTAGAAAATTGATGTAATATTTTGAGTTTTCTTGTCTTGAATTTCTCTTATTTAAAATGAAGAGTATATAATCAATGATGAGTTACCTAGTCATGTCTTGCTATGATAGTGTTGCTATTGAAAACCCAAACATCGACCTCATTTTCTTATTGCTAAATATGTATGATGGTACATGCCCACATACATATTTGTATTTTGTTCAATAAAATTGGAAAATACCAAAAATAATGTTTCACAGTCTTTTATTGGTTATTGAAAAGCACGCAAGAGTGCATAGTACAATGTTTCAACCAGGAACATCATGTCATGTTAGATTCAAGTATTTTTGGTTTTTGACATTTTCAAGAGACATAACATTATTCTTGTTTCATTGTTTTGCCTTTTATTGTATACTTGAACACCAGTTACAAAAGCATGCAAAAGTACATAATACAACTTTCCAACTAATAAAAATCATGCTACATCAGATTCAAATATTTTTTTTGTTTTTGACCTTTTTAAGATACATAATGTTATTCTTGTTTCATTGATACTGAAACACTAATTTGAATCGTCACTTGAAAATCTATTTAGTTTAGTAGTTGTCTCGAGGTAATTTGTGGGTGAACATTGATGCAATAAAGTAATTTCCTTTTGCTCAAATCAATGACTAGATGGAGAAGAAGCAAAATTGTGTGATGGTGGACTTGTGTCACTTTATGGGAAAATTCAAAAGGCAGTTGAAGTTAGTTCATCAACTGAAGGCAACAAAAACAGTGTCACTATAATGATTGATGATATTTCTCTTGTGGAGGTGGCTGCAAATGGATCTTCAAACCGTATACTTTTTGCATTATTGCCTCACACTAACTTTAGATTTTGTAAGAAAATTTGCCTATTGGATTTTTTTTCCTCAGTTGTTTCATTGCCTCTTACATATTCAAATTACTTATATTACGGTTGCTTTGCTTGTTTTGTCACAGGGTTGCACTTTAGTAATACTAAGTCATGAGGATGTCTATTCAAGCATGGAGAAGCCTATGCTCATGTTACAGATGGAATACCTTGCAGATGTGTTGATAAAGGCAGAACCTCTGTCCATTGGTTTGGCTACTGATATTTATGGGCAGGTATCACTTCTCATATATTTTGTTTACAAATTGGTTGATATTTTTTACATTGATTTATTTTTATTGCTTTGTGTAAAGGACAATTCATTCAAGGGAACAATTTGATTTGAAATTTTTGCTGGTAAAATGTTCATTGCTTAGCTTAGCATGGTCTGTTGTGACGAGATCTATACTATTGATGGATGAGGCTTGATCTTCTTTATTGGTGTACTCATCTGTCTGTGGACACCCAATACTCTATAGACAACCATGAAGTAGCGAAAATATATATTGTTATTGACTTTTGGGGAACTAGTCTCTCAATCATATCTCCAATGATATTTGCTAGTTCTCAACTAGGAGGACAAGTTGCTATGTTTGAAATAGTTTTCCCCCTTTACCAACATTAAAATCCCTATTCCTCTGATTGCTGACAGCTTTTTTTTTGGGTTTTTTTTGGGGGGGCATTCCTCTTTGGACTGATGAGTGCTTGCATGCTATTTAGGATTTACTTGTGTGCTAAGTGTGTGTGATAGTTTCAGATAGCAGTCCTGTTAGGAAGATATTGCTTGAAAGTTCAAATTTGTTACACTGCAAAACAATCATTATTATTAGTAGTCTGATACATGTTAAAGGTATTGCCTAGAGTTCTTGGTGGTTGCAGTTGTCCTACCCAAATTATGACTTATTTCTTTAGAGGAAGCAAAAACTCAACATGAAGAGCCTGACAAATTTAAATTTTATTCAAGATGGTTTAAACAACTAAAATTGTGTGATTTATGGAGTAAGCATAGTTTTACTGGCTTGAGCGACTCATGCTTGATGATTTCTAGTGTGTTTATTTTAAATCACACCATTCACGCTTCATGTAGCTGACGGTTGTAAATCAGGAAAGGTATGAGAAGGGGAGCTTAAAGACCAAAACAAGTAATTTCCAATTCAAGATAGGGGACAATAATGTTGAATTCTTTTATCCTGGAAGTCAGACTTGAAAAGGATCTCAATCATGTGTCTCCAAAAAAATTGAGTACATTGATTCTTTCTGAAGGCCTCGACAAAAACAAGAGGCATACTACTGACTGCTGAATGACGATATTTAAAACAAGCTTCTCATCAAAATTGCCTCTAAGGTATTTTGAGGATATTTTTCACGGAAATAAGTATTCAGTTTTGAATCATACTCTGATATTAAGTGTAACGCCGACTCAGCGGTGTCGTACTTTTGTACACCTATTCTTGAATTTAATAAAATATTCTCCAGTTTATATATATATGGAATAATATTTAATTTTATTGATTTTCGATTTTAGGGTTTTTTTTTAATTTAATTTTTGGTATATTTTAAATACCGTTTCTAGGATTTGTAAAATAAAGTTAGTATAAAATATATATATATATATATATATATAATAACAATAATAACAATAATTATAAAAAAAAAAAATTTAATTGCATTGATTTTCGATTTTTGGGGTTTTAATTCAAACTTTTGGTATATTCAATTATTAAAATAGAATAATAAAGTATATACAAATATATATAAATATATTTTTATTTTCATTTATTAAATTATTTATTTCCTCATTTATTTATTTCCAAATCTATCCAAATATATAATAATAATAATAATAATAATAATAATAATAATAATAATAATAATAATAATAATAATAAATTAAAAAAATAAAAAATAAAAATAAAAATCGAATTAGGGCTCAAAAGCCCTAATTCTCTCTTCTCTCTCTCTCTCCCTCTTTCTCTCTCCGTCTTCTCCTCTCCCTCCCCGAAACCCGCCGCCGCCGCCTCCGGCCTTCACCGCCATCGCAATCGCCCACCGCCGCCGTGAGCCGCCGTCTATTCCCTCTCACTCTCCCTTCGGTTCTCTCTCTATCTCTCTCCTCCTCTCTCTTGGCTTCTCTCTCTCACCCGCGAGTCTCTCTCTCTCCCTCTCGCGGATTCTCCGCCGCTCGCCGCCCCTTTTCGCCACCACCCACAACCACCGACACCCCTCTCTCTCTCTCTACCTTACTGTCTCACTCTCCTGTCACTGTTTCTCTCTCTATCCCTCGCGATTTCTTTCGCGATCTCATCTTCGTCTCCCTCTCTCGATCGATTACTCCTCCGCCGCGCACCCTTGCTCCGACCACCGCAAGTCTCTATGTCTATCTCACTGTCTCTCAGTCTCCCTCAATCTCTTTCGCTCTGCTACTCCCTTCTCTCTCGATCGCTCACCCTCGGTCTTCTCTCTCTCCATTTCTTTCCTTTTCCTTCAATTTCCTCTCTATGTTTCACTTTCTTCCCTTCACTCGCTCGAATCACTCACTGTTCTCTCTCTTTCTCTGCCTCATAGAGCTCTCACTCGCTCTGTCCCTTGTCTGTTCGCATGCGGGCTGCTCTCTGTCGAGAGCTTTGTTGCAACCTCAGCTAAAGCCCAAACCGCAGTCATCAACCGACCCTCGAAAACCCTAGGTCGCGACTTCTTCACTGTAGGTAAGGGCTGAGTTGGTTGTAGTTCTAGGGTTTTATAATTAGAATTAGAGTTAATTGCTAATATTGTTTCAACTTGGAAACATTACAGGTTTTAGACTAATTCGACTGGCGAACGAAAGCTACGTTTGCGATCCGAGAAACCCTAGGTGAGGTAAAATACTACTTATGTCGACACATTTGGATGAATTTAGAGTAAATTAGAGTAACAGTGTATTGTATATGTTAGGATGAATGTTAGAATAGATTTGAAATGCGTTGTTTGACATTATATGTAATTAATTAGGTTAAATAAAGGATTTTATACGAATTGGGCTGTTCAGGATGATAGAATCATATTGAGTTGATTAGAATGGTTTCTCTTGAAGTTTAATTTGATTTATGCATGAGAATAATTGGAAATTTGGGATTTGAATTTAAGAATTTATGCAGTCTTTTCATTATAAGTTGTCCTACATATAGGCAATCAAAATACTATTTCCGTATGATGAAAATAGACTTAAATACCTTGAAAATGACATATGGTTTGAAGAAATCGGATGAGAATTGAAAAGTGTATGAATTTTTAAGATTTTTCTAATTTATAGGGAATTTTTGTATTTAGACTTGTTTTCGATTTTTGAACGATTTTAAGTTTGAATTTAACTTGATTTTGATTTAGTTATTTACTTATAAATGAAATGAAAATTAATGACATTGGAGTTTATTCATAAATTGAAGAATTAAGGTTTGTACAAACTTAGGGAAAATGATAAACCTTAAGAATAATTGGAAATTTGATGATTATTGTGATAATTTGATTAGGTTGATCTTATTGGAAACTCGAGGAGTCGAGTTTGGTTTGATTGTGGAAATAGGGAGTGACCACCCTCCCTAGAATGTGAGTGGGACCCTAATCTCTTGCATGAAATAGTGAAACCTGATTTTATCATGATTTTAATAAAACATGCTTTTGATATGCATGGCCTCGACGTATGAAATTGAAATTTAAATCTGTTTTGTGATTATTGGAGTGTCGTACTTATGTTTTCCACGATTATGCATCCATGTTGAAATGAAATGAAATTGTGCCATGATTTGAGAAATGAATGTTTTCTATTCTACCATTGCATTGGTTTGTTGAATTTAAATGATTTCGATGAAATGTATTTGGCACACAGATTTGAATTGTTTTGAGAATATGATGAGATGATTTGGCTATGTGGGTTGGATGCCTACTAACTTGAGATGATATGATGATATGACATTATTTGATTGATTCCGTAGCTACGAAGGGACTTTGTAAAGGCACGGGTTGCCCGGATATGCTTCTGCAGGAGATATCCGCAAACGTTCAGTTTATATGGTCATAGGCACGGCCGGTTGAACCCACATCGGGGGAAGACGTGTGTGACGCCACCGTCTAGCACCGGGCGGGGACCTATTGACGAGCCATGTATATATTTCATAGGCGCGGCTGGTTGAACCCATATCGGGGGAGGACGTGTGTGACGCCACCGTCTAGCACCGGGCGGGGACCTATTGACGAGTCTGGGTAAGCAAGGGCTAATCCCACGGCCAACATCGAGGTAGATATCTACTTTTGAAACACTCTGCATAATAAAACCCCCGATGCGCCTGTCCCAGGTCAAGGTTGACCTTTGCCAGGATCCTTTCGACTTGTTCTATGATCTACTTAATTTTAAATGGATGCATACATGTATGATATCGTGTGAATGATTAAATGAGTTTATTTTATTCAAAAATATCATGATTTACTGCGAAATTTGAATCATTGGTTACGAATGATATTATTTGACACTCCAATGTTCACCTACACTATTAGTACTTGAGATTAATCCCCTCACTCACTGAGTATCCTCCCATAGATACTCACCCCACTTCTTTCCTCCCTCAGACAGGATTTTTGTGCTGGAGCAACATTTCAGAGTATAGAGTTTGGGTGTACTTGACGTTCAGGAAGGTGAGATCTTAAGTTTAAATTGAAAGATGAATTACGCAATTTATTTCGACCCTGCGAGGTCTTGTTGAGGTCCGTAGTTGGCCGTGTATTTAATTTGGGATGATTGTATAATTTATGTATATTTATTTGCGGAACTCTCGTATTTCATTTGTATTGAGGCGATTGTATGTATTTGAATGTTACTTGGAAAAATTGTTATAAATTTGCATAAAATTTAAGTCCGCTCGGTGTGGCGGCTGCTCATGCTCCAGTTGGGTGTGAGGTCTGTGGCTAGGCTTGTGGATAGATTTTTATAGCCTTGCGTTGTTCTGGATGTCGGCTATGAGAATTGTTGGTTTTGGAGAGGCCGAGATGGCCATTTGTTTTATTTTCAGGATGATTTTGAATTATTTAGGTTTAAACAGTTTTAATTGTACATGGGAGACCTCCAATTTATCGGGAGATTCTGTCCGATTTTCTGTAAAAATACAGTCGGCATCCAGAGCTACGGGCGACTGCTCATGATCCCGGTTCGGGGCGTGACATTAAGTTTGGTTAATCTCATTAAGGAGGACCAGTTAGAAATAAATATGTTAAAGATCACATTGCATGACATTTTCATGCTACGTATCCATATCATGATCCATATCATTTGGTTATATCAATTTACGTGATCATTGAGAGTTGAGTTACGAAATAAATGTAACAGAAACCGCCTTGATCCTAAATGGTCCCCAGAGCCCACGATATGGGAGTTTCGGCACTGGGTACACCCTTTATTGATAGACGGAATTGGTTGGAAATTATTGATCCTAAGTTTAAAAAATGAAAATTCTCATTCATTTCTCTAAGAAAACTTATATTATGGAACTATGAATGAGAATGAGTGCAGGGGGCCAATCAATTTTGAGGCATATGTTGGATATGGGTGTGAGAGGATCCAGATCAGGGCAACTCTTTCCAGTTGGTCCCAAATGGCATTAGGATTTTTCTCTCTCTACGTTTGGTTGTTTCTTGTGGGTCAGATGTGTTTTTTTTTTTTTTTACCTTGACCAAGCGATCAAACTCGATTAATCTGATTCGAATTAAGCTACTGTTTTAATGCAAAATGATATAATCAAATAAGATTAAATTAAAAAATAGAGAATAGAAAATAAAAATGAGAAGGCTTTATTGCTTGAGCTATCTCAAGCGACGTGACCCACCAATGTTAACATGGCTTGGTGGACTCTCTCTGAATGAAATTACGAGTTTGCCATTGACACAATAAAAGTTAATTATTTTTTTCACCTTAAAATTAGGGTCAGACTCGGGAAGATGTAAATTACAAACAAACTCGTTAAAGAGAGGGTTGGCCGGACAAACCTGACAGAGAATCGAGTCAAATTGCTCTTAAACCCCTAAAACCCTAATTTGGATTCCGGTCTTAGACGTCTTTGGTTGGTTGGGGCAATTCAAAACTTTGGGATCAAATCAATGAAAGGAAGCGATGAATCAAACTCGAAATTTGCTGGACGATGCCCTAGATCTCAACAACAACAACAATGGTGGCCAAGTAGTCGTTATCGAGGATTGCATAGAGACTAGTGGAGCTTTGGTATCTCTCTCCCCTCCTCTTCACTTATTGTCTTCGTCGCTTTCTCTCAACCTTTTTCTCACTACGAACGCATTCTCCGCAAGCTCGTAATTCTCTCTCTCTCTCTCTCTCCCCATTCGAGTTGCGATTAGGGTTGATGTTGTTTGTTACAGGGTTGTAATTTGGCGATGCAAAGAGAAAGTGAGAGATTTCATTTTTTGGACATGCTTTCTATGCATTGCCCAGGTGAGAAAATTGATGTAATATTTTGAGTTTTCTTGTCTTGAATTTCTCTTACTTAAAATGAAGAGTATATAATTAATGATGAGTTACCTAGTTATGTTTTCCAATGATAGTATTGTTATTGAAAACCCTAACATCGACCTCCTGTTCTTATTGCTAAACATGTATGATAGTATATTCCCACATATATATTTGTATTTTGTTCAATGAAATTGGAAAATACCAAAAATAATGTTTCATAGTCTGTTATTGGTTATTGAAAAGTATGCAAGAGTACAAAGTACAATGTTTTAACCAGGAACATCATGTCATGTCAGATTCAAGTATTTTTGGTTTTTGACATTTTCAAGAGACATAACATTATTCTTGTTTCATTGTCTCGCCTTTTATTGTATACTTGAACATCAATTTGAATTGTTGTGAAACATGTATGACGATACATGCCTGCATACACATTTTGATTGTATTTAATGTGGCACAATCTTTTATTGGTTGTTGAAAAGCATGCGAAAGTACATAATACAACTTTCTAACTAATAAAAATCATGCTACATCAAATTCAATTTTTTTTTGTTTTTGACCTTTTCAAGAGACATAATGTTATTCTTGTTTCATTGATACCGGAACACCAATTTGAATCGTCACTTGAAAATCTATTTAGTTTAGTAGTTGTCTCGAGGTAATTTGTGGGTGAACATTGATGCAATAAAGTAATTTCCTTTTGCTCAAATCAATGACCAGACGAAGAAGAAGAAAAATTGTGTGAAGGAGGACTTGTGTCACTTTATGAGAAAATTCAAAAGGCAGTTGAAGTTAGTTCATCAACTGAAGGCAACAAAAACAGTGTCACTATAATGATTGATGATATTTCTCTTGTGGAGGTGGCTGCAAATGTATCTTCAAACCATGTTTCAGACTTTTTGCATTATTGCCTCACACTAACTTCAGATTTTGTAAGAAAATCTGCTTGTTGGATTTTTTTTTCCTCCATTGTTTCATTGCCTCTTACATATTCAAGTTTCTTATATTACAGTTGCTTTGCTTGTTTTGTCACAGGGTTGCACTTTAGTAATACTAAGTCATGAGGATGTCTATTCAAGCATGGAGAAGCCTATGCTCATATTACAGATGGAATACCTTGCAGATGTGTTGATAAAGACAGAGCCTCTAGCCATTGGTTTGGCTAGTGATATTCATGGCCAGGTATCACTTCTCATATATTTTGTTTACAAATTGGTCGATATTTTTTGCATTGATATGTTTTTATTGCTTTGTGTAAAGGACAATTCATTCGAGGGAACAATTTTGATTTGAAATTTTTACTGTTAAAATGTTCATTGCTTAGCATGGTCTGTTGTGACGAGATCTATACTATTGATGGATGGGGCTTGATCTTCTTTATTAGTGTACTCATCTGTCTATGGACACCCAATACTCTATGGACTACCATAAAATAGTGACAATATATATTGTTATTGACTTTTGGGGAATTAGTCTCTCAATCATATCTCCAATGATATTTGCTAGTTCTCAACTAGGAGGACAAGTTGCTATGTTTGAGATAGTTTTTCTCCTTTACCAACATTAAAATCTCTATTCCTCTGATTGCTGACAGTTTTTTTGGGTTTTTTTGGGGCGGCGCTCCTCTTTGGACTGATGAGTATTTGTATGCTATTTAGGATTTACTTGCATGCTAAGGTGTGATAGTTTCAACTAGCAGTCCTGCCAGGAAGATATTGCTTGAAAGTTCAAATTTGTTACACTGCAAAACAATCATTATTATTAGTAGTCTGATACATGTTAAAGGTGTTGCCTAGAGTTCTTGGTGGTTGCAGTTGTCCTACCCAAATTATGACTTATTTCTTTAGAGGAAGCAAAAACTCAATAGGAAGAGCCCGACAAATTTAAATTTTATTCAAGATGGTTTAAGCAACTAAAGTTGTGTGATTTATGGAGTAAGCATAGTTTTACTGCTTGAGCTGAGGACTCATGTTTGATGATTTCTAGTGTTTTTTTATTTAAATCACACCGTTTACGCTTCCTGTAGCTGACGGTTGTAAATAGGGGAAGGTATGAGAAGAGGAGCTTAAAGACCAAAACAAGTAATTTCCAATTCAAGATAAGGGACAATAATGTTGAATGCTTTTATCCTGGAAGTCAGACTTGAAAAGGATCTCAATCATGTGTCTCCAAAAAAATTGAGTACATTGATTCTTTCTGAAGGCCCCAACAAAAAACAAGAGGCATAATATTGACTACTGAATGATGATATTTAAAACATGCTTCTCATCAGCTTCACTGTAAAATCGCCTCTAATTTGGAAGACAAAGATTTTTCACTTGTTTATAATCTGAAGAACCTATTGCTCTAAACAAGAGAGCTCGGTCATTATACAAAGATATTTTATGATGAAAATAGAACAACTTGCGTTATGCACAAGTATGTTGTACCAAATTCTATATAGGTAGTCATTTTGGTGTTGTAGTGTTTTCGACCTGCAACTGTTTTGTCATCCTCTAGGCTTGGTTCATTTGAAATCTTTTTTGTGTTCTATGAGATGTGAATGGTTAATGGTGAAAACCAGTTGTCTTACATCTAAATTAGTGAAAGTGTATTGTTGTGGCATAATAGTTCTTTGATTACTTGTTTTTTTTGCTTGGATTAGGGGTGATCACTGTTTGGTTATGTTGGTCCCTATACAACCAAGAAGAGAGGTTGAATTGGTTGGTTTCAAATTATAGATTTTACTCCACTTGGGTGATCTCTATTTGGTTATGTTGGTCCATATACAACCAAGTAAAGGGGTTGAATTGGTTGGTTTCAGATTGTAGATTTTACTCCACTTAAAATCTAACTTAAAACTTAATACCAAATTATATAAAATATGCAAATGTAAATACATAAATTTGAAGAGTAGGGATAGAGAGATCAAACCCGATTTATAGTGGTTCAATCTTATGCCTATATCCACTCTTCTAACTCAGGAAGCCAAAGTTCAGTGATAGTTAATTTCTATTATGTCATGAGAGTTACAAAACTCGTATAATGCTAAAATATTGACAATTTGTACCTTTTCCCTTGAAGATGACTTAGTCCAACACTCACTCAACTCAAACTCTCTTTCACCTACATTTTCAATCCAAGAGAATGTTCTTTACACTCCCCTTAGACTTGTGAGTCTATACGAAATCTGAAGCAGAAGTTACAGAAGAGAAGGACACAATGGACAACAAGGAATACACTAGAAAATTGTGATCGAGTAGTTATTTTTAGGTTATGTTTTCTTTCATCTCAAAGCTAAAAAATGATTTGTAAAGATTTCTAAATAGGGATTGAATATTGCTCTTCAAAGTTCAATTTGTATTCTGTCAAAATTCTGCAAGTTTTGAATTGATATAAACCTCTCAATACACCTTCAGAACCGGTCAACTTCCAAAAAAAAACAATCTGCAGGTTCTGATTTTCAACCTTCAGTTTAGAAGCTTCAAAACTCCTTTTTACTACTGTAACTTTTTGAATTCAAAGTCCAACAATACTCTTATAATGAGGAGAAATCAAAATTAAAAAAGTTTAGGTGGTAAAAAAGATATATGCGATAAAAAATTTCTTAAAAATCAGTCTGAATTCAGAAATATTGAAGTCAAATTCTGAACCTGAGTTTTACCTTCAATAAATGATTGAATTTGAATTGAATTTGAATCATCAACTTGGATAGGGTTACTAGTTAAGTACAGCACCCAATCTGTGCTCAACATGTTGAGATAGACCTTAAAAATAGAATAAAATCGTAGTAGAAAATACAATTCTGATTTTCAATTATTTCTACCATTTTCGCTGCTTTTACCCATCTTGTTTCTACCGAACTTCTATGATAGTATTTTCTGATCAGTTCTATATAGTGAAACTTTCTATATATATGCATGCATTACATATTCTAAATAACTACATATTTGATGAATTCATTAGAAACACATAGAATATTTTGTTATCATCAAAATATTAGAATTTAACAATAATTTTCTTGACAGGTTAAAACCGAAAAAACTTTCTTTTTCGAATCTTTTTTTTTTATATATTTTGGATAATTTATTCGATTTATGATTTTGGTTTTGGATAAAACAAAATTTTAATTTGGTTGGTTATCGATTTTAACAATTTTTATTTCAGTCAAATTGAATTAACTAAAATTGTTAAAAATATATTTTTTAGATAATTTTTATTCATATAAATATTAAGATAACATTATAACTAAAAGTTAAAATAGAAATTTGAATTTTTAATTTTTAAATTAATATTTGATGAAGTATAATTATTAATGAATTTTAAATTTTAAAATTATAGTTTATAGTTATAATTTAACGCGAGTGATATATATTATATTTCTATAGATATAAATAAAAGGCATCGTTATTTAAGTCATTTATTGAGATTTCAATTATATGATTAATTTGGATAATCGAATAGAATTAATCACTTAATTCGGTCAAATCAAATTCTCATTTGTGGTCTATTAGATTATATTATGGTTGTGAGAATTGTATCTCAAATTAAATTGATTACTTTAATTTTAATTTAATTGAATTCTCACCCTTACTTCTTTATCCAGGCATTGTATTGAACAGCAAACCTATTCCAGTTGGGGCAGATTTCTCCACAGATGAGCAACAGGTCGGCTTGGCTGGTTTGGGCTGGTGAGTCCAAACAATGGAGGTTTAATTGGGCCAGGCTTTAGACTCGTGGGCCTAAAGGTAATGGGTAGCCTACAAAGAGCTCCTGCGGGCTGACTGGATCTTCAAGACATGCATGCGAGTCTAGAATTCATAACAAGATAGGCCGAATAAGGTGCTAAACGAACTTTTCATGCAGAAAATTGCGATTTTGCAGGGAAAAAAACCAAATTTTAACTATTGTTACCAAAGTCAAAATTTGCACATGCGGTTGCGTCTACCTGATTCTTCATAGGATGCTGCACAGGACAGCATTTGGCAGAGGTAGTTCGGTAGTCAGTTAACAACAGTGTCAAGAGAAGCTCTCGGAACAGAATCTCCTTTTTTATGTTTCTGCCCAATTTTTAGGTATATTACATCGTACCGACCTTTAATTATTCATCCCATTCCTAAACAATACCCCCTTCAATATGTTGGATGTGCCTTTTATTTTGCTTTAGTTCATTTTTTTATTCGGATTACTGTTTATGTTTAAAATTACAGGGGATTCTGGTGTGGAGAATCCCACAGCAGCATAAAGCAAAGGGGCCAATCCTGTGGAGTCATGTTCCATAAAGAAATGGCGTTATCTGTTTTGGATGTGCTTCACACGGGGTTGCAAAAAATTGGAACTTGCTGCTTCGATCTATACTGAGTCGTGCACCGGATCGCTTGCAATGTCATTGCTGATGGGGGGTTTCTTATTTTCAGCTCTTTCCCCCTCTCTCGGCCCGGGTGATTTCATATTGTGCATGATAATTATGCCTATAGAATAGCCTGCAATAAACCTTGATTAGTTCTCATGCATTTCAATATCGCTGAAAGAAGACTTCCACAGCATAAACTTTTTGGGACAAATTCCGTCTGGACTGTAAGTGACCATTTCCTGGGAATCTATTTTTGTATTTGCTATTTATGTTAGTGTAAACCCATTATTTCGCCAGGGCTAAATTTGGAACTGGGCTATTTTGGTGCTTAAGATGAGGCGTGAGAACAAGACATTCAGGTCTAAAAGACATCCTCCTTCCTGTACATAGTCGGACAGCTTCAATCTTCTGGACCACAAAGCTCAGAAGACCAAAAAATGCACCTCCAGTCCAAATCACGCGCAAGTGCAAAATGTATGACTCGACTGAAAAATCAGAGCACTCCATTGATTTTATTAGAGACGGCTGACCCGAAATGGGACCTTCTCTCTGGTAGTAGTGGTAATACAAGTCCAGGATTATAAGAATCAGTCCCAAGCCTCTAGCGTTCTTGCTGAATGATGCAGTCATCAATCACCATAGTACAACTAGTAAGTCTGATATTTTTTCCTACTTATAATTACGGCTCCGATAGTGAGATCAGCGCAGAGCTATTACTAAGTATGATATGAAAAATCCCAAGTGTGCGCCATCTGGTAAATGATATTGTGTTAGCAATCTGCATCTTTGCTTCTGGTTTGCTGTGCTGCCTGTCGCACAAATTGTCCTCGAACTCGTGGCCTTTGCTCCGCCATTCTCTTCCTGCTATGGTAACGGACCTGGACAACACAATATAAACATAAAGTCCCATTCTTTTCTTCAAATATTCATTAAGCAAAAATTGAACTTCAGATAATCGAAACTTTCTTCAAGAAGGGTCTCATAGAACTTTGATCAGCGGTTATAAATATCTTAACCTTTTTCTGCAAGGATGTTTAAAACTGTGTTCATGCTTATAGTGGTCAGTTTGAAATTATTATCCAAGAAATGCGACGCTTTAAGACTGTTGGATAAGTCTTTTTTATTTAATTTTTTAAATGCTAACCCATCAGGGCTATTCAGCCCCAAAACATAGCATTGTTGTTATGCTCTCTCTTGTGTTGATCCTTGTCATATTCATATTAGACCCAAATAAAAACCCACTTACCTTCTTCTCAAAGCATCTCTCTTTCCTTTTCTGACGGAACTTGTTCAAGCCAGCTTCTCTCTGTGAGAAACAACTCTGATCTACTCCACTCCTACCACCACTGGGCCCATCCTTCACTGCAGCCAAATTATCATTTTCCATGTTTGGTCCGGCATTAACCGCAGCATTGCAATTCTGTCCATTACTACCATGGTTACTTCCTGAGTTACTCCCATTCAAGCTGTAACAACCAGCATTGCCTTCTATTCCTGTACTCAATATGTTGGAAGAGCCACACTGTGTTGCAACTGCTGCCATATTTTCTAAGGACAATTCATCATGTTCTGCTAGCTGCTGCTGCTGTTGTTGCAAGTTATAGAGAGAGTGATGATGGTGGTGGTAATGGTGATGGTGGTGCTGGGGTTTGAGCTGCTGGTTCTTGCCTCTTGGCTGTGCCATGCCTGTGTTAGTCGTCACAGTGTCAGCTTTACCTGGTACAAGAGACTGAGAGGAAGACACATGGCCATTTTGCACTGGTTGAAAAGCAGAGGGCTGGAGACATTTGATTGCTGGTTTGGAGACTGGCCTCTCATTGGAAAGGCCTGGCTTGGCAAACACATTATTAGTGGAGGAGCCCATATCATTATTGTTGCTACTACCATTGGAACGCTGATTTGGTGTTCCATTTGAACTAGATTGAAGATTGTGCATTGATTCTGTCTTAGCAGCTTCTGAGCTATTATCAAGTGGAGAGCAACTACCAACATTACCCGTTGGAGCCTGATTGGTGGTTGAAGCAGTGTTGTACCTGCATTCACGAAAAAAAGGGTACTCTATCTTGCACAGTGAGCCAAGCATATATTCCAAAGCACTCAAAAATCTCTTTTGAACTTGTACCTTGAGAATGCTGAGAGGTCAGAATGTCTAAGAATATTGTGGTCAAGATTTCTGTTCCCAGTATGTCCGTCTCTTAGCCTGTTCAGACTTAGTTTGAGGGAAGGAATTTCATTTTTGTCATACGCAGAGCTGCTTTTGATATCTGAGATCTTGGAGAGACCCTTTTGATTTTCAGGTGCTTGATTCTCGGCCCGATGATCTGTATTTTTGGTCATGGTACTCATCAGATCAACAGCCAGGATCCCCAGCTCAAAATTTTTCTCCATGTTAGGCTCCAATTTTCTGCCCTTTTGATTTTCACTATCTCGCTCTAAGTCTAATTCAAGGGTTTTGTCCTTATGAGCTACTGTTGAGTGGACAAACACCTTGCTTTGGTCCACAAGCAGTAAATTTGGGTCTCTAGGTACTCCAATTTCCAAGTCTTTGCCCATGGGAACATTTTCTGAGGAATGGAATGAATATGGTCTTAATCTAAATGAAAGAGAGAGAGAGAGGAAAAAAAAATATATATATATATATATATATATCAAGCTATTGAAAGTTCATGGATCTTTTAAAGAAAAAGCAAGGCATACCAAGTTCATCATCAAGCCCTGGGAATTCAGCTGCCTGAGCGAGAGGTATCCAGTTGTTACTAAACTCTTCAGGCCTGGAGTGGATAACTTGTGCACATGTGCTATCAGGAGGATCAGCAAGTTTATCCCATGGTGACATAGGCTGAGGGCTATCAACTTCTACAGGTCTTTTTGTCCAAGAACTCTGCAGAACAAGAGCATGCACCTAAGGAATTTACAAGTTTCCATTATCTGACAGGTTAATTGTCAAGATGTGAGTGCTATATAGTTTGGCTTACGCTACATGCATAAACTCGTTTCTATTAAATTAAACAACATTTTTGAGCAGCATGCAATCGTCACACTAAAATCTGGATTATGCCATTTTGTGTAAAAGGTCATCATTTATCCCCAGAGTCCTTGATGGCTTTCCTCATTGTAGTGGTCCCAAACTAGCTTCAGGGTCGTAAGGTTGATAGCACAACAATCAAGGTCAGATAATATTGTCTTACCAGAAAACCTTCTAGAAGCACAATGGTGCAAGGGGACATGCTTAAGTATTCTAGTTGGTCAGCAAAAGTGAAACACATCTTTTGTGTTGGAAACTTTTACACTCCTTTTAAATATCGACATGAACTATATTCGTTTGTGAAGAGCTAAAAATAACCGATTAGGAAAAACTTGAGAGGGGCTTGCACATTGTGGATGTTATTATTCATAACCAAGGACAGGATTTTCCAACCATAATCCGGATTGCTTTCCTGTAATTTCATAGACGGCTTATTATTTTTGATGTGAAGCATGCAGTAAATACACACTGGAAATTTAACTTAGCTTGCAATTCCAACCTAGATTATAACATCCATTTCTGACAATAATTACTTATCAAACTTCATTTTAGTGCTTAAATCTTTAATGTTCCTTGACCCTGGTCAGCTTTATCCATCTATTTACTTAATCATCAATGTAAAGTTTGTGTGCTTATGTGTTGACGGTGACATAAAGGAGTTTAAGAATTTCTCCATTTATTGTGGTTTCTGATACCTGGTACTTGATTGAGATTAAGCAAGCACCATGACACAACAAGAGGTTGATTACGATTCATTCTAGCATGAGAATTACAACATTGAACTAAAGCCACATTCAGCAAATAGAATCTCCTACTTCCCTCACAGTTTAAAGGCCTTCTCTAGTTTTGCCCAAAAAAAAAAGGAAAGAACAAGTAGAAAGGTAGGGAAAGTGAGAATAGGTATTAGACCTGGAATGGACATCAACTAGGTAAAGGGATTGGTTTGTTGGGTCATTGGTTGGACAGAAAAGTTCAAATAAAATATTTAATGGTTTCTATAAACTAATCAAATTATCCTATACTGCAATGGAATTATTATTAAAAATAAAAAAAATCCAATAAGAAAGGGTACAAAAGCTGCACAGTACTTTACATAGAGTGTACCTATGTTTGTATTTAATATCATTAACAAAAGAAAAGCAATACATCAGAATATCATTAAGAACTAGCACAACATACAGATTATCCAATTTTGCCATTATGCTTCAAATAGTATCAGCTTGCATAAACATCTTCAACTCGTCAGCAATAGCTTGGGTTTTAGAAACAAAGGTAGTTACTTCATGAACGGGTTGTTTAATGGCAACCAATTTTTGGGCTGAATCATACACTAGCAGAATATCATTAGCAAACATAATTTGAGCCTTAGTCTAGAATGTGTTAACAGGTTTTGAAAGTTCTGAAGTTCACCAAAATGGTTGGTTCAACTACTTGCTGTAACAAGGCACACAACTGATAACCAAACCTCTATCACCGACTTCGATTCACTTTGGGAATATTATCTACAGATTTTTTCAAATGATAGGAGGGACCGGGAAACAAGAGCTCCACAGATGCTGACTAGGCTCAATAATTTTTTCTGTTTAACTTTTCTGAGGTGATCATTAAATTACCAGAAAATGCATAGGAGACAGGAACATGAGCAGATGACTCGGTTTTGCAGAGATTAAATTTGCCGACTCTGTTTTGCAGTAGGAGTTTTGAAAAGATGATGCTGCATGTTCAGGGTGATAACTCTACAAGGACTCCACAATACATTGGTGTGGATTGTATGAGCACCATGGAACTTTCTAGCCTTAATGGAGGTAGTAAAACTTTGTCTTCAACTCCTTTTTCACCAAAACATGCTAATTTAATGATGATTTTCAAAATGATTTCCAAAAAAAGATCTGATAGGAGTCCATTTCATTGTTTTATCTTTGTGTCATAGTGAAAGCAATGAACCCAGTCTTGGTATTCGTCAAACTTCTGTTGGTGGCCACACTTACCTAACCTTTGTGCAGTTTTGGCTTCCCTTGGTACTCCAATTGTAGCTAATGCCCGGAGAGTTAGATGGATAGTCAGGAACAAGGTGTTCTCAACAAATTGGAGTTGAGGTTTCTTATCTATGCTACCAAAAAAAGAAAAGAATAAAAAGCTGAGGGAGGGTGAAGAGTCTTTAAGAGTGTCTGAGATGGGTACCCCACACGTCCAATGAAGGTGTTTAGTTGGAATATTAAATGTTTAGGCAACAAAAGAAAAAGAGAAAGGTTAGAGAAACCATCCTTAGAGTGCCTCCTAATATTGTCTTTATCTGGAGTTTAAGCTAGAGGAGGTGGAAGCTAGTTTGATTAACTCTGTTTGGTATTTTGTTTTCAAATGTCTTCCTTCTAGTGGCTCTTCACGGTGGATTTTAATGTTACAAGACTCCCTTGGGAGAAACTTAATGGGGTCAAGAAATACTAATAGTTTGTCATCCTTCGGTTATTTCTTTGAGTGTTGGTCGATTTACTTGGGGCATGTGTGAGGAGTGAAGGGCTGCCTCTCACATTGGTCGTCTTCTTTACTCTAATGATTGGGAGTCCCATTTCTGTAATATTAGACAAAATTTTCACAAAAACCACCTTTGATCATTTTCCCATCCTTTTGGAGTCTTTTCAAATCACTAGGGATCCTACAGCTTTTAGGTTTGAGAACAGGTCGCCCCCTCATAGAGATCTTAGGAGAGTGGTTGAAAAATCTTGAAGAGATAGCAATGTAGTTGTGTGGGAGGGTTTTAAATTTATGAGGAAATTGAATTTAAAACAAATCCTCAAAGTTTGGAATAAGGCAGCCCTTTGTGATGTTAGAGAAAGGAAAAATGTTGTTCTATAGTGAATCGATGAGATGGATAAGCTTGATGTGAGAAGAGGTTTGTATGAGATTTTTTTCTATTCGCAGAGAGAATCTTAGAATTTGAGGAGTTTATTCTTAAGGAGATGATTAATTGGAGCCAAAAGATTTAAATGAAGTAAATCAGAGATGAAGGTTGTAATACAAGATTTTTTCATCAAACTGGCACTGACAAGAGGTGATGAAGCTTTATTAGAGAGGGTAGGGACGATGAGAAAAATGTGATTATAAATCATGTCTCCACTGAGAAAACCATTACGATGCTCTATAGAGACTTGTATAGCAAGTATGATATGTTCTAATATTGAGAGCTTTTTGATATCCTATGGAGAGTTCTAAAGCCTCTTATTTAGCATTTTGAGACAGATGAGATTTGTGGAACTGTTCTTTGGTTTAGATAGGGATACTGCACCATATAGTTTTACCATGGATCTCTTCAAGAAAATTTGGGATGTCATTTGCGAAGGCTTGTTTAAAGATTTTGATGAGTTTTATAAGAATGAAGTGGCAGGTAAGAGTACAAATTCTACATTTGATACCCTAATTCTCAAAAAATCATGCTCCTTGAAGATGAAGGGTTTTAAACCCATCTTCAGTTTGCAAGTATACTATCCTATTTCTCAAAAAGTATAAAAAAAGGTGGCAGAGATACGATTTGCCTGCTTAACATTTTTTAAAATGTCTCTGGAATTGGGAAAAAAAAAATATGGCCAAGTGTGAGTTCATGACATAAATGTGTTTGGTGAGACTATTAATCATTTGGCTAATGTTATTAATTGTGTTAAGAGAGAATGATGTATCTCCTATTTAAGGGTTCCTCCAGAAATTCAAGGACCGCCCAATTTTCTAAGTATGTTATGGATAGAATTAGTAGGATATTAGACAGGTGAAAGAGAGCTTTTCTTACCCTCAGTAAGTGTATCACTGTTATCCTTGCATTCTATTTAACATCCCTCTAAGATACCTATTTGGGTAAGCAACTAAATTTAAGAAGTTGACAAAAGATTTTCTTTGCTATTGAAGTAGATTAACTACAAGAAATCATCCAGTGACTTGCGATCACGTTTCAAAAGTATGTTTGACGGAAGTTTGGATTCGGACAATGTGGTATCAAACTCTCTTGTAAGCAAATAGCTTTGAAGATTCCCCTGGGAACCCAATTTTTTATAGCATAAGGTTATTATGAGTAAGTACTCGAGAGAGAGTTTCTTATTGTAGTTTTTGAAAATTCCTCTTTCCATTATTCATACGTTTCTTTATCTTATATTTTTTAAAGTGGGCAGTGGTTCTTTTACACTTTTGTAGGAGAGTACTTGGATTGGGAACTTTCCCTTGTTCATTACTTGTTCTCAACTTTATAGGTTGTCTAGATTTCATTCGGCTCCAATAAAAAATTTTTGTAATTAAGAAGGATATTCAACTTCTAATAATTTTATTCTTTAAGAAATTTTGATGATAGACAAGTTGCAGAGTTCTCTTCCGTGGTTTCCCTCTTGCAGGGTAATGAACCTTCCCTTAATGTTCTTGACACTAGGATTGGAGTGTTAACACATCAAGTGTTTTTACTTGAAAATCTTTTTTTCCAACATGATATTAATATTCCCATATTCCCCGACATCTTCCTCGTGTTGCTAGTTTCATTCAACTCGAGGAGCTTTTACTTGGTCTACAGTGGCTACCAACATCAATACCAACGATCTATTACAAAAAAAGCCCCATCTGCAACAAAAAAGGAGACATTCTAAGGCAATCTCCCTGGATGTTTCTGTTTTATGGTATAACAATTCTGAAAGTAGAAACCACTTGCTTTTGCATTGTTCAATTGCACAGGTAATGTGCAATCCTTAATTTACTTGTAAAATTTAGAGATTTTGGAGGGAAGCAAGATGTTTACATGCTTTGGAAATGTGCAAATATGGCTGTTCTTGGTGTATTTGAAGACAGTGGTAGAATTTTCAGAAATAAGATCATTAATTCGTTTCTTTTATGAGATAAGATTGTATTTTGTATTTCTTTGTGGTCTCATACTTCAGAAATTTATAAAAATTATAACGTGTAAGAGTTTAGGAGGAGTTAGAGAGCAATCGTCTATTAGCCTATGTTTTGATTCTTTTTTCCACCTCTGACGAATTCCCATCCTTGGAGATTTTTGGTAGATTCTTCAATTCATCTATATTACCCATTCCATCAAAAGACAAAAAAAAAAAAAAAAGAAGGAAAAGGTAGGTTATAGAGAACTCTATTATTAGGCAAATCAGGAGCAAGAAACATGAAAATAAAGGAGAAAACTCGATGACTTTTGTGTCATAAGATTCCACAAAATAAAAATTAGAAACTGACTTGGCCTCCCAAAAATAAAAAACTTTGATAAGAGGGGAATGAAGCATGAATAAGTGATAGAGTTGAGGAAAAGGAAAGGGTGAATTCCCAATCTAAAAATCCTCCTAAAAAAGAACATGCGATTGTTTCTCAATAAAAAATACAAGAGGAAGAAAGATAAAATATACTTGAGAGATGAATTTTCAAGATCTATAGTAAGAAGCTCTCACCCCCAATAATCCTATTTATTTTGCAATGGACCAGACTTACTTCTCTTCATTTTTGGGAGAAAATGATTGATGTTATTGACATGCTTGGCTAAGTGACAGGAACCTTTTATTCTGGTGATGTCTTTTGCCTTTTCTTTTTCATAGCACCAGTGTTCTTTTTAGTTCTAGCCTATGCCTTTGACTCGGTGCCATTTTTCAAGACTGCGAAAAAAAGTCTTACTGTAAGATAAGGGGGGTAAATGTGTTGGTTGGATAGGATCTGGTTTGGATCGAACTTGGTGGTTAATTGCCCTTGGGTGAAATTTTAGACAATTCAAATAATTAGTTCACTGCAAAGGCATTTAGAGAGCATGGGCTAGTGATTTGGGTAACTGAACGTAATAAAGATCAGGTCGGCTCATAGAATCACTTGCAATATGGTGGTTGGAAAAGAAGTATGGGATGAACTCTGTCAAAAACTAAAGGGCCTGCAATAAAGAGTACTTTTGGCAAGAAAGAACAGAGAAAACTCAATGGGTAAATCAAGGGGATCAGTTCGTAGTTCAAATTTTCATGTTGAGAGTTTGTTTGGAAAACCTGACCTTCACCATGTAATTTTGGAAAGGCAGAGTTTAGCACATGAACTTTGGGATTTGTTGGAGGGGATAAGGAATAGGGGTCAGCTGAAAAAAGAAATGGGGCTCAAGGTGAGTTTGAAAGAAAATGGGCCTTCTTCAGGTGGAATTATTATCATCTGTAATGTTAGAACCCTATATCATGTATATAGTCTTCATAGGTCATTTTCTTTCTTTATTCTCCTTTAGAACATAGGTCTTAATTCAATGTTGGTTTACCTCCGTCTACAGTCTAAATAGTCCAGGGGTCACTATTCTTTTTGGGAGGAGTCGTATGGATCCTGGTGTATACTCCCAAAATTGATGCTTAGGCAAGTCAAATTCTCATTAGAGAAGGCTAATGGGTAAACCGTCACAGTAAGCATGTCTTCCTTTTAACTCATTAATGAGGGAATATGAGTTACAGGATATTTCTCTGTCAAACGTCCAGTCCGCATTGTTTGGTGAGTAGAGACTTGCCTCTCGTATTAATTATTTCCTTTTGACTAATAAGTTGGGAGTTGTATTTTCCCATCCTCATAAATGGGGAAAACCATGTTTTCCTAATATGGCGTGTGGCATCCTCACCAAAACCACTTTGGATTATTTTTCTATTATCTTAAAATCTAATTCTTTCCGATTTTTATTTGGCTTTCCATAAAAATGTTAGGAGGTGGTTGAACATCGTCGGAGATATACTGTTTGGGCTACGAGTTTGTGGACAAAATGTATGGACTAAATGTGATGAAATATGGAGTGCAAATGCCCTTACATAGCACCTATGTCACGTGTAAGAGTGGCTTAGAATGGAATTAGGGTTAGGGTTAGGGATAAATAGTGGATCACTCACTCTCACACGGATTGCTCGTTATCCCCACCTCTCTACACCGCAGGGATTGAAAACAAATCTCCTTCGTGCTCCTAAGAAAAGTTCTTGAAAGAAGAACTTTAACTTGATAATTTACTAAAGAAAATCAATTCAAAAGCTTGAATATTACATTGGGCCTTCTTGGGTATTTATAGAGCTAAGTTATACCTTAAGGAATGACACTTAAAGTAAAACTCTAATGACCAAATCCAGATCTAGATCCGAATTAAACCTATCTTATCCAATCTAATCTCCAACTAGACTAAACTACTAATATAATAGAACTCCTAGTCTAAATTGTCTTGATCTTTGCTTAAAGTGTTGCACTAGGACTTGTTTGCTAGACATCTAATTGAAGTGTGCAAGCTGTCTTCTTGTTGAATTCAACCTTATCTTGATAAACTTTGCTTGGATCAAGACTCCTTGCCTCTTGAAACTTTCTCTCAATTTGGACTTTGCCTTGCTCTAGTATTCCTAGCTTAGGTAGAACTTCTTTTTGCATTGGAACTCCTCCTTGAATTAGGACTCCTCTTTGCATTAGGACTCCTTTTTGCACTAGAATTCCATTCTGCTAGTCCTTTATCTCCTTGGCTAGGGTTTGCTCACCGAACTTAGGGTTTTGAACTTCGTCGGGCCATTGTTCTTCTTTCTGCTTGATTTTCGATTTCCTCGAGCCATTTTCAGCAATAGGTTGATTGCTCGAATTACTTTTGTCAATCGTGCCAGTCTGCTTGGAGGTCCTTAAGAAATCTGGATTTGGATAATGCCTTGTCCCATGATTCACTAGGATTCTCAACTCTACTGAGCAGATCTTCTCCAATTCCTATGAAACTTGGTTTCCTTGAGCTATTTTCTGATTTTTTTTGATTGCTCAAGTCAGATCCACCTTTGAATCGCAACTGCTCAGGGCTCCTGAAGAACCCGTGTCCGAGTCGGTACATAATCGGTACAAAAGCATCACGATCCATCCATTCTCAAGTAACTTGGGCATACCTATCCAAAAGTGAGCATACCAATAGGAGGTATATTGATGGGGTTTGATTCGTTTTTTAGGACAATAGGATGATCTAAGTCTCTTTGTGGTGGTAGGGTTTTTGGTTCCAAAGTAACTTGGGGCATACTTATCCAAAAGTGTTTGGATTTCTTGGGGGATTGAAAGATCATCCACTGGAAGTTGAGTATCCTCCTTGGACACGTTTTGGGCTGCTGGTTGGGATGAGATTTGGATTGCAAAGATTTGGTCACCCTTCTTGATCATGGACTGCATCGCTGTCATCTCAACTCCCTTGACTAAAGCTCAGTTATCCATCTTCAACTTGATCCATTGACCTTCATGTAAGAATTCCATCTCCATACGCTTGTAATCAGCAGCAATTCAGCCTAATTTCTTAAGTCATTGCACTTCAAGGACAACATCCAAGCCTACTAGTTGCAAAGAATTGAGATCAACTTGCAAGTCTAACCCTTGGATCCGTAGATTCACTTTTCTATGAACTCCATGGCATTTGAGCTTTTCCCCACTGTCCACTCAAACTTCAAACTCTTCCACTCTTTCAGCAGGTAGTCCTAAGGATTTGGCAATCCTAGGATTGATGAAATTGAGGGCAAATCCGTAGTCAATCAGCACGGTCACTTCCCTTTTACCAATGTGTGCACTCGTGCACATTGTCTTGGATCCTTCGATTCCAGACATCGTATGGATTGTAACCAGTGAACCCTCTTCAGGCTTTTACTCCTCTTGAGCCATAGTTTCATAAGAAAAAGGCTCTTGGTCTGTTGGATCTATGGGGCTGTTCGGATTGCTCATCACTTATGGGCTCCAAAATGTAGATCCGTGAGGTTTTGCACTTGTGGTCTAGCTAAACTTCTCGTCACAACTAAAATAGAGACCTTTTGCTCTTCTAGCCTCTATTTCTGTGTAGGATAGCTTCTTAATGGTTGATGGTAGGGCTTTGAGGTGATTTGACTTGACTGCACTTGCAGCTGATGTGCTAAAGGGCCGTGGCACACTGCTGTGAGCTTGTGCAAGGCTGCGGCCTGCCAAGGTGTTTTCTGGCCTTGCTGTCCGTCAGATGTTCTGCAACTGATCTTCCTTGAGTCTTGCAATCTCCATAGCATGCATTAATGATTTGGGACGCTGCAACTTAACCTCAATAGCCAGCTCATGCTTTAAACCAGCCACAAATGCTTTCTCGGGCCAATCCACTCGGGTGCATAGTTTTTCGAATTCCTTTTTGGTAATCCCTCAAGGAACCTGTTTGTCTTACTTCGAGATGGCTTCATTATAATCAACATAACTTGTGTCACTGTCACCAAAGCGTTTCATCATCTCTTTGACAAAACGATCCCATGACAAGCTTTTGTGATTTGCATGGTACCGTTCTTTGAGTCATGACATCCATTGCTGCGATTCGTCTTCGAGGTAAAATCCAGCAATCCTAACCCTCTTGTATTTGTCTGCAGGATAGTAGCTGAAGTGGATCTCGACTCTAGCCACCAATACACTCGGATCTCCCCCTTGGAACTTGGGAAATTTGAGCTTATGTGCTGCTGTCTGCTGCCTTGGTTCTCAGTGGCTTCTCCTCCTTTCTCTTGGTCAATCATCGGCTTCTTGGGTAGTAGGCATGGTGTGATCTTCCTCCTCACTACTGGAGGATTCAGATTTAGGCTTGTAAGGAACAGATCTAGACTCCTCATCACTGGTTATGGACTGGACAGCACGAGAGGTGGGTAGATCTCGGCCACGATTGCATCTCCTGTGCTCTGCACTTGATCTGAGCTACATATTTCGCAGCATCTCCATCATGGCTTGCACGTTTTGCTCCAAATGAGCCATATGCTCATTGGTTTCTTACACAGCGGTGTTGGTTTGGGCTAGCTGGTTAGTATTTTGTGCAATTTGGTTCTCCACAGCATCAAGACGCTCACATTGAGTGAGTTGCTTTGCTTGCTTGGCCATGGGACGGTTTGGTGTGTTCTTGCCCCTTTGATGGATTGAATGTTATCCTCTCAATGAAAGCACCAAATTGTTGAGGTTTCAAGTTTATGGATGAATGTACGGACTAAATGTGATGAAATAAGGAGTGCAAATGCTCTTACATAGCACCTCTATCACGCATAAGGGTGGCTTAGGGCGGAATCAGGGTTAGGGTTAGGGATAGATAGTGGATCACTCGCTCTTAGACAGATTACTCATGATCCTTACCTCTCTGCACTGTAGGGATCTCTCGAGAGGTGGTGTAACACTAGGGCAAACAAGTCTCCTTCGTGCTCCTAAGAAAAGTCCTTGAAAGAAGAGCTTAACTTGATAGTTTATTGTAGAAAATCAACTCAAAAGCTTGAATATTACATTAGGCTTCCTTAGGTTTTTATAGAACTAAATTATATCTTAAGGAGTAACACCTAAATTAAAACTCTAATGACCAAATCCAGATCTAGATCTGAATTAAACCAATCTTATTTAATCTAATCTCGTATTAGACCAAACTACTAATAAAATAAAACTCTTAGTCTAAATTGTCTTGATCGTTGCTTGAAATGTTGCACTAGGACTTGTTTGCAAGACTTCTAATTGAAGTGTGCTAGCTGTCTTTTTGTTGAACTCAACCTTATCTTGATAAACTTTATTTGGATCAAGACTCCTTGCCTCTTGAAACTTCCTCTCAATTGGGACTTTGCCTTGCTCTAGGATTCCTAGCTTAGGCAGAACTGCTTGTTGCATTGGAACTCCTCTTTGCATTGGAACTCCTCCTTGAATTAGAACTCCTCTTTGCATTAGGACTCCTTTTTGCACAAGAATTCCATTATGCTAGTCCTTTATCTCCTTGGCTAGGGTTTGCTCACCGAACATTGGGTTTTGAAATTCATCAAGCCACTGTTCTTCTTTCTGCCTCATTTTCAATTCCTCAAGCCATTTTCAGCGTTAGGTTGATTGCTCGAATTACTTTCGTCAATTGTGATAGTCTGCTTCGAGGTCCTTAAGAAATTCGGATCTAGATAATGCCTTGTCCTATGCTCCACTAGGATTCTTGACTCCACAGAGCAGATTTTCTCCGATTCCTGAGAAATTTGATTTCCTCGAGCTATTTTCTGATTTCTTTTGATTGCTCGAGTCAGATCCGCCTTTGAATCGCAATTACTTAGGGCTCTTGAAGAACCCGTGTCAAAGTAGGACTCCTTGGCACGAGGCTTACAAGCCATTGATTGATTAGTCCCCTTCTCCTCGAGCATTCATGTGTCTTTTAGGCTTCTTGGGAGTCTTAAATGCTTCTGGACTCCTTTGCTTGACCGTCGCTCGGCGATGGCATTGGGTTACTCATTGCCTAAGTGTCATGTGCATGTGCTGTGTGCGCATGCTGCGGTCTATGCGGTTGGCTCGATGGCCCCTAAGGGCTGTCAGCTTGCTGCTGCTCATCGAGGTCTTACCTCTGCTTCTCTCATGGCTTGTCTTGGATCCCTAACACATATTCAAGTAAAAGGTTGGGAGGGTTTCAAGTATACAAGGAAATTGAAGAGTATCAAGGAGACTTTGAATAGTTAGAAAAACGAAACTTTTTGGAGATGCCCGAAAGAACAAAACAAAATTCTACACAATATTGATTCTTTAAATATTCTGGATGTGGAGAGGAAATTATCTCAACCCTTAGAAATGATTTGGAGGAGATTCGTCATGATGAAGAAATTAGCTGGTAGCAAAAAACTTAGTTTAGAGAAGGGAATTATAATACTAGGCTTTTTGAGCATGTGGCCAATGGTTGGAGGCAAAGGTGCTTTGATTAGAGAGCTAGAGGGTGATGCTTGCAATATTATCACACATTCTTTCCTCATTGAGGAAGACATCACAGACCTCCATATCCTTTTACAAAGATCTCCATATGGAGAAGAGCACAACCCTAAGACTAAAGGGTTTGATTGGCATTCAATTGGGGTTCTAGAGCATCCAGGGTGAGGAGGCCTTTTAAGATGGTTGAGATCTGTTAGATGGTTTTTGGTTTATATAGGGATCCTGATGGTTTGGCCCCCTTCCAGGATTTTTGAGACGTTATTTGTGAGGATTTGTTCAAGAGTTTTTGATGAGGTTTTTTTACTAATAAAATGGTGTCTGAAGTCATGAACTCCTTTGGGAGTAAGATCTTTGACCCATAAGCCTTACCACTAGTGTTTATTAGATTCTATCTAAGGTCCTAGCCAATAGATTGTGCCAAGTGCTTGACGATACTATCTCTTATAGCTAGAATGCTTTATAAGCAGACGGACAGATTTTAGATGAGGATTTTATAGCTAATTGATTATGTAAAAAAGAATGGCAAGGGAATTATCCTGAAGTTAGATTTCGAAGAAGCCTATAATAGGGTTAGAGTTTTTCTTGATGATATGATGCAGAATATGGGTTTTAAGGTTAAATGAGAAATTGGATTAGAGGATGTTTGAGTTTGGCCACCTTAGTGCTATTACTGTTTGGGAGCTCAACACTTGGCTTTTAATTTCTTACAAGGTGTGACAGGTAGATCCATTCCTTTTCTCTCATGTTAATAATCCTTTTAAGCAGAACGCAATAGAGAGGGTCAATGCAACACTTTTTCTGGATTTAGTGTGGGAAATAATGTGGGAGTTTCGGTACTGAGTACGCCCCTTTTTTTTTTAGTGTGGGAAATAATGAGATTGTGTTTCACATGAACTTTTTAATTGGGTGAATAAGTTTGATGGAATTTGAAACAATGAGTATTCAAATATTGTTAATCACTCCAAATGTTAGAAAGGTACTTCTTTTATTATCTTTATAACCTAACAAGTTGGATAGGTTCAGTCTTTCCCTGTTGCTGACAATAGGAATGATTTGGAAGTTGTTGAGATTCAATGTGAGTCTCAGCTTGAAGTTGAAATGCAGTCGAAGGGACTAGAAAAGGGTGCAGGTGTGAGTTTCTGTTGAAAGGGGCCAGTTCCTTTACATTAACGCCCATTGAAGATTTGGGTTTAATTTCTGCAGGTGTTCCTTTCCAACTATGGAAAAGACAAAAAAAAAAAGGTCCATGGAGACAAAAAACTAATGCCCACTGTAACTGATAGAAGTGAAGGGGGTTTGTACTATGGTTAAAATGTGGATCCCAAACAAGAGGTGTCAAGAAATCATTTTTTGCCTGAAAGGGGTGATTGAGACCCTCTGTAGTCGGCAACTCAGTCAGAGAAATGTGTTGCTGAATCTGCTTGTAGGGCCAGAGCATGAGTTTTGAGAGGTTTTCGGGTTATGGTTTAGATAAGTTAATCACAGGGAAATGTACAGAGTGACATGGGTTCCGAAGATGAATTGCTATTGGAAGAAATAGAAATTGTTATGATATCGTAAGTGAATCAAATGTCGCTCAAGGACATCTCAAGCGGTAGAGCATCCCCACTTTTATCCTCCTCCGGTTTGATCCCGTTTGATTGCATCCCCACTTCTATCCTCCTCCGGTTTGATCCCGTTTGATTGCTTGTACCCAAAAAAAAAAGGTGAATCAGATGTTGAGGGCTTGATAGAAGAGATTCAGCTAGCTGATTCAATCTTGGGAAAGGAATTTTAAAATGATATCCACTAAACTGTTTAAATTCTATGTAAACCACCCATAGTTACTGCTAGAAAGAATGACACAGAAAGCAAGAAAATATGTTTTCTTGATAAATTAGATTTAAGGTTGTCCGAGCATAATGTTGTCCCTTTAGAAGCCAGGCATGATATTTTGGTTATGTAACTATGGGAAAAGGAATAAATTGGATGAGGGGAGTGAAGGAATCTTTTGAGATTCGTCCTGGGGCAGCTCAGGTGAGTTGCAGGCTGTTGGAGAAGGGAAGACCTGGGGTTTTGGAAAAAGCGGAACGTTGCTGGAAATTGTTTGATCATCTTTTCTAAGGGTTTAAATTGTGTTTTAATTGTTGGTGTGAAAGGTAGTCCGAGGGTTATATTTCTTTCGAGAATAGTTCTCCTTTTGTTACATTTCTTTTTCAAAGATTTTATTATTATTATTATTATTATTATTATTATTATTATTATTATTATTATTATTATTATTTTTAGCCTCGGGGTGTTTGTACATTCTTTCTCTTAATACAATTAATTTTCTATCCAAAAAAATAAAATAATTACCCTAATCTAAGCTGGTCTTTCAAGCAACCCCATTATTTCCTTAACCCTTTTCAAGATTCTCATTTAAATGACCCACTAGATTCAGTCTGGAACTCATCTATATAAGAGAGACCATCTAGTGAGTAGGGATCAAATCTCTAGATCTAAATCGAGGATAGTTTGGGTATGGGTAATTTGATATCGACCAGTATTTTTCTTATTATTTGATAGGGGCTGCTGTTGCTGCTTTTTTCCTTCATGGCTGTGCTGGCTGTATTAGCTTATACAGCTGATGTTGGTCTATCACACAGGAAAACACCATCTTCCCCTCTAGTGGGGTAAATTTGTATCACTGAACGAAATTTGACATTGTCTCACAGTCCTATTTTGTCATGCTCTGAAAAACTAACGGTACGCAGCGTCATATAGAGAGCAATGAGCTGCAGAACCGCAAATATTGCACATGATGGCTCTTGTTTATGTAGCCAGTCCTTTTCTCAACTAGTCACTGCATGCTTTTGGGGGGGGGGGATGCATAATCTGAGACAACAAATATTTTCACTGCAATGTTCCTTAACCTAGAATATTGACAATACAAAAGATTATCAGCATGTCATGGGTTTTAAGATATAACTCTTTGTTTAATAAGCCCTGAATACAAATTATGTACCATGATCAATGAAGAGAACTGTTTCTAAGGGAATTTCTGATTGTGTACCAAATTATGTAATTCCATAACTACCTAAGCATTATATACGTTTTTCTTCTGTCATTTTATTTACTTTCACCAACCAAAGGATAACGAATCCTCACTCATGACTTTCAACTTCCTTTCTTTCCACAGTACCTTCTTCACTTACAAAAGACCTAGTCCAGGAAACTGAGAAGTCTGAACTACTAACAGCAGGCAAATCCATGGATTCCCATTAGCTATAAGAACTGACATTCCTAGAACAACATTTTTTTCATAGAAAGTCTAATTCGCCCATCAATTTCACCTAGTAATTGGGTCATCCAGAATATAACTATGCTTTCTAAGCATCCAAGAGGGCCCTGACTAATAAATCAGTTGCATGAAAGAAACACTAGCAATTGTTTAAAACAAGAAGCAAGGCATATGCATGCATGCAGTTCTAATGCAGTAGTACCAATGACATGTAACCACAAGCAAATTTAGAAAGTTGAAAAGATATTAGAAAGGAGTTGGAGCACAAGGTGGGAGATATGATCACTGACAGTCTAGATCTCTGAACACTAGCAGAATTTACTATTCATGGTTATGCACATTATCAAAATATAATCAGTAAATTAACAGAAACATCAGCATTAGGCATATCATTATAAAAAAACATTTGTACCTGAGTGCCACTTACATTGTCGCTTCCATCCCTGGCATTCAAACTGATGCTTCCATTATCCTCATCATGATTGCTGCCTGTGTTGTCATCAGACTCTTCTAAACTTTTTGACTTGACTGATTTCTGAGTCTGAATACCACTTTCACTTCCACTACCACTTGACTGATAAAAAAGATGAGAAATGAATGCCAACAAACAGTACACACCTCTTTTTCTTTTACCTTTCTTAATTAAATGTAGTCAATCATTGTTAAACAAGTAAGAAGCACATAGAACATAACAAAAGATAGTGAAAATTTTAAAATATCATCTGACCCACAAATCACAATTGCATGTCACAACCTACCTGAGAATTAGTTTGTTATACAGTGGTATAAAAAAGTCAAATAACAACAGCAACTCACACCATGGCATTTCCTCCAAACATGCTGCCAGAGGTTTTTGAGCTCATTCTTTCGAATAGGCTTCACTAAAAAGTCAACCGCACCCTTGGACAAACACTTAAATACTATACTCATAGAATCATAAGAGGACATCACTGCACAGAAAACTTACCAGGTGTAGCAGTTAAAAGTATCACTTTGATAAAGCATCAATTGCGAAAAGTTATAGAGGTAGAAAAGCTAAGAAAGGAACACTGGAGAGACACTCACTAATCATGGGAATATTCTTGCAAGTTTTGTGGCTCATTATCTTGCATAGGAGAGCAATGCCGGAAAAACAAGGCATGACTACCTCAGTTAAGACAAGATCTATGTGATTGGTCAAATCCTCCAATATTTTCCATGCTTGAAGGCCATTTTCCACAGCGGTAACTGAAAAGGACCAAATCAGTTGCAAGTCTTGGTCAAAATAACAACTCATTCAGAAAGACACCGCTTGCTTTTTAAAATTGTCATCTCCTAACTTGCTTTCATTTTCTGATAAAGGATGATTGAAATTATATAGATTCTTGCAAGGATACCAGATACAATTACAAATACATCATTGGAAGTCTATCAATTCTCAAGCAGTTTCATTAGAGTCATCTAGTGGAACAGTAATTAACAGAATATAGTGTGAACGCATAAGGGAATGCAAAGTAACTGACATCTATGCCAATCTAAAATTAATAGCTTATAATGAGAAGCTAAAAATTAATAGCTTTTACAATAAAGTTAAAAGTTGTTTGGTAATTTTATTTTTAAAAAATAACTTATTTCATAACTTTTGAAATAAAGTTAAAAGTTAAAAGTAAAAATTAAAGAAAATAGAGGGTATGAGGGTAAATAAATTTATGATATGGACATATTTGAAATTTCATATCATTCAAGTGAGAATATAAACGGAATAAAAAAATATATTTCCTAAAAAGTTGGGTTTTAAAACATAAGGAGAAGTAAAAGCTCTTCCCAAGAGCTTTTACTTAAAAGCCACTTTTTAAAATTTTATTTATAAAAAATAAGCTACTTTTAAGGAGAAGAGAATTCGTCTCCTTATAAGAAGAAGAGAGGCAAAAAAAAGCCTTGCCAAACGGGTACTAAGAAAGATCAACAGAATAAAGCATGAGGTTCATTTCTTCAAAAATGAAACTGACATCCACCAGATTGCAGTTCCTTTTTTTTTTTTTGGACATCTTTGACATTTTCTGAGACATAATGCTAGTGATACAGCAAATGGTACATAAAGGTTACATGCAAAGTCACCACACCACAATGAGTTCAGGAGTCATCTTGAAAATTGAATGGAAAAAGTTTCCATCAGATGAAGAATCAATAGGTAGTTTTTTTATCACCAATAGTACACTTGCAAGGATGAAAACTAGTACAGTTCTTGGAAAAAAAAATAATTGTCAAATTGAAGCAACTGCAGTCCTCCAAAGACTGCTCATTCTTCCGATAACTGTCGAATTATGAAAATAGTACACTTGCAAGGATGAAAACTAGTACAGCTCTTGGGGGGGGGAAACTGTCAAATTGAAGCAACTGTGGTCCTCCAAAGACTGCTCATTCTTCTGATAACTGTCGAATTATGAAAATAGCTTCCTGTTCTAATTGGTAATGCATGATTTGCAAGACTTTTCAATTCAGACTCCACAGTGACCTATCATAACACTACACAAGAGACCAGCTTAACTATTATAAGTAACGATTTAGGGGGCAGAGACGAACTTAACTACATTGACTGTATATATGCTTCATCTTTGATAGCACAGAGACATAGAGAATGGACCAGGCTCACCAGCTGATTAGCTTGTGACATAACACGTGACAGTGAATCATGATGGTGCCCCTGCAGGCTACTGTATTATACTTTTTGTGAGATCGATTGAATCGATGCATTGCTTTCCCCAGTTTTTCAACTCACGTCATTTCATCTACTAGGAATTCCTTAACACTGGATAACTACTCAGAACGATTATATGGGCAATATCATCTCCGAGCTCCTGGGCCTTCTGGCAATACTTTCTTGCCACCTTCAAATTTCAATTTGAAGTTTACTGGTGTTGCCAGCTAGATAACAACACACAGCTAGAAGTCACTTTGAAGTAGATGGCAAAGGTTTACTAATAAACAGTCAGAGCACTCATAAATGAGGGAGGATGCCTTCAAATGGCCATTACAGCTTGTTTTGGAGATTGGTATAGATCATAGAAGTGGTTTCTTTCCTCATGTTCAGCAGTTTAAGGCTAATATCAAGATGTCAAAGTTTGTTATCATAAGAATTTTATTGATATCATGCCTTTCCATGGCGGATGCTGTTGTAGAATTCCACATACCCTTGCAAGGAACTTCTTCTGGCGGGAAGAGTCCCATGCATAAAATCCAGACATTCAAAAGTCACAAAGATGATGCAGTGAACCATGCAGAACATAGTAATAACTTGAGAGCATTATAAATGTAAAAAGAAAAAAAAAAAGAGCCAGTGAGCTTTGTCGAAGCTATTGCATTCGGAATGGAGCAAGATCACCCTCCGGTTAAGAATAGAGATAGCAGCAAAAGATAGCAAGGGTCAAATATTTGTAGAATATGGAGGTAGAGGAAGTAAAGAAAACATGAAGATGGTCCCAAGATAGAAACAGATGAGAGATCTGGCAAGATTTTGGGAAAGAAATACAACCATTATGAGGAGCACGAAATTTAATTTACTGCATATATTGGTAAAGCCTAATTGCAAACCATGTCTCATATGCTGATGAATTATATATCAAATTCAGTATGAGGCCTTGGTAGCAATCCCCCATTTATTTAACTCATGGCCCACGACTCAAAATCATCTTTACTACAAGAGAACCTACATATACTGTGAAAGCAAAGGTCAAGAAATGCCCAAGGAAAAAATGAGTGCAACACCTTGTGAAAAACCATGCTTTGACCAAAAACTAAATGCTTTGGACAACTTGGACATCAGTGTTTTGAGCAAAACTAGAACCAGAATGATGCGGGGAAACTTGCTAGCCATTAAAAGTGTCAAGCGGAGAAATCTGGACCTGTAATGATGGAAAAACTTAAGTTCAAAAGCATTGTTTTTACTCCACTGGTATTGTTTGTAGCAACTAGTCTAACTGGAAAATTTTAACATTACAGGAACACCAGGGGAGCATGCTAAAGCAGGTTGAATACTCCAAGTCACCTGATAAATCACTATATTGATTCACCTCTAATATAAATTTATTTTTCTATGAAAAAAATACTATGGTGCAACATAACAAGAGAAGATACATTACATTCTGAGTCACCACTCTTAACTTTTTTTTTTTTTTTTTTTAATGAAAAAAAAAAATCCAGTGAAAGAAAGAAAGCAGGGAAGCAACTTCCTGCTGCAGGCCAAGAATTACAACTACTAAAACCAAAAAAAAAAAAAAAAAAGAAAAGAAAAACTTGCCAGATGACCATTACTGTATTTAGTATCAAGTCGCTTGAAATTGACCACTTCCATCTAGAAGTAATACAATCAATAAAATGATTTTCTGGAATGACATTTATAATTTCCTCCTTTCAAATAGGATACTACATGCACACAAAGAAAGTCCATGAATATTTGCCACTGTATTCTTCCTTCATAAATTTGCTTTAGCTAAAAGCACTCGTCATGCCAAGGCTTAGCTGGCTTATGTAAACCACATTTTGGCACAATAAGCTTTCCTTTTTACCTGCGAAGGGGCAAGAAAATAAAATGATCACTACTTTCTTCAGCTTAAAGGCATTTCAGGTCAGTTATCGTACTCCTCTTCTTTCACCTATGGAATGCAAAAAGTTTCTTAGGATTGCTACCCTGTAGACAAAATAATTTTTAGAGACATTACATAAGTTCAAATGCCCATTTACTTTGGAGCTTTCCATGAACCCATCCTATGAGTCAGGCTTCCAAATAATTCTATCACTGTTCAGGCTTGAAAAAATTAAGTTGCAGACAGCACCTTCAATTGAAATGAGGCCAGAAAATCTGCTGCGAGGCCACTGCCAGTGGTAACCTTACATAATATTGCAGACTTTTGTGTCAATGGAAGTTGTTACACTACAGCTTGCTCTGTAGTTGTACTTCTCAATTATGAAACCATGATGCACCATAAATTAGACCAAACATGAGCATTTTTGTCATTTCTCACTATATGAATGATTAAATTTTGAGCTACAGTATACATTTTCTTCATCAATAGAATCTATTTAACAAATGGTCCAAAAACTTCTACTTTTCATATACCTCTATGAATTCTTGTTCTCTGCTTAATCTTTCCAAGAACAATGTGTTTTCTCAAATAGTTTTCTTCGTCTCTCTATCATCTTCTTTCTTTCTATTGGTTCTATACTACCTTGATTAACTCCGCCACTGATTTGAACAGCACTAAAATAGAGTTGAAAAGGTCCTACACTTACACTTCCCTTAGTCAACTCACCGTGTTGAAGAGGGCATCAGACCCTAAAGAAGGGAAAAACAATAGATGCAAAAACAATAGGAGAAGTAGTAAAAGAGAAAAAGAATCAAGAGGCGAGAGTAAAGAATAACGAACATAGAGAAACTAGGCAGGGAGTTTGAGAAGAGAAAAGAAGCAATAGATAGAACTAGTAAGGTAACAATCAACACTTAATACAGTAAGTAAAAGACCAAAGAATCCATAAAGAAAAATGTCCAGAGCAGAAGACTCCAAGAAATTCAAAATGAAGCTCCAACAATAAAACAAATAGAAATCCTAATGAACTTTCTCATGAAATAAATAAATAATCAGCAAAAATATCTGATGCAACACTACGACTATGCCTTTCCCTTTCGTAAGTGCATAGATATCTCTTTGTTTACCCTATTGAAAAAGGAGGAGAAGAGACCTATATTATGACTAAATTGCTTGAGCCCTTCGTTCAACAGTTTTTTTTTTTTTTTTTATAAATAATATAGCAAAAGAAATTGTATTAGATAGAAAGAAGAATATAAAAAAACTCCAAGTGTGAGAAATGCTTAGAGTAGGAAGAACAATATCAATACAGAAAACTAATGAATAATAGTTCTTCAAAATTCCTCTTCAACTCTCCTAAACTATAATCTTTATAAATTCATGAAGCATGTGTGAGAATCTTAGAAGAAATGGAAGAGCAATAATGTAGAAAATACTTATTTTATTGACTACATTGCAAACGAGGCACGATTGCCCTTTCAAGGAAGCAAAGAAGAAAGAATGAGAGAAAGCTAGTAGAGGAGAAGAAGAGATAGTTCTTCCATACACCAACCCATTCAAGATACTTTTATTTATAACCCAAGACACCAAACTAGCTGTTAGACACAAAAACTAGCCAGTAGCTAGCCGGCAGAGAGAAAGGAAAAACTAGCCGTTATAAATTTTGCCCAAAATGCCCTTGGTAGATTGGGCTGTGTTGTGAACCTTTTCTGGGCTTCTTTGGATCTTCTTTTTATGGACTTTTAGGCTTCCAAACCAGACTTAAATGATGCTCCTTGGGCCACTTCTTCTGGACTTACATTCTGTCCATTTTTGGTCCAAAATTCAGAAGAGTTTTCTGGACAGATTTTGTCCTCTATTCTTGAGCCGCCTTCTTGGAGTTTTGTAGCACTTTGAATGTGTGGTTTAAAGAGATTAAAAGAGTTGAAATGCAATGAGCAATGGAGGCATATTTGTGGTCTTCCCGAGATGAACAAGCTTGATTATCTTCCTTCTGTTCAACAGCATGAACCCACCGAAAAATATACAAAACAATTTTACCTCAAAGAAGAGAAAGAGAGAACAAATTGATTTTTGAAAATTCTTGCATTTCATTCTCTCCAAATACACCCACGAACAGCCATAAATATACATTTCCATAACAAATGAGCATCTCTTTTCTCACATAAAGCCTCCAAAACTCATAAGAAATAAACTATAGAGATATGCAGAACAAACCTAGATATTATCATCCACAACAAAGAGATGGTTCACATCTCGCAAGCAATTGAACAAGCAAAAACAAATAACATCGTTATCAAAATTGTTGTAACACATGACAAAAACATCTAAAGAGATTACTTTAAAAGGCCTCCTCTTTTACAACAAATCATTGGTATTGATCTTGTTAAACACCACGGATGAAATAAAAGTTTTAACATTAGTAGGAACCTTAATCTTCCAAATAAAATCCAGTAAAAGAAAAAGAGATTACTTGAGAAGACTAATGAGATGGTTGGTAAAAAGATTTGCAAGGGGAAAAAAACACATGAATTAGACTAACAAGATTGTGGGATGGTTTATTTCCCTATAAGAAGAAAACTAAAGACAAAGTCCACAGCCTCTCAATCATTAATATATCTTGTAAAATAAAAATCTGAAGAAATCAATTAATCATCCTGAAAATAAATATCTTTAATGGAAGCTGAATGAAGCCCCAAAAATGTATAGAGCCAAAAGGCGGATAATTAAAAGTCCCAAATCCAAGGGTCCTCCAAAAAAACACGAGACCCCTTGCCCACTTTAACAGAAAAAATATATATATATATATATATATATATATATATATATATATATATATTAGAGTATGACCAAAGAATGGGTAAGGTGCATCTCCAAAACTATTTACTTACCAAAGAAAAGTTCATAAAAACCATATCACCGGATGTAAACCACCATCAGCCTTGGGCATAGGAACCTGATCTCAACACACTAAGTGATCTGTTTTAGCAAAGTCATAAAAACCATATCACCGGGATGTAAACCACCATCAGCCTTGGGCATAGGAACCCGATCTCAACACACTAAGTGATCTGTTTTAGCCAACCACTCCTCAACCAAGCGAAATTTCTTATCAACTTTTCAATCTTATCTACTGTCTCAACATGAATACTAAAAAGGGAGAAGAAATAAAGAGGAATCCAAGACAGATATGCAACAATAAGAGTAAAATGCCCACCTAAGGCAAGAAAAACCCTCTTCCACCTATTTAGTCTCCTAATCCTATCAACAACAGGATCTCAAGAAATGAACACTCCTAGAATCACCCGCCAAAGGAACCCTTAGATAAGAAATATGCCACTTTCTCTTCATACAATCGACAATAATAGTCAATTGATCAAGGATTCACCGGGAACGTTAATATTAAGAAGTTCACTCTTCACCATATAAATCTTAAACTCAAAAATTCTATCAAAATTTTTTAAGCAAGAAAATCATGACCCTAAAGCCACTACTCTCCTCTTTTAGTGTCGTATGCATATTGAATATGGAAACAAAAATCACTTCACCCACAAAAACAGAAGAACACATTGGCTCTAATTATATCCCAATCAACCTACTTTTTGGATCCACCACTAGAGAGAAAATGGATGGAGAAATTGGATGTCCCTGTCTCGACCATTGACAAGCTGAGAACAAATTTTTGGGTTCATCATTGTGGAGAAATGTAATTGAGAGAGAGATGAATTTCTTGATTGAATTGAATAGGTTACAACAGGTAATTATATAAACAATATTGCAGCCTAGGAAATAAAAACAAAATCCTTGCAAAAAAGGTAACTACCCAAATTTGTATAGACTGCTAACCAAAAATCCTAGAAATAAGAAAATTACATAAAATCACAAAATCACATGAATTTCCGAATAAGGCCACATAATTTGACACTCCCCCTCAAGCTGGTCAATGGATGTCCTCCATTCCCAGCTTGCTAACAATGTCTTGAAACACAGTGCTTCACAGTCCCTTTGTGAGTACATCTGCTAATTGAACCTTTGTTGAAACGAATGGCGTACATATTAGGCCGCTATCAAGTTTCTCCTTGATAAAATGTTTGTCAACTTCTATATGTTTCATTCAATCTATTGTATGGGATTATGAGCAATGCTAATGGCAGATTTGTTGTCGTAATATAATCTCATTGGTCCTTCCCATTTTATCGTCAGATCATTAAGAATTATCTTCAGTCACAATACTTCACATATTCCAAATGCCATTGACCTAAATTCAGACTGTGCACTTGATCTTACCACCACGTTTTGTTTCTTACTCCACATTACAAGATTCTCTCCTACGAGGACACAATAACCTGAAATCGACCTCCTATCATCCAGTGATCCAGCATAATCAACATTGATACAAGCCTCCAATGTCATGCTTCACCCTCTCTTGAACAAAATACCTTGTCCAGGGTCGCCCTTCAAGTATTACAAGATTCTATGAACTGCTTTAAGATGCATCTCTTTAGGATTGTGCATAAATCTAACACCACTCACTACAAATGCAATATCTGATCTTGTATGTGCCAAATAGATCAATCTCCCACCAAGCCTATGGTGAGAGCCTCTATCGATCACAAGATCCTCGGGAGCATCACATAGTCCATGATTGAACTCAATGGGTGTGTCAACCGGCTTACAACCCAACTCCCCATTTCTTTTAGCAAATCAAGCACGTACTTCTATTAGAAACAAAAATCCCTTGTTTCAAATGTGCCACTTCAATACCTCGGAAGTATTTCAATTTCTCAATTTTCTTGATATCAAACTCTTTTAAAAGACATCATTTTAAATTATCCATCTCTCTTGCATCATTGCCCATTACGATAATATTGTAAACATACACCAATAGGGCTGTCACTCTCTCTAAGTTTGAATGTCTCACAAACAAAGAATGGTTGCCTTGGCTCTGTTTATATCCCAAGGTAGTTAGTGCCTTGGTGAATCTTCCAAATTAGGCTCTTGGTGATTGTTTGAGTCCATAGAGAGTTTTCTTCAACTTAGACACCATTCCCTCTTTAGATTCAAAGCCCAGGGAAACTTCCATATAGATCTCTTCTTCTAGGTCATTGTGGAGAAATGCATTCATAACATCAAACCATTGTAAATTCCACCCAAAATTGGCAGCCGATGACAAAAGGAACCGTACTGAGCAAATGTCTCAAGATAATCAATGTCATAAACTTGAGTGTATCCTTTGGCAACAAATCTTGTTTTGTATCTTTCTACTTAGCCATCTGATGTGTACTTCACAGTGAAAATCCATCTATATCCCACCGGTTTCTTTCCTCTCGATAATTCAACCAACTCCCATGTCTTATTCTTTTCAAGAGTTTCCATCTCAACTTTCATAGCATCCTCCCACTTCTTGTTCCCTAATATCTAAGATGGATTTCTCGGAATGGGAATTGGGTGAAGGTTGCTTAAGAAGGCTCTATGGCTTTGAGAAAGATTTTGGTAGGTCAAGAATAGGTATAACGGATGGTTAGTACAGGTTCAAAGTCCTTTCCTACATGCAATTGGTAGGTCAATATCACTTGGTTTTTCTGGTTCATCTACGAATTCAATGGGCTTAGCTGATGGTGTGAAAGTAGTTTCGAGTACTTGGGCACTAGCATGAATAGGAGATTGTACTTGTACCGATCGAGAAATTGCAATTTTCTTCCTGGAATAGACCTACAGTGGTTGAGTATTGTCTTGTTTCCCCTTATCTTTCATCATTGGGTGAATCAATAGTAGATTCAATAGTGGGTTGAACGGGTTACTCAATAGTAGATTGAACAACATGTGACTCCACAAGTGACTTTGAAATGGGCTTAAATGGAGATGAAGACCCAACAGGCTGACCAGAAAAATCAATAATAAACAGTTCCTTCGTGTCCTTCCCTCTATCTTCACTCACGTTCTCCCCTTGATTATAGGAATGTTTGAAAAAAGACTCATTTTCGACAAATGTAACATTAGTGGAGACAAAAAATTTTCTGATAGGGGATGGAAACACTTATAACCCTTTTGTATGGAAGAATACCCGATGAAAATACACCTAAGAGCACGTGGATTAAGTTTTTTCCTATTTTGAGAGTAGACATGGACAAAGGCAACACTTCCAAAAATTCTAGGAATAAGATTGTTTGAAACATTGAAATTGGGACCTGAGGATCCGCTTATAAGATTGTTGCAAATAGTTTTCTTTATGCAAAAAGCACTTGAACATTCCTAAAAGTAGTAGTCAAGTGTTATAATACCTAATCAAAGTCAAGTGCCTCTTTGTCATGCATCATTCATGCATGTAGCATAGACTTAATTTGCTGCACATTTGCTCCTTAAATGTCATTTCAACGTTCCCTCGCATGAGAGGGTCAAGTGCTTATAAAACTCTTTAGAGGGAGAAGATTTACAATAAGACAAAGAAGAGTAGCATACCAGAAGTCCCCTCCCACTTGCAGATTGTAATCACTCTTACTAGTTAATAGAGATTATTGTTTGCCTCATTGTGTTACTTATTTATTTGATATTGATATACAATTGAATTGCTCAATCTTTTTACACTCAAACCATTGCGTAAAAAGATGCTTCCGTGTAACTTGAATTGGCTGGCACCCTAGGATTGTTCTTTCCAAGTACGTTCAGCATGTGTCTAGCTTGCCAAAAAGCCAGGAGCATGATGGTAAAGAACTTGGGACTTTTAGCAAGAGGGTTTTGAGTAGAGATCGCTAAATCTCTTGGATTAAACAGATGCATATAGGAATCCAAAGAATATCAAGTTGGTGAGTGAGGGGAAGAAGGTTGGGAGATGAAAAGATTCTAATAGAGCATGGTTTGTGATAAGGAGGGTTCGACTAGTAGAGAAGGGGGAAGAAGGGGAATACAGCTTGTGATAGTCTAGATGTCATTATTTTGTATCCTTATGAGGAATGTAAGGGTTTAAATGATCCTAATAAATGAGCAATTTTGAAGCATTCTCTATAAAATGGAAAGCATATCTTTTCTCTTTTTTATTTCTTTTTTTTTTCTTTGATAGCAAAAGAAAATGTATTAGATGAGATAAAAGTATACAAAAATTTCAAGGTGAGAAGTCCTCAGAAGTGGAAAAAATAATCAATGCATAAGCTAATAGATAACTGCCCTTTAGTCTCTCCACACTTTTTTAAGCTGCTATAATTTTTACAAATCATTGAGGCAAGGGCCTTCAGATAAATATAAAATATAATCTTGTCCTATAGAAAAGAAGAATCAATGATTTTTGATTTTTGAAAAATCTGGTATTTTGCTCTTTACAAATGTACCAAAGAATAGTCGCTGTCATGAATTTGCAAACAAGTAAACTTCTTTCTGGGGGAGGCTCTTAAAACAAATGTGGTTATTGTCACATGTTGCAAATTGGCAGTTCCACATCTTCCATGCAATTGAACAATGCAAAAAACAAATGATCTGTATTTTTAGAATTGTTATAGCATATGAGACAAATATTTGGATAAATGGCTTTAAAATGTTTTCTCTTTTGTAGCGGATCGTTGGTATTAATCTTGTTAAGCATTACGAACAAAGTAAGAGTATTTAACTTTGGTAGAAAATTTTGCCTTTTAAATAAAATTAGTTAAAGGAGAGGAGTGTGTTGGGGAAGATAAATAAGATGTTAGAGCAAAGATTTGCAAGTAAAAGCACTCGAAAGTAGCAAGACTCTAAATCTTGGTGTCTTAGATTGTGAGAAGGTTCCTTCCCCTTTAAAAGGGAAACTAAGGAACAAAACTCTAAACCTTCTCTATCATTAAGTATTCTTAAAAGAATGAAAATCCCAAAAGATTGGATTTCCGTTCCAACTATAAAAGTCTTTCATGGGAGTTGAATAAAGTCTAGACAACCTATAAAGTTGAGGAAAAGTTATTGACAAGGGAGAGTCTACAATCTAAGGATTCTCGGAGAAAAGGATATGAGAACCATCGCCTATTTTAAAAGACACAAGAGGAAGAAAAATATGATATAATTAAGAGATGACATTTTAAGGACTGTAATGAGAAACTCTTACTCTACCATTGACATCCCATCTATTATGTCGGAGACCATGCTTACTCCTAATAACCTCATTCCATAAAGAATTGGTCCAAGGGGAATCTTCAAAGACATTTGCTTACTAGATAAATGTTTTTGGATGCCGCATTACCGAGATCAAGACTTCCCTCACCCTTAAGTTATGAAATTTGATCCCAACTCACCAAGTAATCTTTAGCCAACCCACTTTCTGATCGAAGAGAATCTCTCGTGAACTACTAAATTTTATCTCTTGCGAAAATGGGAATCTTAAGAAGGGAATGAAAACAAAGGGGGATATTAGACAAACAAGCAACAATAAGAGTTATATGCCCTCCTAAGGTTAAAAGAAGCTCACTTCTTCCTGTTTAATCTCTTACTAATCTTATCCACAATAGGATATAAAAAATAAACACTTAAAGGAACCCCTAAAGAGATAAGCTGCTTTCTATTCGCACCATTAATAATAGTAGTCTAGTGCTTATGAGTCTCATTAGACATTGATACCAAGAAACTCACTGCTTGCCATATTGATCTCAAACTTAAGAGTCTCTGAAAAATGTTAAGCAAAGTGATCATATCTATAAAGCCTTCACTATCCTCTTAACAAAGAGGATAGTATTACTTGCAAATTGAAGATGAGATGCAAAAACCTTGTCACCTCTAACTTTAAGGTAGAGAACATGTTGGCATCGACCTACTCATAAAGGATCCATGGATAGAGTAAAAACGAAAGGAGAAAGAGGATTATCCTTTCTCAACTCTCAGAAAGCTAAAAACAAAATTTTGGGTTCACCAATAATAATGACAAAGAAAGTTGACAAATTCAAATAACCTCTTATCCATCTTCTCCAGAGAGTCCTAAAACCTTTGTTCTCCAAATAATTATCTGTTTAACAAATTCAAACAACCTCTTATCCATCTTCTTGAGAGTCCTAAAACCTTTGTTCTCCAAATAATTATCTGTGAAACACTAACTAATGTTATCATAACCTTTTTCAAAAATTGATTTTAAAATTGCATCCCTATTATACTTTTGAATATAATCAACAAGCTCATTAGCAGTTAGGGTTGTATCATAAATTTGTCCATATCATATAAAAGCACTTCGATCGTAAGAGATGGTATCATCAAGCTCCATACAAAGTGTATTTGTTAAAACTTTTGCCACAATTTGATGAAGACTAGTGGTAAGACTAAAAGATTCAAAATCATTTGGTTTAAAAAAGTAGATCTTAGGAATAGAGTTAGGAATAGAGTTAAGTAGAATTCATACCCTTACCTACCACACTATTGGTATAAAACTCATCAAAGGGCAGAGGCTTTAACCAAGTCTTCACAAATGATATTCAAGGAATCTTGGAAAAAAAGTTATGGTAAAACCATCAAGGTGGAGACCTTTATCCTTGTCAAAATCAAAGACTACATAACGAATCTCATCCATTTCAAATGGTTATATTAACCAATCATCTTTAGAAATCTCATTAAGATGCCAACTAATGCCTTCAATAATAGAACAAATTGTATCGTTTTTGGTATGTTTCCTAAATGGAGATAGGGTTGGTAATGACATTTCTTTTGTTATCCTCTAACTCTCCAGCTAAGACCTTCAACTTAGAGTTTGAAAGCAAAAATAGAGAAAATAAAATTTAAAAATAAAAATAAAGAAAATAAGAAAGTAAAAATAAACTTTGCATAGAAACTTAAAATAATAATAATAATAATAAAAGCGTATTAATTCAATTGGTTCTGATTCTCCTACGCTACTCATTCCTATTTAAAATCATCTTTTCAACTAAACTCTTGACACTCATATCTTTACGAATAGTTTGCATCCAGATTTTCAATGGATCATTCCGATATTTCACTAAATTTCTTACATTTATAGTCTCGTTCCTCCTAACTGTATAGCACATGACACATATATACAAGGTCTCCTCTTTTGATGAAAATCATTGTATAATCTTATTAAGTATTATAGACCAACTAAAAGTTATAATCTTGGTGGGAAATTTTGTCTTCCAAATAAAATTGTTAAACTAAAATGGAAATTTTTTTGGAAAAAACTGATTAGATGATGAAATAAACATCTACATGCTAAAATGCCCAAAGAATCAAACCTGCGAACCTCTAGTGCCAGGAACATAAGGTTTAATATCAAAAATCAAATGAGAGAACTTAATCATAAACTCAAGAGTTTCTCTAAAGTTAAGATTTCTTAAAAAATAAAAATCCTAAGAAAACAAATGCCTCTCCCAAAAAAGAAATCTTCAATAGGAGTAAGGTGAAGCCTAAAACTAATAAAGGCGATGGAAATAAAATGATAGGCACAAGTTTTCGACCCACGAGTTCTCTTAAATTATACATGAGAACCATAATCCATCTTAAAAGACACTAAAATAATAAAAATGTTATATAATTGAGAAATGCATGTCCAAGTATTGCCATGAGAAATTCTTACTTCAGCATTGGCATGTCATTTATTTTGACGGAAACCACATTTGCTCCTTATAACCTATGCCAAAGAGAATTGAGTTTTAGGAAAATCTCCATGGCAATTTACTTGCTAAAGAGATACACTTGGGTATAACATTACCGAGACCCAACTGACCATCAGATTTAAATTTAGATAGCTGATCCCAATTAATTAAATGTTCTTTCTTAGCCAACCCACTATAAAATCACAAAAAGCCACTACAAGATCACAAAAAGGCTCTCATCAAATTTTTTTTTTTTAAATCTTATTTGCTACCCCAATCAAAATCCTAAAAAGAGAGAAAATATAACGTCATAACAGAAAGATAAAAAAGGATAAATGTAATATGCCTGCCTAAGGTAACAAGAATTCGCTTCCACCCCAACAGTATCCCAAAAATGAACACTCCTAAAATTACCCCCGAGAGAATCCCTAGATAAAAACTTATCACAATTAGTAATATCCGCCAAGAAATCAAGAAACTTACTAGAGATATTTGTACCAAGAAGTTTGATGTTGGACATATTAATTTTAAGATCAGAAATTTTCTCAAAAATATTAAGAATAGTGATTATCTCCTTAAAAACCTCACTATTCTCATGTGCAAACTGAAGATGTTTCGTCACTCCCTGCTCTAACACAGAGAAAAATTAGTACATCCCCTCTCTACTCAAAAGATCTACCCCAAGAAGTAAAAAGAAAAGGAGAAAGAGGGTCCCTTTGTCATAATCCTTGAGATATTGGGAAACAAGTTTTGGGCTCTCCATTAATCATAACAGAAAAGCAAACCGAACTCAATCACTCTCTAATTCATTTTTTGGCAAATCCTACATCTCTTATTCTCTGTCACATTATCTAAGAAACTCTAACTAGCCATATTATAAGTTTTATGAGAATCTAGTTTCAACACAACACCCTTGTCATTTTTCTTGACAAAATCCACAATTAGAAACATTGACGACATCTAAAATGTACTACCTTCGCTAAAAACACTATAGTTATAGGAAATTGTCTCATCTCGCACCATAGATGATCTATTAGCTAAAACTTTAACTATAATACGATAAAAATAGGTGGTCGAATTAATGTCTAAAATCATTTTAACTTTCAGAGAATGAGTAATAAAAACAGAATTATTACACTCACGCACCACCCAATTTGCATAAAACTCTTCAAAGACCCTCATCATATTATCACAATAACATCCCAAAATTCTTGAAGAAAGGCCATGGTGAAACCATCTAAAATTAAAAGTTGCTCCTCAAGTTCCATCCCTTTCAAAAGATCGTCTGGGAAAGTGGCTTTAGTACTTTCAATAGGAAATCAATCTGGTCCTTTGATAATAAGGCAAGCCATATCCTCCTCAGTATATAAGTCATAATGAAAACTCGTGATAGTTTTATCAATGAAGAGGGAGTTAGGGATCACAATTACCTTCATTATCCTCTATTTATTTTATAATACTCTTTTGTCTTCTACCATTCACCATCTGATGAAAAAAATCTAGTATTGCAATCTCCTCTTTAACTCCTTTCAAGTGAGTCTTCTAATGCTAGCTAATTTCTTGTTTAACAATAAACCCCTCAAGATTATTCCTAAAATTCTCCGTACATCTAGAAAGATCACCATTCAAACCATGCTCCACTTCCACCTTATCTATCTCTTTAACACCTCGAAAAATAGAATTTTTGCTATCTCTAATATTACCAAGACATCCTCATTAATTTCTCATAAATTTATACCTAACCCTCCTGCTACATTAATACCTCTATATAACTCCTTTATCACTCTCCTTAAGGTCTCTATGAGACAACCACATGTTCTCAAATCTAAAGGGTGCAGGACCTGACTTCATGTCATTAGACTCCAACAGGATATAGGAATGCTCTGAAGTGGTTCTAATTTCTCGTCTCCAATTAGTGAAATGAGACTCCCAAACATTAGAACTAAGAAAATCATCAATACGAGAAGCAGCCCTATGCTTTCTTAAAAACTACCAAGTAAATTGAGTATTGACAGAGAAATATCCAACTCACACTCCCTAATAAAAGAATAAAAAAATGACATACTAGTTGTACACGAAATCTAACCACATTTAGGTCTCCTCCAGGGGAACACAACCCAAAAACCCATATGACTCCTCACAAAAAGAATGGCGTAACCTTGGCACATTCAGGCCATAAACAGACGTGAACCAACACATGAGACCTCTAACGTGAAGGAGGATAGGTAAAGAAAAGGAATCATGGAGACTATCAATATGCTTAAAGGTTCTTACATCTTAAATGATAACTATCCCACCTAAAGAACCACAAAAACTATGAACTATGATAGGGTTCGTTGATGGTTGTTGGATAAGGTTTCCAGTATAAGGGTTTTGGGATCTTAGGGAGGAGATGGATGATTGTTTGACTTCGGCCTCTTTCTGTCATTATTAATGGTTGTCGAATTATGTGGGCTTATTAGGAAAGTTGTGTGATTGTATAATTTTATGTAATTTCCTTATTTTTAGGATTTTTTGTTAGTTGTATATACAAATTCGGGTAGTTACCTTTTTTATAGGGATTTTGTTTCTATTTCCTAGGCGGCAATATTGTGTATATAATTACCTATGGTAATCTATTCAATTCAATCAAGAAATTCATGTCTCTCTCAACTACGTTTCTCCACATGATATTAGAACTCTAGGTTCTTTTAGGAGATCAAACTGCAGGTTTTTTTTTTTTTTTTGGTCTCTGTTTTTACTCTATTTTTTAGTCCAAAAACAGAGTATATTTCAATGTGTTTATGCAGCCTTCATTGTTCTTCTTCTTCTTCTTCTTCTTCAAATTTCTCTCTTGTTAAGATTCCCAGTTTTTTAACTGAATACTTTATTATCTGCTTCACCCTTCTTTTCCCCCGAATTCTTTAAAATCATCATGTCTAAGTCAACCGAAACGAACCCTGTTCGGGAAGTGCTTGCCGTCGAGAGTTCTGTTACAGTCTCAACAGGAGAATTACAAAATATATAGGCTGCATATAGATTGAATGGTAAGAACTATCTAAAGTGGTCACAATTGGTCCATACATTTCTAAAGGGAAGAGGCAAACATAGTCCAAGGTTCATGTCGCTGTTGAGATTTACGTAATTAAGACAAAAATTTCGGCGACCAAAGAAGAGAATCGAACTATCATAGAATATTCAAGTTTCTTGCAAGACTTGTGGCAGGAGATGGACCATTACCAATGTATTCAAATGCGCTACAGTGAGGATGTCGCAACACTGAAGTGACTAGTGGAGAAGGATCGCATTTTCAACTTTCTTGCTGGTCCAAATGCCGAATTTAATGCTGTAGTGCGGATTTTGGGAAAAGAGGACTTGCTCTCCTTGAATGAGACAATTTTGATCATCCGAGGAGAAGAGGGATGGCGTAGTGTAATGCTTGAGACCAACAGAGGAGATAGTTCAGCCCTTGTGACCAAAACAATCAGTTTAAAGGAATCCAACACTCCTGTCAATCAAGCATATGAGTCCAAGTCCAACCATCGAGATTCCTTATTTTGCACAAATTGCAAAAAGCAATGCCACACTATGGAGCAATGTTGGAAACTTCATGGCAAGCCCAACCGAAGTCCCAATGATAGAGGTCAAGCACTCTATCGAGAAACGAAGGGAGTCATCAAGGTTTGATCTTTGATTTCAACAAGGAAGAGATTGAAAAACTGAAGAATTTTTTGGGGTCTCTTGAGAAATCTTCCTTGGCAGGTACATGTTCTCTCGCGTTTTCAAATATCTCTTCTTCCTCTTGTGCTACTAATGTCTCCAAAAAAAAAAAGAAAAAGGAAAATCCCCAAATATATGGGTAATAGATTCCGGAGCCACTGATCACATGACTTGTTCCTCCAACCTATTTTCTTCATATACTCCATGTTCTAGTCATAAGAAAAATAACTATAGCTGATGGGTCCATAACCACTCTAGCTGGACAAGGGGACATTTATATAAGCGATTCTCTCATGTTAAAAAATGTCCTACATGTTTCAAAACTGTTTACAAATTTTGTTTCCATTCAAAAGCTTTCCCGAGATGCCAACTGCAGTATAAACTTTTTTCCTTCATATTGTGTATTTCAAGAGCAGAAATGAGGAGGATGCAGTGAGGGAGTTGGTCTTTACTACCTAGAAAATCAAAGTGGAAGAGTAATGAATGTGACATCTAGGAGATGGTCATTTTTACGTTTAGTAACTCCATTTGTTGTGAAGTCATAACACCAGAAGACTAATGAATGATCCCTTCCTTTAAGAAAGAAGGATAGAAAAATTAATTGAAATAGTCTCTGGCATTATCATAACAAAACAGCTTAATTCTCATATCAAAATGTGTTTTGATCATGTTGTAAAAATTGGAAAAACGATGCCAACATTAGATTTATTTTTCAAAAGATAAATCCACGTTACTTGTGTACAATCATCACTAAACGAAACAAACCACTATGCACCAGAAATATTTGGAACTATGAGGCTCCCCAGATATCACTATGAACAAGAGAAAAAGGGAAGCTTTCATCAGTACGACATTCTCACTCTAAAACTTTCCACACTATTACAATAGGTTATGGTCTACACATACCCATTTTCTGGATTTTTACAAAATCTCCCCAACTCTAAAAAAAATTACCTAAAATAAAATACAACTAGAACAGAAAATAACCGATCACATGGCTATGTTACAAAATAAGTGACCACTAGAAGAGCTACTTCTGAATAGACTAAGTCCTGAATTCCGGAACAAAACTCCTAGCATTCACACTATTACAATAGGTTAAGGTCTACACATACCCTTTTTCTGGATTTTTACAAAATCTCCCCAACTCTAAAAAAAATTACCTGAAATAAAATACAACCAGAACAGAAAATAACCGATCACATGGCTATGTTACAAAATAAGTGACCACTAGAAGAGCTACTTCTGAATAGACTAAGTCCCGAATTCCGGAACAAAACTCCTAGCATTTAAGTGCGATAACTTGACAAAGTTGGTGGTGAAATGGTAGACATCTATAGTTTGTTCATAACTTCATACACTTTCTCAAGATCCGCATCACCTTGGTGATCTCCACAGGTAAACCATCATCAAAAGCAACATACAACCCACTCGCACCCTCATACACCACAGTCTAAAGACACGAGACTTCACTCCACCCAAACAATGACTCTTCTTGATTGCCACTAATCTAACACTCAGGTTAGTGAAGACCTCTGTCAATGACGATAACTCTACATAGTCTCCTGAAATCCCTATAAACAAAATTTGAGGCTCTTTGAGGCTGGTCGCCATCTGTAAGTGGCCTGCACTACACCACCCTCATCCCTTGTCAAAGAGCCTTTTATACTGAAAAACAAGGAAACACGTCCCTGTCTCTCTCTAGAAACAGCTTAGTAAAAGGCTGAACCCACTCCTAAAAGGTTTAACACTAGATTAACTTGTCAAACCACAATCTTGGGCCACTCTTAGAAAGCACAACAGATTAACCGCCTCCAAAAGCCTACTCCTTTGACACTTCAACTCACATAGGAACGTACTGGACCATTTTTACAACCCCAAAGGGACCATCAAGTCTGCTGCAGGAATAACCCTGGAAACTATAGGTCAATCTCTGACACTAAGCCGTTGTCGCTCATTCAAACAATTGTTTCTCTGATGTTTGGCCCTACCAAAGGTGCTACTTGTTGCAACCTCCTAGCCCTTATGATCCCATCTGTCACTGCTAAATCAACTTTCAAATTGCACTAGCAATTCAGGCAGAACTTCTCATCTCCATGATTTCCTTCTAGGAGACCCCTCTATCAATCTCCCGTCTGTCGCTTCTTAATTACGGAATAGATATAGATACTTGAGAAGTCTGAACTTTTTCTATCTCTAATACATGAAAGAAAACCAGGAGGTATGGCCAAAAAAAGTCACATTAATAGGTCTTAGAGCAAGCAAATGTAGAAATTAGACAAAGGAAAATAACATTATTCGGCACTATAGCATTATATACATCATTTTTTGACATCTAAGAGGTCAGGACTTTGTACTAATTCAATTCTCTCTCTTGCTCATAACTCTAAGCCAGCACATTCATTCTTAAAAAGAATAAAAGTTTAAAATTACTCCATACCCTCATATTTCCAGCCAGTACCTCCTCACCTTTATGAACAATATATTCCCCCATAGAATTAGAACAAAAATGCTAATTTACAATATTAAGGGAAAAATATTACATAGAGAAAATATTACATGAGAAATCCACATCACATAGAAAAAGAAGTTTATAACATTAGGTGGGGGGGAATCTAAAAGAGGGTTGATCTCCAATTCCAGTTTAAATCGAAAGAGGCACGTAGGAAACAATCTTATCTAATAGTAAAGATACACCAACAAACTAAATCTTGGCGATCATGGCATTTTTTCTACCCAAATACACTATATGAAACTATTTCCACAACAAAAGAACATCTTCTCCACAACCAAACCCTCAGAATTAGGTCAGAAAGAAGCATTGGAACCTCTAAAGTATACATTATACACACTGGTCCACATAAATAATAAACAAGTATTCCTCAACCTCCATGCAATGGGTAATGTGAAGCAAGCAATAACGCGATTCGCTAATTTAAAGCATATAACACAGATATCATGAAAAAAAGCTTTGAAAGGTCTCCTCCTTGGCACCAAATCATTTGTGTAGATATTATTCAGAACCATAGACCAAAATGGAAGCCTAGGAACCTTTTTTTTTCCCAATTAAAATTTCTCATCAGAAATCAAGGGGCACTTGGGAACCAGGTGATACAGTCAAAGTGGGATTTACAATAGAATTTATCAAATTTATCAAGGTTCCACGGTCTCATATCAAGCAACAAAGGAGAAGGATGAAACTTGAAACCCTTGCAATAAAATAAGGGGGAAAGTAAAGCCTAGTGCTTTTCTATCATTGAGACATATGAAGAAATGGATTCCAAGAAACAGAATTTGCATCAAAAGGGTAGAAATCTTCAATAGGAGCATAATGAAGGGAGGAAGTTTGATAAAAGCGGGGGAAAAGAAACAAAGAAGTAGTATTCACAATTTACACATCCTTTCATAACTAAATCACTATGCATGGCACCAACAATTTGATTGCTCCATCAAATTCATGAAGAGAAAGAAAATTTCAAGGAAAATCCTCAAACAACGAGACCCACCTACTTTGATAAGGCTGATGATTGTCAAGATCTTCAATAACCAGAATTCCAAACATTAAAAGATTTTGAGAAAGAAGTAACATTAAGTTCTCTAAAAAGATCCATAATCTAATACTGCTAAAATATGGTGCCAGTTAAAACAAGTCAACACACGGCAGCCAGCTGAAAAAACCGTGATATAATAAGAAACAAAATTTAAAACACTCAAAACTCGAAAGTTGGGCATGATCTACGATAAAGAGATGGAAATAACTCTTTCTAAACTTGATGAGATGTAAGTCCAACATAGGAAGCAAAACTTCATATCTATAATTAGCATAATTATAGTTGAATGACAACAAGAAAGGGCAAGAAATGACCCGAGTTGTGACGACATGCTCCATAATTACCAAATTCTGACTTCTGTTTTTTCTTTTTTGTCAAAATATCAATCAACAACAATCAAAACAGCATTCTGCATTCTGCATCTATAAATTATAACCACGTCAAATCTATCAAAAAGTAAAAAGCAGAGGTGCAAATACAGAAATTCATTCAGCAAAGAATAGATAAATTTCAAAAGAGATCAAGTATAACGCAGTGATTAGTTTCAACCAAGGATAATATATATATATATAAATATATATATATATATATATATATTTTTATATATTTATATATATATTTATTTTTTTATATATATATTTTTTTTTTTATATATATATATATATTTATATATATATATATATATATATTTATATATATATATATTTATAATATATATATATATATATATATATAAATATATATCCCATTTATATCAACCACAAATAAGGAACATCCTGAATCCTCATAGTTAATTAGTGATACGAGTAAAAGTCTCTCTTTCTTAATTCATGATAGGGCGCTATAAAGTTGCACAACATACAAATTAAATAAAGCAGTCAAGGCCAGAAAAGCCCACTAACCTTCATAGCTGCAATTGCGAAGTAATGCACTAACAACCTGTCGAGTTGAATCATCATTTTCCACCAAAAGCACCTTCAGAGACCTAACCGGGAGAAACCTCTCCCAGCGAATGACTGGTCCCTGTGATTGTTGCTGTTGTTGTTGTTGATTCTGCAGCAGCACTCGAGCATGCACCAAAGTTAAGCATCCAGCTTTCGCATCCTCATTATCCTCAATAATTCTTGACTCATCTTCATCCGAAATCCCCTGCCCCTCACCCACAACTCCATCCTTGGTTTCTTTCTGCTCGTCCTGCACGTGTTGATTCAATTCTGCAAGGCCTTTTGTTTCTGAACCATTTATTTTCATCTGAGGCCTTATTTTCAACCGGACTCAAAAAGACCAATAATGAGGAAGGAAACTATCTGACAAGGAGGCTCCAGTCTGTGATAAAGCACGCACATCCCGTCAAATACACAAAATTTGCCTCCTTAAAACTGAACCCCTTCAACTCCCCTCCTGCACCAAAAAGATAAATGCAGAATGAAAATAGTTCCATGAAAGTTTAATGACTTGAAATCATATGTAATTAAAAAAAAAAACCCTAACTAGATCAAAACCCATAACTCCACTGTAACCAGGTTCCTCAATTTGTCAATAGAAACCTAAAAAACATGCATACAGCGCATTGATCCAAATGTCAATAGATAGTCAAATTCACCATGTAATCAACAAATAAACCCATAAAAAGCAATGTCAATTCAAAAAAAAAAAAAAATTGAAAAGTTTCAGAAAAGAAGACCTTTTAAACTTCATCCAACCAGAGAAATACTTTTCCAGAATTGTGGGTACTACAAAACCTACCTCCAAATTCTAGTAAGCCCGCCACTAGTCAATAAACTTTCAAAATCACAACAGATAAAATAAATAAATAAATAGACCCACTCAAAATAAAGAAATTTAAACCCCAAAAAGTAAAACCTTCAAAAACAATGTCAATATGTCATTGAAACCTAAAACATCTACACAGTACATTGCTCCACATGTCAAAGATGGTCAAACTCACCACGTACCAATCAAAAGTTGAGAAGTCTCAGAAAGAATACCTTCTAAACTTCATCCAACTAGAGAAAAAATTTAAAATTTTTCCAGAATTGCGGGGTACTCCATACCCCCTAGCTCCAAATTCTACTTAGTCCCCCACTAGCCAATTGACCTTCAAAAACCACTGAAAAACAATAAATAACTAAATAAATAAACCCCTCTCAAAAATTACATTTCTAGAAACAAATTCAAACCCCAAAACAGGAAAAGCTCCAAAGATTGCTTTGAAAAGACAAATTACCTTAAAAAATTTCACTGCAAAGCTAAGAAATTTCACAGCCAAAACATCCAATTGATCACGGAAAGCACGACATTAGAGTTTCAAAAAAAAATCAAAAGCTTCAGTCCCATTCTTCTAGGGTTTCAAATTTTTTGAAAATGTGGAAGAAGAGCACTTGACCGGTCGAGGAGAGAGGAAGAAAGAGAGAGAGAGAGAAAGAGAGAGCTAAAAATAAAAAACAAACCGACGAGATATTATATCAGGTTTTTCGGGGTAGGACTGTGGTGACGTGGACAACCTGGAGTGTAGGGGAGGTCTGAGGTGACACGAAGGATGACACGTAATCAAAATGGAGGACAGGTGGATAGTGATGTGGAGCGGGAGATCAAAAGCTGGACCATGAATGGTTTTGGGGTTTGGATTTTGATTTGGCCTGTGGGAGATCGGATCGAGGCGGGGCACGTGGCACGTCGTGGTTTCAGTAAAAGGTTTCGTGAAGTGAGAGAGAGAGAGAGAGAGAGCACCTTTGGAGGATTTAATAAATGTTTTGTGAGACGTCGTTGTCGGAGAACGTCAGGTTAAAAGGGCACGTGGCACGTTGTGGTTTCAGCCCACATTGGCTTGTTCGAAACTAACGACGCAGTTGACTGTGGGGATTTTTTGACATTTTTGGACTATTTTGCCCAGAATGGCATTGGTTTACTATTACCGTGCCGTGTCCCGTGTCCACCTCGGCAAATAAATATCTAACTTCCCGGTTTGAAATATCCGTACCCATCTAAACCCACCCATGCCCACCCGTCTCGAGCATGGCCTTGGCTTGATTCGGAAGGGTAATTTTATCCGACCAAAATCGATCCGAACTAATTCAAGTTGGGACGAGCACCCGGCATTCATGAAGTAAATTAGGAAGTCCGACATTATTTACATCGGATCCAAATCCTTCTTTTACGCCATTGTACCTAAATTGGTCAAAATATTCAAATCCTAACAAAGATTTCATTCGTCCATAAAATATTTTTCGACTTAATATAGAGATAAGAAGAAAGTGGATATGTATGTATATAATATATTTTTTTTTTTTACAAAAGACTATTTTCACACTTTAAAATCGTGTTTTAAAATCATTAAGGAAACGATTTTATCGTTACATCAAAATTCATCCTCCGATATTTATTAATTAAAATACAAAACTTAGAAAATTATTATAGAGTAAATCTTTATAACTTTGTCATGTTATTTTTATCATGTGTGTCCATGTTATATAGCGTTTAGTAAAATTTCATTTTGAGTCATCTATGAATATTGATAATTTTTTTATTGAATCAATTAGTATCTAAACTCATATTTCAATCAATCCATCCGAATTGTAGTTGGACACTTTTTAATAATAGCTTTTTTAACGTAATCCTTTTTATTTCTAAAATTTGAATACAAATATTAGTTAAAAGATATAACACTCTTTTCACTAATTCAACTGTCCGTTAATACACATTTTTTACATATTGAATAGCTTTTGGCATTGAAGGTATCAAATAATAGCATATCGGATATTTTTAAATTTATAATATTATCCTAATCATATCCCTCTTAAAAAAAAAAGAAAGAAAGAAAGAAAAAGGACTATACCTTGTGATTGTCTTGAAAGAGAATTTCTTATATTTCTAAGGGAACAATCTAGTGATCACAATCCCCTCCCTAATGCGATAATTCTGAATTCAAATTCTAATATAATAAAAAAAAAGAGAGAATTTCTTATCTTGAAATAGTCTCTTCTTGCCTTTATTGAGAAAATATGTCCGATTTCATTGTGTAAATGCCTTCGATCGAACTTAATACAAATGGTGGAGCTCACATAAAATTAGATATGTATTTGATTAAACTAGTTTTAAATAGTTTATGAACTCTTTTGATATACAGTAAGGGTAAATGTGTGATAATGAAAAGTTAACAGGGACATTTTAGTAAGTTTATGGGTTAAAAAATCAAACAACTTATAAACACACACAAAAAAAAAAAAAAAAATTGTGGTGAAGTTAATTTTTTTCTTTTATAGGTTATAAACCTTAAATATCCTATTTTTAGAGACTTTAAACAAAATTTATTCTAATATCCTATTTGATTTTGGAATGAACAGATAAAATTAAAACAAATATCGCTGAATGTGCACATAAAAAAAAAAAAAAAAAAGATTGTGGTGAAGTTGCTGGGCCCAAGGTGAAAATCCAATTAATCAGGATGAAATTGCATTTACCGATGTTAGATAAAAATTAATTTATGTTAAGAATTAAAAAATTCCCTTCCTAGATGTTACTTTGAGAATTTATGTTTCAATTAAAATTTTTTTGCTATTCAATAATGTAAATAAATCTATTTTACCTCATTTACCTTTTTTGATTGTATAAAAAATACCCTTCTTCGCTTGGAAACCTCTATATTTTTCCATCTTTTGTCTCTCTTTTTTTATTTTCTCTCGTTACAATTTATCTTTTTTTTTTCTATTTATGATATCAACAAACTCAACGTTTCTTTTTTTTTTTTCCCCTTTCAATCTTTACCACTAATAGCTTTTGTCTTTCTCTTTCAATCTCTTGTTTTCTCTTCCTCTTTTTTCTTTTTTTAATCAATTTTTTTTTATATCTCTTTTCTCTATTTTCTTGATCAATAATTTTTTATCTGAAAAAGATCATAACTTCAAATCAAGATCGCAATTTCCAATTAAAATCACAAATCCCATCATTGATCAGAGACAAAAAATAGAGAAGAGAGAGAGAGAATGAAAAGAGTGATAGAAAAAGAGATATAGAGAAAAATAGAAAACAAAAAATATGGAGATTCACTTCTAATATGTTTTTGTCGACAAAGATTCAGAAATATAGTAGGCACATATTTGCTGACAAAGGGTGGTAAATGGATCTTTTTTCTTTATAACGATGAATAAAGAAAAAATTACCCAAAAAAAAAAAATCAAAAACCATGGACAATTGGAGGGAATTTTTTTCATCTCTAACCAAAATTAGTTTTACCATAGATAAATGAAAGTTTAGCTTTTTTATGGGCCACAATGGCCAATAGCAGCCGAATTGATTGCATATGCAGACGAACATTTTGTCCAATTTTGGAGGGTAGCATTTACTAGGGGATTCCATCATGATGTGAATTATTAAAATCTCTCAAATAATTATATCAAAAAAAAGGTAAAATTCTAATTTTGAGATCCAATCCTATTTTGGGTTTCTATTTGTTTCGTGATATAGAGAATTTAATTAATCATATCAGTAACGTTTTAAATTAATTTCGGTCTAAAGGATTTGACTATTTAAAATAGTACTGATGCGAATGATCAAATTTATTTAATTATAAATAGTTTAAGAGTCACTCAAAATAGAAATTATTTATATTTTTTATTTTGTAATTTGAATTTTGCTTAAAAAACATTTACATAAATTGGACTGATTTTCAAATAATTGCCCAATTTGGTGATCATGATACACCTCTATCACTAAGAAAAAATGGATTTGATCCTGGTTCCTTCTGTTTTTTTTTTTTTTTTACACAACGGTTTGAACCCTAATTTTCAGAATTGGGAGAGAGAGATTCTATCCCCTTAGGAACTTAATCCCGGCTATTTCTCAATGTAGTGTGGAGATTTTTCGGCTCGTGTAGGATGTGTCTATACAAATGTTATTTTGTATGATACTTCGATATATGTGACTATGAGTGATACAAAAAAGAAAACTATTTTCATTAATAATTAAATTCAAGTTAAGATATCGACACTGAAATTCTAATTTAGCATGCTACTTTAATAGTAAAAGTGAATATTTTGATCACCAAAAATTATATAAAAAAAAAAGATCACCCAAAAAAAAGTGAATATTTCAATTTTTATGTTAATATATGTAAAATTTTAATTGTAATATTTGATACTAATCTTTCCTATTTTCGAAATATTTTCAAAAAATTTCTAGTTTTCAAAATATTTCAACACACTAAAATAATCAATATTTATACAAAATTTTTTTATATTTTTATATTCATATATTTTTATATATTTAATGAATTATTTTTTATTTAATTATAATTATATTTTTATGTTATTTGTCTTATTATTAGTATTACATATTTGATCATTTTAAATTTTTATTATAAAAAATGACTATTTTACTATTTATATTAAATAATTAATATTTATATAAAAAAATTTTATATTTTTTTTATATATTTTGGTTTCATTTTTTTTAATAAAATACCATTTCATATTTATGTCTATTTTTTTATTTTTATTTCCGTGAATCCTCGTATTATTACCATGAGTTTGAGGAAAAAAATTAGACGTGTAAATGACATGAAACATGTAAAGATAAAAACAGATATAATACGATATTGTAAAACCCTAACATCTATGGGCTCAGGACTATGTTACATAGGAACGAAAATAAAAAGATAAAAACAGATATAATACGATATTGTAAAATAACGCTTTATAAGAATATAAGAAATAAAAATATGGACAAACGTATAAATATAAAATATATAAAAATTTTTATATAAATATTAATTATTTTATAAAAATAATATAATAATTATATTTTATAATAAAAATATAAAATGATTAAATATATAATTATTAATCATAAAATAATTAATATAAAAATTAAAAATTATAATTAAATAAAAATAATTTATTAAATATGAAAAAATATATAATTATAAAAAATATAAGAATTTTTATATAAATATAAATTAATTTGATATATTAAAATGTTTTGAAAATAAAAAATATTTTCGAAACGAGAAATTCATGTATCATAGGCTCGGGGATTCATTTGTCACCAAAATCATCAAAATATAAGGACTCGGAATAAAATGAAGTTTATGAACTTTATTTGAGATCCTTGCAATAGTTAGTTTTCTTTTCTTTTGATATATAGATAGGGAGAGTTAAACTCTAGATCTTTATAGGAAAGAATAAGGAATGATGTCAGTTGAGTTATTGCTCTCGGCACAAATATATAATTTTTCTGAATGTGAATAATGGCACCCGCCGAAGAAGGGTTTGGATGCTACTAGAAATGTCCCGTGTGGTCCAATATCTTGGAAGTCATGTTTGTTATGTTGGGATACGACGAGGTAGAGATCAATGCGAGAACATGAGTAAAATTTTTAAAAAAAGATCACAAAAAATGAAATAAAAAATTAATAAATTTATAGATTAATATATAATTTATCTAGTTCTATGTCATAACTAAAACTAATTCTTTATATAATTAAAAACTAGGATCTAATTTTTTAGTGTAATATCTTATATAAGTAAAGTAATCGACCATACATTCTCGTGGATAATCATAATTTCATTGAACTCCTCCTTGTCCTTAAAATAGATCTCTTCAACCTCCCTTCCTCTCTCTTAATCTAATAATTTCGGATTCAAATTTTAATATAACCAAAACAAAGAAAGATCTCTTTGACCTTTAAAGTTAAAAGCAGACAAAAATATATATCTTAAAAGTGGGCAAAATAATCCGAATGAGATGATTCAAAATGATTTTTTTGTTATTTTTTTTTATCTAGAATAAAACATATGAGTTGAAATTTGATTACGTTAATAGATACATAGACCAAAAAAATTAGAGGTGATTCAGTATTGAGTGAGAAAAAATTTATTTTATTTTTTCCATTTTTCTTAAAGTGGTTTTTTTTTTTTTTTTGGTTACATGGGGCAGAGAACTAACGTTAAAAAAATGTTGTTCCCCGAATATCATTCACTAAGGTTGGATTGACCTCACAGGATGGAGAATACAATTCATGAATTTCAGGGGAAAGAGACCTACCAAGATTTGCTAGGATATTTGCACAATAATTACCCTCTAGGAACAAACTGAACATGATAGAACATAGCTTGTCTCATTAAACTTCTGCACTTCTAGATAATATGAAATCCTGGGTGATGCGGGATGACTTCAAAAGCGAGAGCCTCCACTAGCTCCTCAGAATCTAACTTAACAATTATCGAGGATATAATTTCATGCAAAATGATTAATGACAATCCTGTCTAAACTCTTCATATAACTCTGTCATAAAAAGATCCATCACTCCCAAATTACCCATAAATCCACAGATTCATGAACCAAATTCATCCCAAGATGACCCATCCGTATTTAACTCATACAAACCCATCAGAAGAGGACATAAAAAAATCCATCTACCCTTACCAGATATGTTCCATGACCCTCTTAAGAAGGCCAAATACCCTATGAAATATACGGACCTTTATGCTCAGAATAGAGCATTTGGAAGCGGTATGGTCAAAGAAGTGTGTGTTTGGCTTACTACAAACTTATACAAATACACACTCTCTCTTTTTGTTATAATCTCAGTCACACACACACTTATGTGCACTTTGCATGAATGCGGACATGATGCTTTTACACCAGGAGAGTTGGCTTGAGGGCATGGCCAAGAAAAAAAGAAGTCCGCTTGAGGGAATATATCCTAATAAATCTTCCTACCCTTTTTCCTCCGACAAATGTATTACACTACTCTTTCTCTCTCTCTCTCTCTCTCTCATCATGCATAGTGACGTGTGACAAACATTCACAATTTTCACTCCCACTGGTGTTTCATCCATCCTTTTGAATGGCACAAATTGTTTTCTTTCTTTTTTTTTTTTTTGTTTTTATCAGTTGTCATCTAGGTTACTCTAACTAATTTGGCCCGAGTATTATGATACCCGTTAGAGATTAACTCTCCTAATTTCTTTTTCTTTATTTTCAAAATTCGAACCCATGATTACTAAATGAGGTACAGGTGTCCGACCATTTAATCTAATAAAATTTAGCGTTTTCTTTCTTTTTGTTTCATGGATTAATATGATCGCGTGAGAAGGAATATTAAAGGATAAAATTTGGGAAGGGGGGGGTTGGATGCTCACCACCTTGAATTGATTTTTGGCCATTTGCAGTGTTTTTACTTTTCCGACCTAAAACTTTGAATCCAATGCTTCATTTGAGGTCATGGTTTTATTTCCCATATCGTACGCTTGAAACTTTATCCTTAACAAGGGCCAAATAAAGTGCGATTCCTTCTCTTTTGGGTCTTCTTTGGAATCTCCATAGAAAACTCTTCCTTTTTGCATGTTGTCTCTTTGTCACCAACTCTTCCTTCTAGGAGGTGTTCCTCTCTTTCTCGTGAAGCTTCCTCTCTTCCCTTTCATAGAGACATGTATATCCATAATGCATCAATTAAATTGTATCTTCTTTGGTGATTTTGTTTCTATTTCTCGATTCAAAGAAAAAAAAAATTACATATAATCATAAAATTTCCTTATTAAATTTGAAAGAGAGTAAATCTTGACGCAATAGTGAAATTGTTCCTGTAATAACCTCAAAGTTACGGATTCACGTTTATGCTCTCCCTACCCCAACATTAAACTGAAAAATAGTTTGTGCACTGGATAAACCCTCGATAAATTTGAAAATCGGTACAACTTATCACGTGTTCGAAAAAAAGATGGCATGAGAGCGCAACCTAATTATGAAATTCAAAAGACTAAAGTTATATCGTCTGTGATTAACTATGACTTGAAGTGCTTTCACCCTCTTCTTTTCGGATTCAAATCGAAAGAGATGTCACACAAAGAGTGCAACGAATGAACTAGCGTCACCAATCCATAAAGATTGGCCCCATAAGAATGATAAGCCACGTGAATGGCCGATAAACTACGTGGGCTGGATATGCCAATGGCCCCTACATCTGGTTAGCTTGTAAACCGACAAGTAAAGGGGAAAAAATATATATATATTAAAATCTCATCTTAACTAATTCAATATTTTAAGGGTGATATATAAATATAAAATTATTCATTTTAACAACTGATTTTTAAAATGGTAATTAATTGTTTTGTATAAAAATGTTATTCTTGTAGTTTGGTTAAATCGAATTAGGTTTCTTTTTTTTTTTTTTTAAGTTTTCATATGCCGATATCTGAATTGCTCAACTAATTTGGCCTGAGCACTGTGTAATCTATTAGGAGTTGGTTCTCCTAAATCATTTTTTTCCATTCTTAGGGTTTGAACTTAGAATCACTGGTTAAGAGAGTAGAGTGCTGATCACTCAATTTAAAAGAGTTTAATCGAATTAAATTTGATTTATTTTGTTTGTAAATGACTATATTCAAGAGAGAATTACGATTTATCTTGGCAATATATCTGTAAGAGAAAGAGAGAGAGAAGAGAGCTTGTGAGAGAGAGAGAGAATTACTTGTGAGGGAGAGAAAGAAAAGTAGCCGTGGAGAGAGAAAAGAGGGGAGTGGGGAATTAGAGCATCGCTTTTGATTGAGTTGAAGCCAATGATACTATGGGAATAGATTGCTTCACTCACAACCGCAAAGTTGGGAGGTATCAGAGAGAGAGAGAGAGAGAGAAGCAAGCCGTGAGAGAGGAGAGGAAGTGGAGAATTGGAGCATAGCTTTTGACCGAGTTGAGGCCAATGATATCGTGAGAAGAGATTTGCTTCACTCACACCAGCAAACTTGTGAGGTGGGCTGATATTGTAACTTATTAGCTTCACAAAATTAGAAAATGTAACATAAAGTAATTTTCAAAAGTTATTGGGCTGTATCTTAATTTTCTAAAAAGCAATTTTTTTTTTTTTTAGTGAAATTAGCTTTGGCATTCGATTATTTTACAATCAATTAGCTTATCATGTGGGACTTTTAACTCCATCGACCACCTGGCTTAGGCGTATCACAACATGCACTTTCCTTGATCCACCCTCAAGCAAGTTCTCTACCCCCACTATCACTTTTGGCCAAAAGGAGAGAGAGAGAACCAAGAACCTTTAGGTTTGGTGGTGTTGAGAGAATCAAAATGGATGTATGCTTACCGATGTACGTGAACACACAAGCACGCATGAAAGAATATGAGCTTTGTCCACTGGTAACAGCCCCCTCCTTTGATCTCGTGATCTGAGAATCTGATTCATGTTGTAACCAAAAAAAGAATATGAGCTTTAGCTACATTAGTTATGATGGATGCATAGCATAGCTAATTCTTGCTTGTGCTTAATTAAGGCATAGATACATAATTGCTAAAGTGGACGTATGCTTACCGAGACAAATGAAACTGTTATTACCCAAATAAACTACAATCTAGACTCTGAAGCAATGATATCTAACACCATAAACAATAAAATTTACAAAAATTTTATGTAATATCCTGTCACTAACTGTTTATTTTTTTAAAATTATAACTTTTGTTCTCTCTTCCTTTATCTCTTATATCCGTTTTTTAATATAAATTTTTGATTTTCAGTATTTTCTCAATTTTGAGATTGATTCTTTTCGGATCAAACAATATAATCTATAACATCATTTGGCAATCCTTAAAAACAACAAAGGGAGCAAAATCATGTGCCAATCAATTCTTAGACCTTCCATTGCTTGAAATTGATCAAAGGCAAGTTGTGACAAAGTAGTACACCCACAAGATTAAAACCTACCCACATGACAACCATTTGTTTCCTATTCAAAGTTACCCGAAAGTTCAGGTATGCCTAATCTTTTTGCAACAAAAACATCCCCTCCAACTATAAGGACATAATAAGCACGTGCCCTCCCGGAGTGCATCACTAGACAAAGCATGATTATGCCCAATCTACATATAGACAATCGGATTAATAGATAAGGGAGTTAAATTTTTTAATTAAATTTTTTGAGAATAGAAAAAACTATATTAAAAGAACTCCCTCAAAATTGAGACTGACAATGGTCAAATAGAATTAATCAGAATATAGTATCGGAAAAAAAAATGATTATGCCTGATCTCTATTGGGTAGCAAAAGATCATTCTCTCACCATAATGACGTGGAGTGTAGGAACATTTCTTCTCCAAAGAAATTCAAATTCCATTTCATCGTGAGCTAGGGGAGGAGGGATTGTACTATATGGTTCATATCAATGTAAAATAATCTAAATGATTCAAATTTAACTCATTAGAACTCGACTCATAATAATATTAAAGAATTTACACTTTAGTTATTATTTTATTATTAATTAATTTTGATTACTAATTTATTAATATTTTAAGAAAGTTGTTGGGATTGGTTTTTTTTTTATTTAATTTTTTTATAAATTGACCGAAGTTTATTTAAGACCTCTTTAATTCTTTTGAATATCCCATGATGGTGTTTGGATAAGCCGAAGTTTTTTATTTTGTTTAAGCTTACTTCTATTTTATTTTATTTTACTTATAATATTTTTTCATTAAAGAAATTGTTATAAAAAATGATATTTTTATGAAATAAAAGATTTTTTTTTTTTAAATAAAGATTAGATTTTTTAATGAATGAATGGCATTAGGCACGAAATCATGTGTTGCACATGGATGATTTATTAAGTAGAAGTGGATTGTGCATGTTCAGAGAAAGTTCATATAATAAACTGTAGAGATGTTAAACGTCTAATTTTATATTTTTATCATGAAAATTTAATCATCACTTGTTTTATGTGTACCAACAAATATAATTTGAATTATACGTGAGAACAAATATATTGAGTATACTCTACATATAGATTAAATGTCACAAATGATTCATCCAGTATATAAAATACTCTCCGATCTAGTACGGGGGTAAGAAAAGAGTAAGCGTATGTGCTCCCCAACTTAGTGTGGAGATAGGGAGTGGGTGGACATATATATACATAGTCTTTCCTATACATTTTTGCAAAGAGATTTTTTCTGTGTCTTGAATTCGTGATCTCGAGATCACTAAAGAAACAATTTCACCATTACATTAAGATTCACCCTGATAGATTAAATGTCATGTATTTAAAAAAATTATATGCCGATAAAATAATGAGAAGATTTCACAAGTTAATCACATATGCACATGACCTACCTTTAATTCGTGGGTGTCCATAGGTAAAATAAAACATGATATTAATTTACAAACACCATTTCACAATGTTGGTTAAAGTATATGAGTCTTCTATCAGGCCAACAAGCTCTATTTCGAGAAGAAAAGAATGGAAATATAAAGAAAACATGAATGGATTATCATCAATTTTGAGAAAAGTTCTACTGGAAATCGCCAAAAATAGAGAAAATGAGTCCTCAAAAACCAAAAGTAATATTAAAATTTTTCCTAAATATAGTTGGGAGAGAAAAAAGGAAGAAAGAAAAAAAATCTTCAACTCTTAAATCTTAAAATGAATGTAACAAGTAAGAGAAATAGGCCTAAAAGCCTTTCTCTTTAGAATAAACTTATGAGATAAAGACAATATGGTTGATTTATTTATTGGGAGAGGGCGCTTTATTGGCCTTTCCCTTTTTTCGGTTCTTCTTCGGTTGATTTTCACTTTTTGGTTTGACTAAACCAAAGTAAACAATAATCGGTTTAAATCGAGTTTTTCTTCATCAACTAGGCATGATTAGACTCATCAACGTCTCGTGAATTTAATAATAAAACATTAAATTTTTTTAACTAAAATTTTAAATTTAAATATTAAAAATAAAAAAATAGACGTAACCAACATTTCGATTTTAAGTTTTAAATATAAAAAAACATCTCGATTTTAAGTTTTAAATATAAAAAAACTGATAGCAAGAGACTTTGCCCCTAATTTAAGTCTCATAATATTTAAATTGGATTAATAAGATAATCTGATTATCGGTGCTCAAATAATAAAAAAGGAAAAAAAAAACATGATTAGACTCACCATCTCTCCTCAAAATTTGGGGTGGGGGTAAAGTAACAAGCTGAGATTTGAGATTATATGACGAAAGTCACTCAAATACCAATAAACTAGAGTTTTTACAAAAAAAAAAAAAAAAAAAAGGAGGAGAATGAGTTATACCTGGTATGACACTGTTTGCTTGAGCAAATAAATACAACAAAAGCTTGCACTTTTTTCTCATAAACAACTCAAATGATAGAATCTTTCCATTTTCATTCTCTCTTTCTCAATTTAATTTCGGAGTTGGGGCCAAGAAATTTAGGCCCAAATTCCTAAATAAGCTGGATTGAGGTCACCCAAGTCGGATTAAGGCGAAGCCACGGTCAACCCACTCCTATATGAAGCAGTCCGTCTGGTTCTATCCTTTTGAACCCTTAAAGCCACATTAGTAGGACATGTATAAATTTTTTTTTTAATTCCATCATTAATATTTAAAATCATATTCTAATTAATTTAATTCGAATATTTATAAAGATCATATTTAAGTGACAACTCTTGTTGCTATCATATTCTAACTAATTTAATTCAAATATTTATAAAAATCATATTTAAGTGACAACTCTTATTGCTACATAGTCTCAAGTATTGGAATTGGCTTTGCTATGGTAAAGCCAAATCTAGTCATTCATGCAGTGGCTAGGTCAAAGTACCACCGTGACTCCTTTTGTCTGTATTTATTTATTTTCGTGCATCTCTTGTAAATCCCATAGTCATCGATGCGGTGTATCCTCTCCTATCATGTGGGTCACTGAACTTGGCTCAGTGAGCAAGACTGCTCCTATGGATTAAGACTTGAGAAACAAGAAAAGGCGGAAGGGCGTGATTGGTTTGGCCAGCTTAAATCTGTTTACAAATACATGGAAACCTAAGGGTTCACCCCCCCCCCCCAAAAAAAAAAAAAAAACCAAGGTTAAGCCGTGAGGGACTTACCATTTGAATGCATGATGAAAAGCTCCCACGGTCCCTCCAATTTGAGTTATGAGATAAACCAACTTGCCCATACCTTTCTTGGTAGTATAATATCTGTTCTTATTAATTTAATATCTGATAACCAAACATGCCTTACCCACATCATATTTCTGCCAAACTCCGAAAATATGGAAGGTCACCAGCCAAAGGCATTAGATTTACGTAACCTCCGTAAATAGAGTTGCTAAACTGGAGGAGACATCTCCCACTATGATATGTACACATCTACAGCTAATAATTTGGTGTTATTACAGAAACAACATATACAAACCTACTCCAAGCATAGATACGTATGCAACATGGATTTCTTTTATCTCCTGCATGGGATTTTTTGACACACTAATATCAACTCACCATATGCCCAGAAGCTGCTCCCAGTTCGGTACTAACCTAGCAATTCCCAAATGGTGTCTCAATCACAGCAAAATGATAGCATAAATTCTCACTCTTTTAAGTATCACCAGCAAGACCCAAAAAAAAAAAAAAACACTGAACTACTAAGTCCATCAAAGAAAAATCAGTGCAAGCAGATCATATGCAAATAATTTCAGCAGAAAGCGTACTCGACAAACAGCATCAATATAAAATTAACATTAAGTTGAACAGTGAATTGAACTTAAATAATTCCACTCATTTCATGGAAGTTTGAAGATTCAATAAAAATGTTGACAACAATTACATTTGTTGTTCACAACTATAGCTGCAGTGAGCAAAATCATTTGCTAACCAATAACAATACTAGCACCTTCAAGCTCAGTTCTCACAAGATGGTCATCCAGTCCACATCCAAGAGGCAACAAAATAGGAAACTACCCAGATTATATGTTTCTTTTAACCATTATTTTGCACAAGAATGTTTTTCTACTTTTTTTTTTCCCTTTCCCATATACCGTCTCAAAATTACCATGCATGTGTAGCACATGCAAAGAATGATTAACTCAACTTAAAAGTACAGTACAGAAAAATAAAAACTCAAGCAGCAGCAGACTGCTTAACTTCATGGTCATCAAGATTTAGAGCTTGAAGCAGCTTTGGCCAGGACTCCGGGATACCTCCTGGGAGATCAAACTCTAGCAACTTCCCGCGACTGCGGTAGAACTCCTCCACAGGTCGACTCTGGAAAAGGAAAAATTTTTAATGCATCATCAATAAGGAACCCAGGTGAAAATATTTTTAGAGATGTGCAGACCAATCATTATTGGTCCAATAAAGGAAGGGTTGTATTAGGTTGGCAACCAGTGTAAACTTTTGCCAGGCAATCATGACTATGAATCCACACACATATATGTTAAGGCCAGGATATCAGCCTCATGTGATGCACTACATCAACCCCAAGATATAGGTGCGAGAGCAAAGAGCCCCATGTCACTGCCTGGCTATGGCACCAAATATGAAATATGTTTAAACCCTCATGTGATGCACTACGTCAACCCCAAGATATAGGTGCTAGAGCAAAGAGCCCCATGTCACTGCCTAGCTACGGCTCCAAATATGAAATATGTTTGAACTACTGGCATGGTTCTCAATAGAGCTGAATAGAAAAGACGAATTCATTTCGCCGACCCCAACTACATTGGTATAAAAGTTTAATTGAGTTGAAATAAGTTGCCAACAGATCATTAAATGCATGGTGAAATTCAATTGTCAGCTCAAAGAAACACATTAATAGGATTATATGAAGATAACCATAACGTATGTCATATGGCATCATACTCCAAAAGACTTCTTTTTTTTTTTATTGGGGGGTGGAATCTCCCGATATGCTTAGAAGTCAAAAGCACTCAAGCGAATATCATCTTGCATTTCTATAACCCACTACAATCAAATAATTTGAAGAACAAGAATATTGAAGTTAGAATAGTGTGTATCCAATGGCCTGATCACTTCTGTATTGGGATCAGATTATTATCATAGAATGGTATCACAAACAACTTATCCATGCCAAAAAAGTTTCATTTAAAATCATACGACCAGTTAGAACCATCTCCAAGACATATAGAAGTACTCATTACAATAAGAAGCAATACCATCTCATTGTAAATGCGGAGACGCTCCTTTACAACCGGTTCAGTATCATCAGGTCTAGAGATAAGCTTTTGTGCACAACTTGGAGGAGGTGAAAGCGGAGCCATGTATATGCCTGGCTTCCCATTCTCACCCTTGATGTCAATGGTGGCAACATTATAATTAGCTCCGCATTCACTACAAATCCTCCTTCCAAGACATTTAGCAAGCAATGCTTCTTCCTGCAGCTTCAGATTAACTACCAAATCTATATCCGTCACTTCCTCCAATATTTCCTGTACAATGACAATGATAGTAACAGCTAACAATGAGAACAAAATCATAAAGGAATTCATTTGTACTTCGCATTTATATAACATAAACAATGGAACTGGACAAATGAAATATTTATCTTAGAAGGGCTCAAAGTCAAACAACTGTATACCAAAACATAAAAAATTGGCAAATCATTATTCTTGTGTCAAGTGCCGTCTCATGGGGGTTAGAACAGGTGATCAATGAAAGTGCTTAGTTGGCATATTAGAGGTTTTGGAGATAGGAGGAAGAGAAGAAAGGTTAAAGATGCTATCCATCGTGCTGATCCCAACTTGGTTTTCATTCGGGAAACTATGCTCAAGGAGGTGGACATCAACCTTATTAATTCTATCTAGGAGTCTAGATACAAGGAATGGGAGTGCCATCCTTCTTGTGGTTCCTTGGGTCGGATAGTTAACATTTGGGATGTTTAGAACCTTTCACCGCATTGATGGTCTTTAATGGTTCCTTCTCCCTATCTATTCTGATTCAGATTAGAGATTCCCACTTCTCATTCACGTCTGTATACAGTCCATACACACTTGGATTACATCATTGTTTTTCCGAAGAGTTGTATGGGGTCTTTGGCTTGTGTTACCTGAGCTAGTGTTTGAAGGGGGATTTTAACGTGATTAGATGCCACTATGAGAAGTTTAATGGTAATAGGACTTCCACCAGCATGTTGGATTTTGATTGTTTCATTAGGGAGTGCAAGCTTTAGGATAACCCTCTGTCTAATGCTCAATTTACTCTGTCAATTTTTGGGAAGCGTCAAGCAGCTTCTCATATTGAACGTTTTCTTTGTTTTAATGATTAGGAGTCCCTTTCCCTAATATGCGTGATGAGACACTCACTAGAGCCACTTCGGATCATTTCCCTATCCTTTGGAGTCTAATTGCATCGATTGAGGCAAGGCACACTTTAGATTCAAGAACTTGCGGTTGTCCCATAGAGACCTTAGGAGAGTAGTGGAGGAGTCTTTGAAAGATCCTAATGTAGTAGTGCAGGACGGATCTAAGTTCTTATGAGAAAATTAAAGAATTTAAAACAAGCCCCAAAATTTTGGAATAAGGTCTTTGTTGTTATTTGAGATCGTAAAAGTTTTATTCTTCAGGACATCAAGCAGATACATATGTTGGAAACTGAGGGAGGCTTAAATAAGAATCTTTCCGGGCCTTAGGATGGCTCTTAGGAATGATCTTGAAGAGAGTATCCTTAAGAAGGAGGTTCGCTGGTGCCAGAAGAGTCGTTTTAAGTGGTTTAGGGAACGTGATTGTAATACTGGGTTTTTTCATCATGTAGCCAATGGTGGGAGGCAAAGAAGCTTTGAAAGAAGCTAGAGGATGATGAGGGTAATGTGGTTATCACTCCTACCTTTATTGAGGATTTATCATGAGCTTTGATAGGGACCTGTACACCAAGAAGGTCTGGACTTGTGCTACTATTGAAGGGCACGGCTGGTTTTTTCTTTTTAGGGTGTCAGAACTTCTAGGTCAGAAAGACCTTTTGAGAGTGACGAAAATCAAAAAGTGGTTTTTGGGTTTGACAGGGATAAAACCCCGGCCCACATGGTTTTACCATGGCGTTCTTTCAGGACTTTGGGGATGTTATTCGCAAGGATTTGTTTATAATCTTTTATGAATTTTATATTCACACAATGGTGGGCAAGAGTGTGAATTCTACTTTTACTACCCTTATTTCCAAAAAATCGAGTACCTTGAAGGTAAACAATTTTAGACACATCAGCTTGACCACCGGACTTTACCGCATTGTAGCCAAGGTTTTAGAACATAGGTTAAGTGTGGGCTTAGATAAGACTATTTCCTATAATCAGAGTGCTTTTGTTGGAGGGAGAGAGATTTTAGATGTCACTCTTGTGGCAAATGAGGCGGTTAATTTTGTCAAGCAAAATGATAGGGGTACTGTCTTGAAGTTAGATTGTCAGAAAACCTGTGATAGGGTTAGTTGGAGTTTCTTAGATATTGTGTTGGAAAATAAGGGATTTGGGACTTGATGGAGAAGATGGATCAGAGGGTGTATGAATTCGGCATGGTTTTCTATCATTATTAACAGGGAGTCAAGATATTGGTTTTCTGCGTCACAAGGACCCTCTTTCTCCCTTTATTTTTACTCTTGTAGTAGATCCTTCTAGCAGTTGATTGAGAGAGGGATGAGAGCTAATGTTCTCATTGGTCTGAGGGTTGGAGTGACGAGGTTTATGTGCCTCAAGGGTTTTGGGACATGATAGCTCTTCTTAATATCTTTGAGAGAGTATTGGGCTTAAGATTAATAAGTCCAACAGTAAACTTCTTGAAATAAATGTTTCTAGCGAAACTCTTGAGCATTTAGCAAGCATTAATAATTGTGTTAAAAAGGAGTGGCCATATCATATTTTGGGGTTCCTTGGTGTTCAAATTATATGGATGAAAAGGTGCTTTCATCCTTGCGTGTCTTTCCAACATCCCTCTATGCTTGCTCGCCCTTTTTATAATTCTGATAGGGTTGCTAATAACATTGAAAAGTTGATGAGAGACTTTCTTTGGTCGGGTAGTAAGTCCGTCAAAGAAGAGAATTTGGTAAGTTGGAATGAAGTGTCTCCAAGGATAGGTTGGGTCCTGGTAATGTGCTTTCCAAAAATATCTCTTTGCCAACAAAATAGGTTAGGAGGTTCCCCTTGGAACCCAATTTCCCGTCATAGGGTTATAAAGAGAACATATAGTCCATCAGAATAGATGTGATATCAATGCTAGAGTTAGGTTTTCATTGCAATCCTTGGAAAATTATATCTCATTTGCATAATACTTTCTTTCATTGGTCTCCTTTAAGGTTGGTGATAATCCTCGCATGTTTTTTTAAGGATCCAGGGATTGTGGACTTGCACTTTTCAATTTCTTTTCCTTGTCTCTACAGGTCATCAAAACTACACTCCTATCAAAGACTTTTATAATTGGGGGGGGGGGACAATCTATTTCTTGAGATTTTCATTTCTTTAGAAATCTTAACAATAGGGAAGTTAGTGAGTTTTCTTCTTTAATCTCACTCTTTTAAGGTAATGAACCTTGTGTTCACAGTCTTAACACAAGAATTTAAAATCTTGATTTTTTGAAATTTTACTTGTAGATCTCTCTTTCATTATCTAGCCACTCTTCCCCAAATAAAAGCAATTATTTAAAAGGCAAAGGTTCCCACTAAGGTTAAATCATTTATTTGGTCCATAGTATTTAATAAAATAAATACCAATGATCTTCTCAAGAAAAAAAAAAAAAACCCTTATAAGGCTGTCTCTTGCGATGTTTTGATCACGTGCTATAATAGTTCATAAACTAGAGACATCTTACTTTTACATTGCTCTATTGTGAGAGAGTTGTGGAACAGGCACTTTGCAATGAATGACAATGATTGATTTGTCCTAAAAGCCTTTGTGACTCGTTCCTTACAACTTTAGAATTCTTGGGAGGGAAAAAGGATCCTCGATTGCAGTGGAAATGCACTGTTTTGGCCATCTCATGATGTATTTGGGAGAGTGGAATACCAGAATTTTCCGCAATCAAACCATTGAGATATCTCTTTTGTGGGACAAAGTTGTCTTTTATACTTCTTTATCAGCTTATGCGATTATAGTCTAGAAAATTGAAGAGGTATTGGAAAGCAATTGTACACTAGCTTTCTTTGTTTTTTCTTGATTTGATTCTTCTAAGGTTTTATATCCTTAGAAGTTTTAATATATTCTTCCTTCATCTAATACATCTTTCTTTTTCTATCAAAAAATGAAAAGGTCAAGTGCCCACTACACTAGCTTTCTTTGTTTCTTCTTGTTTTGATCCTTCTTTCTTCTAAGGTTTTTTATCCTTAGAAGTTTTAATATATTTCCTTCATCTAATACATCTTTCTTTTTCTATCAAAAATCTGAAAAATGTCAAGTGCCCCTTTCTTCCATACAGAACACGAAAACACATATAACCTATTTACAAACCGATTAAGATAAGATTATAGATCTCACAACAATTTTTTAAACTTTATTTTTAGCATAAAATCTGCTACAAAAGAAAAAAGAAAAGCATGTTGGAGATCAGAGATTGATGAAATTCATGTTTCACAGGGCAACTAGAACTCCTAAATTCAATGAATAAATTCGAAAGGAAAATATAAGTTCTCAGAGAAGAAACAAAGTAGTTGTTAACAAGAGAAAAATACCAGTTATAGTATTTACATTGTGATCATACATCAGATTGGTAAAAAAATGCACACAAAGCAATCACTCAGTAAAGTAGGTCAGTGCATAATCAAATTCGAAACTGCATCTCATTAGTTACATAAAAAGTTATTACTGGCTAAAATATATAGCATCATAAAACTAGATAAGCTGGAGACCCAAAAGTTAACCTCAATCACTTGGAGGCATAGTTGTCAAAAACTTTACTAATGGAGATATTTCATGTGTATCATCTGTCCATATCTTAAATAAAGCTCTTATTTTATGATACATAATATGTATCTTACATTACGATATGAATTTTTAATACACAATATATATTTCACTATACATTTCAACGCAACCTTGTATTTGCAATAAATTTTTTAACTTTCATAAAATTTTTGTAGAACTTTATAGTAGTTTTAGATTTGATACTATTCCCTAATCAACTTTTGCTGCTTTTCAAGTTTTAGATTGATAATAGAAGCACAATTTTTTATTTTGGGTATTCTTTTATTTTTTAAAGTTTGGAAGAATTGATATACTATTATTATTATTATTAATTATCATTATTATTATAATTATTATTATTATTATTATTATTATTATTATTATTATTATTATTTTAGTTCTTTATTTTCATTATTTTAATTTTTTAGTTTTATCTTTTCTATTTTTGTTTTCAAACTTTAATTTTATGTTATTTTTATTGTGGTTGTTGTTGTTGTTGTGGTGGTGGTTATTCTTTTATCTTTTCAAATTCTAAGAACAATAAAAATAATCTTCTTTTTGGATCTCTAACACTATGGTTTATGTAAAATTACATATAAGTAACAGTTTTGACTACACTCTTCTAGAAACGTATCATTAGTTGTAGGAGGTGTAAAAAAATAAAATTAAAAAAAAAAAGCACAGAAAAGATAAGCAGCTGTGCTATAAAAGTTGCTTATTCAATAAAACTCATTATGTGAAAAGAAAAAAAAAATATAATAAATAACATGATACCTCATGATTTGAAGAATAAAAGGAAATCAATACAGTGCTATGATACCTGATTTGACAACCATGACTGGAGGATGCTGACATAGAAGAGTAAGATCCTACCCCATGACTATGCTGCTATTAGGTGGCAATGGGTGGAAAAAGTTTCTTACACAAATTCTAGCAGTGAATCAACAGATATCTTAAAGGAAACAGAAGAAAAAAGAGGCCTGGCTGGTATTTTTTAACAATACTCCAGCTTGAGAAGAGGGTCCAAAGTGGCAGTAACCAGTTTCAAGAACAGATCTTCAATTGCATAACTAAGTCCTCCGTAGGTGCTTCCTAAAGCACCAACATATTCTTCCTTGATATTTAAGCAATGCAAAATGGGTGAAAAAGATTCTGGATGATTCCTAAAGCAAGTGTAAATATGGCTTTCTCGCATAAGCTTATATTAGTTAAATTCACTAATCAAACGACAGATGAAGCCATCAGAAGAGTGTTGTTGATAGTTTAGGTTATCCACTGGTGAAGCAAACCATATCCCTATTATTTCAGAGTCTACACAAGTGACTATTGCCAACTCTTATGGTGCCATAGCAGTAAACCAACTAATGTCAGTCAAAATTACTTACTGCCATCTCAAAAAAGCAAGAAGAAAAACAAATTTCCCTCTAATGCTGGCTGGCAGCAAAATGAAAGTTTAACTACATAAATTACCATTTCCACAGTATAATCACCCTTAGCAACCAGCCATTTACTTTTTCCCTTTTACATCTACCTCTGCCACACACACCAAATACTAACCAAGAAAAACACATTGCAGTTTCACATGCCAAAGTGAACAAATTTTCACTTACCGCCTGTCTTAAGGTGCGAGGGAAACCATCCAGAATGAACCCTGATTCACCTCGAGCTTCTCCAGCTTCAAGACGCTTGGACAACAAGTTGATAATTATTTCATCTGAGACTAGTTTTCCTTGGTTCACAATCTCAGAAAGCTGCAAAAATAGACAAAATATGTGAGCAAATTAAATATAGAATATCATTCCTAAACACCTAGGAAGAGCATCTTTTTCAAAGAATGTGTTGATACACCTTATTGATGGTTATTCTTTTTTCTAGTGCATAGACTTCAAATTAAGAAGATAGAGGGACCAGAGTGGTGCTGCATCATAAATGATTAGAAAATGATGAGGAAGACATTAAGCAGGAAGATGAGACAATCTCCCAGAAAAGAATAAAAGATTAAATGATGGAAATGATCAACTCAATATGGCCTTTTAGTCCCTATTGATCCCTTGAAAAGAAATCCTCTAAAAGCTCCAGCAGCTAAAGATCAACATCCCCTGCACTGTAAAATGCTCATTCACCAAAAAGAGAGCATCAACAACATTAAAACAGCAAGAGGATCAACAAAAAAGATGCCTTGTGCCAAAAGAGTTTACAAAAGCCAGGTCATGGTCAATCAAGCCTCTACAGGAACCTATTCTTATCATTTACATAGACAAACATATGGTCAAAAGTGTGCGTGTGTGTATTAATTTCTATATAAATGGAATTTTCCATGCTCACACCTCATACTTACGAAGTTTGAGTATCCAGAAGTACCAAACACCACCTCCACTTCTCTTTTCACTCCCTTCTTTCATAAAAGTTTATTTGCTTATACTCAATAAATACAAGACTCAACCATTTTTTATTTGAATAAAAAAAGAGAGCTTTCAAAACTACAGTTCCAGAAGTTCCCTTTACCAATGTAATATAACAATTATGAGCATTCCAAGTAATTGAAACTCTTATCTTGTTAAGTAGACATGCAGTGACAAGACCGCCCAAGCTAGTGGCTTCGAAAGATATTACAATCTAACTGCACGAAGCATGGAAAAATCATTTGTCATAATATTTATTATTCCATGCTTGACAAAAGGATAGTGATTCAGGGAAAAAATATTTAAGGACGTGCAGTAGGAAGGGAAGTTTTAAGGGTGAAAAATTGCAAGGTTAACATTGTACCCTCAGGTGGGGGTGGGGTGAATGTGGATATAACTTTCATAGCATTTTCCCTTTTTGAATGTGTGGTTGAACTTGAAAACAAATGAGTAGATTCAAGCCCCTTAAAGTTAGCACTTGTTAGGTATAAAAAGATAAATTAAAAGGATAAATTAAGGTGCCTAAAATTACATTTTTAATATTATATTCTTATGCTATATGAGGTTAAATATTAATCATTTCAAAATTTCTCTCTAATTAAGTGGACTCTTTAAAAAAATAAAAAAAATAAAAAAAATAAAACCTTCTTTACAACTTATCACTAATATCTTTTCCTCATTTGAATTTCTTGTGTTGGTTCATTTAGGCCATTTGGATTTGAGAAATCAATTCTGTTTGTTCATTTGGATTAGGGGAGAAAGATAGAAACAGATATGGAATTTGGGAGCTTAAAATCCTTAAAATATTTGGGGGCCTAAAATATTTTCCCTATTCACCCCCTTTTTGGGGGGGGGGGTAAATGATACTCCCCCATGAAAAATTAGAGGGAGAAAGTTTGGGGGTAATTTTTCAACCCACTTTCCCTCCTACAGCACATGTCCTAAGCAGCAAAAACTAGAGAAGCAAAAACCAATTAAACCACAAGCATAAATTAGTTTTTCATTGAAGCCACTACAGATTCAGTTCTGAAGATGATTTCACCTTGATGACAATGCTCATGCACTAGCAATTTCATGGCATACATATGATGGAAACTGTCATTATATAGCAACAACTAAAAGTTCTTCCTTCCAATGGGTACCTTTTTTTCCCAATAAAAACCAACAGGTGAGTTTTTTATCAGAAGTAGACATTTGATCAATAACTAGAACCCTGTAGAGTGTGACTTGGTCTAATTGGTCAAAAGTTTGAATTAGAAAAAATTTCCAAACGAAGTACACAACATATCCCCACACATACCCCCCAAGCACCTATATCTGAGTCTATGTAGCATAGCTAGAAATTTCTCCTCTCAATCTTGCCATTATCAGCACCATCTCCTACTAAGTGTAAAGGAGAAAAAATCTACATGTATGATGTCTCACATACTTTGAGGTTAAAAGTTAGCTTGGCAATAATTAATTGAAAGAGAACTATCTTTCCAGATGTGGAAGAATAATCATCATTTTCTAATCTCCTACTAAAACAAATCTCGTTATTTCCTCCATCATGGGCATTCAATTTGGGTGTATGGAACCTTAGAGATTTGAATTACCATACTCTTAGTACATATAATGTGAAAAACTACAAAAAAGCAAACATCCTTAATAATTAAACAAAAACAAAAATTTAACCTTAATTTCTTCAAGTAACAAGTAAAACCAAAGCATTCCTCTAGAGTCAATCAAACAGATCAAAAACTTCTAAAACAAATAATCAGTTCAAAACTTAGAGAGGGGGATTACTACATAGAATTGAGGTTAAATTCTTCAGGTAATCTTCCAAGGGAACAAATCCAATCCGGACACAGGTTCAATAAAGCAAATCTCAGTTCAACAAATCACAAGCATAAGCAGCAAAATTCCAAGCGGAACCCTAGTTTTTTTCTCTCACCTGAGAAGAGAGAGGACCGGAGGAAGCGAGCTCTTCACGAACGAGATCACCGGTGGCGATATGAGGAACACTGAGGAGAGTCGAAAGGCGACTGGCGTATGTTCCTTTTCCCACACCTGGACATCCCAAAAACACCCACTGCACGTTCCTTTCTCCGTCTTTCGAGTCCTGAGAGAAATAGAGTGTCTTCGGATTCGGAGTCGTGGTTAGTGTTCGCGTTATGTAGGCAAGAGAAGAGAGAGATGAGAGCTGCCTCGCGCTTGTTGTTAGGCGGCTCAAGACCGCCATTGAAGAACAAAGCTTGAAAGCTTCAGACGAGAGATAGAGAGAGAAGAGAGAGAAAAGGAACGGCTTCGGCCTTTGTTGTTAATTTTGTTCTAATTTTTCTCGAGAGAGAAGAGCGAGGAAAGCGTAGTGTGGGGACAAACGTTGAAAGGCTGCTAAATGTGCCACGCGACCTAGTACTAAAACTAGGGTTTTCTAGTTTCTCAGTTAACGAATTATTAAGGAATCTATCACTTAATTACCAAAAAAAAAAAATGGAACCCTAATTTTAAAACTATAATTTTAGATGATAATTTTAAAGATATTTACCATTCAGATGAACGATTTTAAGCATTAAATATGAAAATTACTACTGATGTGATTAGAAGTTATTCAAAATGAGAATTAATTAAATTTTTAATTTTTAAAAATTTTATTTTTTAATTAAATATTTTAAGAAAGTGTGGGAGTAGAGGCATATAGAATAAACCATGCCACTTTTGAGTGGAAGGTAATTCTCAATTAATGGATTATTGAGAGAAAAATATTAATGTGAATTTTTTATATCTATGGTAGGGTTTTGGTTTAGTTTTTGGTATTTTTTTTTCCAACTTTATCTATTGGAGGCTGTTATTTATATTCTTCTATCGGTACGTTTAGTATTTTGATAAAATTATAATAATGGATTACTTTTAAAAATAATATCTATAAACTAAATTAGTTCATTTCGTTCATTCATTGAAATAGAAATATATTATTAAATGAGATATTCCAGATGGCATATTGACCTTGTCTCTGGAACTAAATGCAAATTAAATACGATTCATTTCGAATAATTTTTGAATTTATTTATAAATAAAATCTTGTACTCAAAACTAAAAAATATAATAAAATATGAAATCGATTTAGAGATAATTAAATTTATGTAAAATAATAATTAAAAAGTAAAAAACATGAACTCACAGACTCTTGTATTTTTTTTGAAATTTAAAATAAATTATATTTTTTTGGAGTAACAAAATCGAAATTAGAACTGAATTTCATAATTTTCATAAAATTCATTAGATTCCTAAAATAATTTGATAACTTTTTGTCGGCCTTTAAAATAGGGAAAAAAAAATAATGTGAAATATATATTCATTAAAGATATATCATTGTTCCTAAAAGAACAACCTAATAGTCATAACTTTTTTTCTCGATCTATTAATTTTAAGTTTAAATCTCAGTGTAATAAAAAAAATAAAATATGTATCATTTAGTGTTTAAAGAATATTATGAGCACTCCATCATTGATCAGAGTGATGTGAGCGTGTAGACCCTATTGTCTTGTATCGGCGGATTCAATATGCTCTAGGGAATATTCTAGGAATTTTGATTCAATATGTTATTGGGAATATTCTAGGAAGATTAAGATACTGGGAGGTCCTAGATGTTAAACTGGAGCAGCACCTTGAAAACTAGGGCTATGTCAAATTCAAATTAGACATAATAAAAAAAATTATTAAAAATAAATTGAGATAAATTAAATTAAGTTGAATTTTTTTGAATAACACGTGAAAGTAAAACCCCATGCTTTTAATATTATTTCAAACATTATAATCTCTCTCTCTCACAAAAGATATTGACTAAAGTAGACAGCTTTAACAGATTAGCATAATACGAATTTGTTATGCAGACTTCACCTGGAATTCAAAGTCTCAGGTCTACCATTACTCTCCGAGAACAGCCCTCATCCATGGTGACTCCAGCTGCGATATGCCTGCTAGAAAATTCATATTACTACGGGAATTTCTCAAACATCAGAAGACAGAGTGTCTGACCAAATCAATGGTTTTCAGAAAGACAGGAAGAGAACCGGATAAATTGAGAGAGATTAAACTTAGGACTCGGGAAAGGTCATGAAAGGCTGATTGGAATTTTGGCATGGTAGAAAATTTTTGTCCTTCGGGTAATCAAACCAAAGAATCAGCGGAACACTTTTTCTTAACCCCTCCATAAGGACACTTTGGCTTTCAGTCTTCATTGGCACTGTCCTTTGCTTTAAATTTTTTGGTCCAGCGTGTGTGTGCGCGCGCACGAGAGAGAGAGAGAGAATTCGGATGAAATGTAGAAATTCTGCACAACTGCAAATAGTATCTTGATGGGAGGAATCTTAAGAGTCAAAGTAATTAAAATTTGGCAACAGGACTAGAGAATGAAAGCACAAACAGAATTAGGAAAACCAATAGCACACGTTATATCATACACAACACCATTACCCTCATTTGATGATCCCTTGTACTGTAACTTTGAGGATGCAAACCCCCAAAAGAAATAAAGGGGGGAGGGAGAAAAAGAAAACAGTAAACTACAAACCAAGGAGATACAGATAATTATAGTCAGCTACATATGATCCACCCTCCCATCATCCTCAGTGACTCCATCCCCAGCATGCCTGCTGCAAAATAAAGCAAATATTTATCAGGTGTGAGGCATGAGATTGTCCAAGACTAAAAAATAGTTCATCATCATCAGGACATGACAGACAACCAAATTTTATTGTCATTTGCCAGTATCACTGTATTCATTATTCTTAATGAGATAATACAAGACAATGATAATATATTGTCATTGTAAATTTGGAGCAGACCAACATGAAATAACAATGGCCACGTAAGTGAAGTGGAAGAGTTGTAAAGACCATATTGATAATGATTGGTAAACAGTTATATTTATTACTTTCTCTCTCTCTCTCTCTTTGAGAATTCCCCCATCTCTATTACATAATTAGTCCACTCCAACATGTAAATAGTTGGGATTTTAAATAAGCATCCGTAAAGAGTGATCAGAAAGACATTTCAAAGTACTCCCAAAGAAGAGCCACTTTGGATACCCTTATCCATGTGTACCTAAAACATCCAAAAACTCCATGCCCTTACCATGTTCTACCTCATTCGCCAACAAAGTGGACTACAAACATATTTTGAGGCATGATAACCCAGAATTCATGGTGTGGAAAATAGCAATGACCTGTAGATTATATCTCAGGTACATAATAGATCATACTTGTGGCAAAACAAGCATCCAGCCCCAGGAGGAATGTGTACAAGCAAAATCAGGTAAAAGATTGTTGTAATTCCTCTAAAAGTAGCATTGGCAGCTAGAAATATATGAAATGAAAACACTCCAAATTGATAATCAACGGTTATGAACAGCTTGGTGAATTATCTTTCCTGAGTATATGTTTTCTCATACCAAAAGCTTTAATTAGTTCCAAAACTATGACCCATTTGCCAGTTTTCCATAGCTCATATTGCATCAGTAACTACATAACAAATGTTCTCAATACCCACTTTAATCCTTGTTATATGGCAAGCTTGGCAATGAAGGAGGTTTTCCACACATTTACCCAGCAAGCCCACACATAGATTAAAACCTATTGTAGTTGCCCTGAGCATGCAGTTTGTGGGCTATTGCATGTGACAGATGTGTTTACCCGTGCACATCCAAATAGTGGTGAGTTTCCCACTATTATCAACAAAAAACCAAAATTAAAAACAAATAAATAAATAAATAAGATGATAACAGCACCACCCATCAACAGAAATGTTTTCATTAATTGATCAACTAAGCGTGCTTAAACATCTCATTCTGGCTATGTTGGGCTGCTCTGGCTTATTGATCCACCTTTAACATAAGTCACTAGAAGGGGAAGCAGTCAAATGTTGCACAACAGATGCGTCTATACATGCAAACCCAAAGAGTAGTGATGAGTGTACCACCATTATCAAAAAACCAAAAAAGGGTGACATCAGCACCACACATCAACAAAAAAGTAACCATTAATTGATCAACCAAACATGCTTAAGCATTAATTCTTCAAATATTTTTAGTTTTGATAATAAAGCACCAAGGGTAGAGCAACAGATAAGACTGAGTGTAGAGCAACAGATAAGTAGACATTCACACATCAACACAAATAATGATATTTATTTAGTTTTTCCCTTTACTAAAAGGGATTCTATTCTCTTTTTCCTGACTTAATGTTTAATTACGTGGATTTGAGAAACAAACCTCCAAGATGATGTTAAATTACGAGCTTTTCTGTCTAGTTGAAGCTTTTCCAAGGCAGCAGAAGCACTAATTATATCCTCTGGAAGCTCTTCATTGTCATACCTCCAATTGTATTCATCTTTCCTATACCCTGACATGGAGGAACCAGCTCTCCTATCTAAGGGGTAAGAATATTAGATGCAGAAACGCACAAGAAAGCAGAGAACACACACAAAAGAGAAAAAATGGCTTTGCACTTACCAGATGCTTGAGAAGGAGGAACAGGCCTAGCATATGCATGACGACAAGCTAAAACACATCAGTTAAAATTGTAGAAGGTAAAAACTAAAGGAAACAAAGTAACAGGAGGAAACTAGAATGGAACAAAAGAATATCACTGCAGACGACAACTATCCTTACCTTCCAAGGGGAGGCAAACCCCCAGCAACAGATGATGATGAAGGTCTCCTCATGTTCCGGGACTCCAAATTAGATAATGGTTCTGGTTCTGAAGTGGTGAATCTCCTTCCAGCAGTTCTTCCTTGTGATAGATTCTAGCAAGTCATGACTCAGAGCAGTAAATATACAAGAAACATAACAAGTCAAATCATAGATGATGCAGTACCTCATTCATCTGACACACTATTCCAACCCCCCCCCCCAAGGGCAGGGAGAAAGCATTCTCTAATCCAGAATAAAATGATCAAACAGGCAAACCAAGGTCTTTACGTAAAGAGTTCATCAAGTACATTATAAATAGTAACTATTCCAAGCAAATTTGTAATTGGTCTCAAAAAATCACAAATAGAATTAATTATCATACCTCAAACTTCAAAAAACCTTCAAGAACATCCAAAAGCAAGGGACCGCTCTCTCCATTTCTATTGAGATCATAACCATTCTTGCTACTAAATTCTTTCAGTTCCACTTTCCAGGAGTCCTTTTGCTGCAATGTAAATTGAAAAATCATTTGCAAATCTTAACATGGAACATCCAAAGTCAGCCGCAAGAATTGTAGAAGGCATTTCCTTACCAAGTTACATTCTGGCAAATAGACTTTTAAAGTATGATTTAGTTGTGCCCAGTCCAGGTACTCGCATATTAAAGCAGTCAGCAACCTTCCTGTATTTTCCAGGTTAAAATGCATCATGAAAGATATATGATTAGGAAAGACAAAAGAATCCGAGTGCATGAGCACAACACCATTGCCGTAGAAATAAATATTCAACTTTGGTTACTTAAATTCAGAAGATTTAAATATTGTGCAAAACTTGATTTGCAGGTGAGAAAGTGACTAAATGACTCAAAGAAACACTAGAAATTCATGCTCCAAAACAGGGAGAAAAGATACTTGATTCATAATGGACAATTCTCATGAACACAGAAATCATCAAGTAATATAAGAAATAATATTATATGTAACACATGACTAGGTAGAGAAAAATATTACATATCACATGAAGGTTCAATGCCCAAATACTAAATTTGGTTGGTAATGGCTCTCACCAGAACTCACTTAAATATGAGAACAGGAAAAATCTTTGAAAACCAATCATCTCCATATTTACATATCTAAATCAATGGTTACTCGGCTAGAAAAGTGATACCAACGATGTCACAAATTTTATTAAATATTCTGAGGCTGGCTACTGTGCAAATCAAATATTTCCCCAGTTCAATATAGGGGATCAACGCCACGGAAAGCCAATGTGCAAGCAGAGGAATATACATTTGACCCTCCCAAAATGTACAAAGGGGAAACGTGATGTACTGCTCCATTTTCAGCCAACATTGCTCCAAAAAAGCAATTGAAAGAAAATTGACTAGTACTAATTTGTTGAGATGTTATAGATAAACCAGTAGAAGAGTGCATCTCAAACCAACTGGATAACAAAATAAAAACAAGATATATACAATGCAGTTCTCAATGAACGGTCCATGACTAGAGGTTGAAATCCGAGCTAGAACTTGACTTAAGGTTCCATCAATGCCCTGGCATCATCTACACGTCTACAAGAAAACAACATCTAGTCTTTGGCTTAAATTTCTTTCAAGACCCCTCCACTTGAGTCAAACTAGTACTTATCAGGCAATAAACACATAAATAAACAATATGCATGGAGATTCCCAGATATTTTCTTAGTTAAAACATGTATTATGCCAATATGGAAGAGAGACAATACTCTTAACAGTATTTATATGTCCAGTGACCGAACTGAAGAGACTTCAACAGGTTTTGCGGAGTTTGAAGTAAAAATCTTTGTCTTTACAGTGCACCAAAAAATTGGGTTTTAGGAGCATGCATGTCATGGATTAAAACTATTGAGGTGAAACAGTTTGAAAAGGGGACCTGATTTGGTGATTAAAGGTATTCTTATGGTTTATGGAGGATCATCAGGCAAGGCAAGGTACATACTCATAGTGCCCATTAATTATGAATTGGTGATGGCACTAAGGATTTAGTTTTGGCTACATGTACCGTATGGGCAGTGTGCTTTATGCATAATCTTCCTAGTATATTGTCTCCTGCAGTTAATAGAGATGCTTTTGCAAGAATATTTTGCAAAGGAAGGAATGTTTCAATTGAAATTCACCTTGAAGTAACGATTTGCTCAAGATTGGGAATCAATAACTTAGAATCGACTATTTTTTCCTAAGAGCTCTCCTACTTGAATGCCTACAGAACTATAGGAGAGGGCAGCATACATAAGTGGAAAAAAAGTCTCAATATTGGATAATGTTATTTGGACAACACATGTTCTGTCCCACTGAGAATTGCAAAGAGTTGGAATATGAAGACAAAGTTGGGATGCGAGACAAAATATGGCTATTCTCAATCTTGACCATGAACAAGGTACGATTTATAATCGCAAGAATGCAGAACGCATATTATGTGAGAACTCTCTCCAGACTCCAAGATATGGCCAGAAATTATGTGAGATTTCTGGCCGTGATTCTTGCAATTTCGATCTGTCTTCCGTCCAATCTCTGAATCTCACTGATCTGCTGTTTTAGACATCTTCAAACCAATTGATGGATCTTTTTCCAGGCCTCAAGTTTGTGATCTCTCCTGTGAAAGAAGGCTTCAAGATTGAGTGGTCTCCTTGATAATCGATCAAGAAATTCCGAAATTGATCGAGGCTCATCATTCCGCTGTTCTCCGAATAAGAATCCAAGAGTTCTTTGATTTCCGCCTGAGGTTCCACCGCTCAGAACCAGAATTTCCGGCGGGGTTTCAAGATGGAAAACTCTCCTGGAAAGAATGTCTATCAAGATCCATCTTCAAGGGAAAGGCAGATCCGTAGGTGTTGGCTAGGACTTTCCTCTTCATCTCCTCTTGAGTCTTTTTTGTAGAAGCCTATCTGACTGGGAACCAACTTAGTAGTGACTACAGTGTCAAGCTTATTGTAAGGGCACTACGAAGAGGCATGAGGGTGATTGAATTAGATTTATTGCCAAATTCTACCAATGATGATGTGGAGTTCTGTCATCAATGGGCACTTACTACTGTAGTGGAACTTATCAAATGCTTGAGATCTATCAAGGACAATGCCTTCCATGCTTTGAAATATCCAGTTGTCATAACTTTTTGAAGTCAGGTAACTTTTTGAAGACCACCTGACTGTAGATCTTCATGCCAAAGTTGCTTTTATGCTATGACTTTTAAAAGATGGGACAGGTTATGGCGTAAAACTGGTGTCTCTGGATTATAGCATTCATTATTTCGACAAGAAATCTTTTTTTGGGCGAACCTTGATGCAATGATTGAGTTGCTTCTTTGGTGATCTCGAGGTCACGGGTTCAAGGTGTGGAAACAGTCTCTTCGCAAGAATGCAAGGGGAAGGCTGCGTACATATAAGCTCACTCCAAACCTGACCCCAATTGTTGGGACTAAGGTTCTGATTGTTGTTGTTGTTCTTTGTTGGGTTTCACCATTCTTTCACTTCTGTTTTACCATATATAAGAAGAATCTTATCCATAATTTCTGTCAACCAAAAGATTCTCAATAACAATACAATGAAACTTAATCCGTGACCGCACAAACACACACATAATTATGTTGCATAAAGAATCTACTCAAAAAAAAAAAATTAATAAAAAAAAAAAAAACAAAAAAAAAAAAAACCCAAAAAACCTTTGACCCCCCGAAAAAACAAAAAAAATTAGCAAAGTAGAACTTTCTGTTGCATATTAAATCCTAATATGGTACTTTAAGCACTAATCACAAGGACTTCTCATAGTAAGAGTGTTTGTGATAGCTACAACCTGATATTGGCGAAACTGCTGTGATTGTTAGATACAGACATATTAACAAAATCCCAAAATTTGAACTTTAATCAATAAACAAAGCACCTTGAAATCGATTTTAACGTTGTAAGTTATATGCTAAGAGAAAATCATCAAATGAGCTGTTTTTCCCAGGGAGAATACCGTCTAATATTAGGATGTCAGAAAAAACAAGGCCCCCTTAGTTACTCAATTGCCAAACCTAAGATGGACCCATCCAGGATCAATACATTCTTTAGATGACCCACTAGCTAAACACTCCAATGCCCTTCCCCATACGACATCCAATTCAAAAACACAGAAAGCAAACTAAAAAAAGCTACAGTAAGTTGTTACTGAAAAAAAATAAAATACAACAGAAGCAGAATAAGAACCTGAAGGAGAAGCATGAAGTTGTTTCGCATGATCATTGCAACTACCGAGCAATGCAGGAGGCAACCCCTCTTCCTTTTCAATTGCTCGGTCCTCCTCCTCAATTGCTTCGAATACACTAGCTCTGAGTTCAGCCTATGATCAATTTAAAAAAGAAAAAATTCCTTTCTGCGTTGGTAATTTCGATTCAAGAAGGGTTTAACCAGAAAACTAAATTTGAGACTAAAACCATAATTTTGCACAACATTCTTTACAAAATGAAAGGCAAAAAATTAACCCATTAAACATGATAAAACAGAACCTGCTAGATCAGCAAATGATTCGAACTCTGAAGTAAACCCCCAATATAAACCATTTATAACCTAATTACAAATGCGCTTTCATTTCTCTGCAGGCCCTCGGCTCAAAGAACACTACCACCGACCTCGTAGAGAGAGAAAAAGAGGCTCCATTGTGCAAACAAGTTCGCGATCTCGTTAAAACAAACCAAAATTTCATAATGTTCTCATCAGCTATCACTGTCATGATTAATAAGTATCAACCCGAGAGAGAGAGAAAGGGCGAGAAACCCTAATTTTAGTTCAAACCAACCAAATTATATAGATTCCATGACCTTGAAGGCACAGCAACAGATATAAGATTACAAATGAAAGCCAAATAACGAGGGAAGAAAAACAGAAGAAATCGAAGAGGGAGAGATGGAGAGAGAGAGATTACTCTGATCCTGGCGAGAACACCTTTCTTTTCTAGGGTTCGAGTGACGAGAGTCTTCAGGTCCATCAACTCTCTCGTATAATCATCCATCTTTTTCCTTCTTCTTCTTCTCCCTAAGCCGTTGTTGGCGTTTGGTATAACAGCTGCTGCGAGAGAGAGAGAGAGAGAACTAATTCACGGGCTCTCTTGGCTTCTAAGCTTCCGCTCGAGCTGTGTTCTGTAAAAGGGGAATCTGCCATAAAATGACAAATAATAATAATAATAATAACTATTATTATTATTATTATTATTAAAAAATATAATTTATTTTTTTGAAAAAAAAACACTGCAACAATTAACTATACTCTATATATAAATTTTTATATTAATTTTATACTGATCCACTATTTTATCAAGATCAAAAGATCGGAGACAAGTTCTGATTTAATAAAAAAAATTATTAAAAAACTCTAAAATCAAACGTTTTTGAAAAAAAATCCAAATTGATAGAGTTTTCAAAATCGACCAACACTATTCATAATTGGCATAATGTTTCATAAATTGATCGAGCACTTAACACTCAATCAATATTATTCACACTATCCATGAATAATGTATGAATATTATTGATTGAATATTCAAAAGTCGATCAATTTATAAACAGTGTTGGTCAAGTTTTCAAAATACGATAATTCTTGGTTAGAATTTGAATTTTTTTTCAGAAGTTTTTTATTAAGAAATTTTTTTATTATTTTTGGAGTCAATTCCATACTTGTCTCCTAGAGACCGACAAGGTGGAGTTGGAAATAAAGAAAGTGAAAAAAAAAAAAAAAAAAAAACTCATTTTTTTTTTTTTTGTACGACTCAAATCCGATCCTATTATAAGAATGAGGAGGGACAATACTATTTGAACTAAGCTTATTGACAATAAAACTCAAACTTTTAGATAAGGTTAGAAACTAATTTTAACTTGTTTTATTTTGATTTTATTTGTTATATTTTTTGACAAAAATAAAAAATTTGAAAGTATAAAATTTTATAAATAAATATAATTTTTAAGAAAAATAAGATTATTATTTTAATAATTTTTATTGCTCTGGCTAACTGTAAATGGATCTAATATCAATATTTAAAAGAATTATATTAAATGACAACATCACCTATAGGAAGAAAATTATCAATTTCAATGAAAGGATACATGAAAAAGATGAAAACATAAATGAATCGAGCAGTATATAATTTTAAGATAATTTATTAAAAAAAAAAAACCTTCCCTAGATACATTAACACTTTATCTTAACATTAGGAGGAGTACACTGCGCATTGCACGGTTCATAGCTTATACCCGGTGGTATTAGAGTTGTAATTATATGTGTTTAAATAAACGCCATGAAACGTAAATATAAAGAAAAATTAAGGACGGTAAATATAATAAATAGATGAATTAATTTTGAGTTTATTGTTATTATTTAGTATTAGATTTGTGTTGCCCAATTAAACTATGAAAACAGTATTGACTCCATGTTTTTTGTTGGTGTGGTTTTAGTAAACGGAAGCTTAGCTTTTGGTGGGCTAAAGGGAGGGCTTTGGTCGACCAAGGAAGGGCATTGGTCGACCAAGGTGTCTGTCTGTATCTGGACATCATCTATCTCTTCCTTTCATTGCTCACCATCTTCAGAGCTGTTGAAAGCTGAACATTTTAGCACTACGTACACGTCTTTTTTTTTTTTGATAAAATAACAATTGCTTTCTGATTTCGATGATGCAAAAGTAGTATGATGGTGGTTTTCTGTGTCCTTTTTAAATGGCTCTTTGTATCCTTTTTGACCTATTGAAGGTGATTTTACTTTTTTCAAGAAGCAACAGGAAAATGCACATGTTTCTTGAGGCCCGAGGGATGTTCTAACAATAAGCATTGAATGAAAATCTTTGGGTTTTCTTTCTGCTTATGTCCTAAGTGTGAACTTAACTCGTCGTTTGATAATGTTATTGCCAAACTACTTCGAGCAAGACAAAATCCTGCAAAAGAGATGCAAAACATCAGAATATCCTCGGCTAGAAGAAAAGTTTATTGTACAATGCACATACTAGTTTAAGGCTGTCCATTTTCCATCTTTTTCTGATTAGTAATATCGACCTCCAAAACATCACCTTTACATGGGGAAAATGATTCTCTGCACTATGCTGACTGGCCAGCCAAATGTATGAATTGGAGGCTCATTGCAGAAGAAAGTCAACTTCTTTAATGGTACTGAAATCGTGTAACAATTCTCAAACGTATAATACCAAACCATTTGAAATATTGTCGTGAGGTTTAAAGAGCCTGAATGTCCTCATAAACGGCTCCAAAAACATGTAAACCATGGTGTGGTTTTATGGATGTTGTATACAAGACTGACCCATAGACAGAGGCCTTAAGTAGTGGCCATCTATTGGATTTAGGAAAGACTACATCCGGGGGCTCAATGGCAATAGTGTGATATGAGTTCCTGTTCGAAGAATTCGTCTAGGCTGGTCCTTTTGTTCCCTTCAATCAATTGGTTTTAACTTTTAGAAGATATGGCTGTAAATTTTAACGTGGACTCTTTGAATAGGTAAGGGGCGAACTTTGATACTATGGAGTACGGTGAGGAAAGGGTTGCGATTGTAGTTAACAAAAGTAAGGGGAGGTGGTGCAGCAACATTCAGAGATAAAAAAATTTATTATTGTCACAACAAAGGAGAGCAAATAAGAAGGGATTTGTAAGGGGAAAAAAGAATTGTGCAGGCACCATAAGTTATCAAGTGGGCGGGCAGCCCACTAGTATTGCCATTAGCCTGCCAAGCACGACTGGGAGCCTTTCATCGAATCATGTTTCCTCCCTGTGATTGGTAAGACTCAGTCCTACTGTCCTTTTATAGATTGTTGTATCTCGTCCCCTATTCATATTGGCAAATGGTCTACGCAACAAATAGGCACACCAACATTTTAAAGCACTTGAAATTAGTCTGGAAAAACATATTAACACTAAATTGAGAACACATCTACTGATATCCATGACATTGAACCATGTCTGGTCAAGCATCCCTATATTTTTCAATCAAGTGGCTCAACAACATAGCATGTATTCAATTATTGAGATTAAAAGGAAAAGTTTTCTTTAGTAACTAAAGAAAAAATTCTATTATAGCCAAAGTGTAATTTCCAATGACCAAGATGAGTATCAGACAAGTAGAAAGAGATGTCTCGCATTAAAGCTAACTCCCCAAAGGATAAAAATTTTCAACTGTATACTGACGCAGAACCCTGGGAACCTCCCTGTTCTTCTCTTCCTGCATTCAGAGCAATATAAAGGATATTAATTTCCAAATCTCAGGAACATTAGAAGACCATCAAGGAGCTTTTAAGGGAAAGTGAATTATACCCACAGATGATATACATGGAATGACAAACTTATTACTAAGCATGGATATATTCCAAGTCAAAAGAGAAGAAGTGACTCTTGATTGCATTAATAAAGTTGAACAAAAAAAGAACATAGGATGCCAAGATGTCAAACTCTCCACTGTCAACAACATAAAAGCAGTCACCCTCACCTCCCTATACAATAAGAAAGACATAAGGCTTCTGATTTCCACAATTCTGGACCAATGTACATTAAATTTTAGAAAAAAAGGGATATATACATGTTTGCATTGAGAGAAGAGACAACTGATTAGTCTTGCCGTGGTTCAACGATAAATCCATTGTTCAATAAGTCTGGAAATCATAAAAGTAAAAAAAAAAAAAAATAGCATATGAAAGAGTATTAGATGCCATGCAATCCATAGATATTTTGGAAACTCCTTTGGAAATCGATAATTACAATGCATATTAAGCATACTATATTTTTGAGTTTGAACGTTGATATATTTACTTGACATTATTGACCATGTCATAAATTCAATGTTCATGGAGATCATATATAGTACGAATCTAATTTTCAAATAACAAAAATTTGATGATCCTATTTTCCTAGAAATGCCACACATAGAGACGTGGCTGATCTCCTCTTAGAAACAAATATGTAAGCACCACAGTATCTAGTGTGGCAAGTGAGGAAGAAATATTTCACTCAACTATTGTTTACATAGCATATTCATAAGAAATGAACCTTCTTAGTGAAAAGAGAAAAAGTTATCCTGGAAACTGGAAATATTACCCGGTGCACAACAATTTCCCCAGGCTGAACCTCAACTCTTTGCATGCAATCCAACAAAACATGGCATTGTGTATCAGTAAGTTTTCTGAATAGAAAATGGTTGTGCAATGCTCGCTCAATATGTGCCTGTTAACATGCAAGTATAAGCTAGGTTGAGCCGGTCAAGCATTTTCATAATGAAAGCAGAGGAGGAAATTAAAAATAGACTTACTTCTTCTTCAAGCTAGCCATACTCTAGAGAATTTTCAATTGCATGAAAACATGCCTTTTATAATTCATGCCTGGTACAATTTTTCCTAGAGTTCCAACCTAACAAATGGAGATTCCAATACCGTCAATTCGACAAATTGAGGAACAGGTGCCCTCAAAAGAGCACCAGGACTTCCTGAATGGGTCTACAAAAGAAAACAAAAATCTGTCAACCATGGGCCATGAAGGGGAACTATCATCTAAGGTGCAATAGCAGTAAACTGAGAAGACATAGATAAATAGCCACCTTACATCAGTTAGCCCATTGACATGCACTACTATCACAGTAATGTCATCTGTACTAGTTTCATACTGCAGCAAAAGTCGATAAGATTCAGCAATGATTGCAGCACAGGCATCAGAGGATCATGAAACTTCGCAACCTGGAGGTATGGTTACACAAAAAAGTGATGATAAAGGAGATATACCAGTATACACATGCACACAGAGAGAGATATGTGTATATATGCATATATTGCTTCACTAAGTTAGCATATTGACCAACTATTCTGAAATCTAGAGTAAGTGCCTAAAACTAACAAATTCCAGAGAAATATGACAAAAATATCAATTGGAATAATCATAGAAGGTTGCTCAGACATGCAAAAAAATTTTATACCAGACAACCTAGACAGCCTAGTTAAAGGAGACCTGCGCAGTTATAAATATTCTCCACAACTTTTATCTTGCTTTCCTACATTGATTTTTTTCTTTCCTCTCTCTAACTGTTGTAGTTTCACTAAGATGTACAAAGCCCGAGTTTCTCATTTGTTGCCATGTAGAACTGAATAGTAGATGAGAGGGTAAATTGTATCATCAACAACAGCAGTTCAACCTTGAGTAGTACCATGCATCAAAGAGTGCACAGAAGAATTCAAAATTTAAACAAGACCAGATACCTTACCATTTCAACCAGTCTGGCCAGACAGAAACTCGAACACCCCATCACTAGCAATCACAAAAAAGGGATGGTTCTCTGTAAGCTCCAGAGCAACAATCTCAGGGGTAGCAACAACCCCAACGGACTCCACAATGGAATCACCAATACTCCTAGTAAAAGCCATACCAATACTCTGCAATGAACTCCGCAATATTTCCATTCATTGCTTCTTAATTACAGGCCTCACATATTTCCATCCACCTTGGTATTCTCCTCCACCTCCTCGGTCACACTTGTAATCACCTGTTGGTGCAATTTCCTCTTGGTAATGTAGTCACCTACATTTGAACCCATACTTCCATCCACCTTCTTGGTATTCTCCTCCACCTTCTTGGTCACAGTTGTAATCACTTGTTGGTGCAATTTCCTCTCGGTCACACTTGAACCCATACTCACATTACTAATGACATTTTAGAATTTATCTCAGAATCTCACAGAAAACTGTCAATTCAGGAGATCTATCAAGTCAAGGCACATGATCACGAAATAATAAGTTTCAGTTGCACTACTAATTTCACCTTCTCCTCAGGTTCCTCCACAGGATCCTCCTTGTTGGCATCAGAATTTTCCTCTCCAGAAGACCTCTCAGTAAGCATTGCCACACTGTGTTTTGTTGTTGTTGAGGCATTGTTCCCTAGCTTAAGTTAAACTTTTTAATACTGTATCAGAGGTTTTTCCATTTATTTACCAGTAAACACATTTCAATTGAACCAGGTTGACTGAGGAGGTTGTTGATGAAAGTGAAAAGACAATGGGATAATAATTATTATTGTTGTAATATAGGAGAATATGACAAACCTTTAGTCTATTTATTATGCACAAAATAAGATCAGCTAACTAAAACATTAATGCAGCAACAACATAGCAAGAGTTCATAATATGACATACCACAAAACGTTAATAAATGAATCTGTGGTATAAAAATATGGAAAATGATGCTTCAAGCAGCATCAAGGCATAAAGCAACCATTGAACCATCCTCTAACCTTCTTTTTGGACAAAGAAAACCAACATTTTGGTCAGTGACCTGTAAATCAAGCCTGAATCATGCTTAAAGTTCAACAAATTTGCCCTAGCCAAGCCATGATTTAGCATGAACCAACCAAACAAACAATCTCTTCTCAACTATTTCACCTCACAAAAACTTCTACCATTTAGTTTTTAGATGAATCTATACTACAAGACTCTTGATCTGCATCAATATGAGACAAAGTAAAATAAATGACATCAAAATGGTTCGACATACCTTAATATATTGGAAGTCAATTATTGTGTTAATTGCTCTCCCAATCACACAACAAACATCACCAATATCTTACAGTCATCTTCAATTTCTCTTTATTTTTATCAGATGGATTCCTGCTAGCATCCTGCAGAATAGCACAAAAATACAGAATGTGATCAAAGAGAAAACAATTAGAGCACTTCATATTATACATCAATAGGATATTTAGAAATGATACAGCACAAAGGTGTCCCTCAAAGCACTTTGGCCATGTTTTTATGAGTGATTTTAATGGATGAGATCTATTTAAGCATGTTCATGATTAATATTGATATAAAAAGGAACGATAAATAATCAAGTTATTCGAAACTCTATGGAAAATCATCATTGTAGGTATAATCATCATTTATTTGCCAAGTAGATTATACCATCAAAAAAATATAAGGTGATGAAGCAGCTAATCTAGTGAAGGTATTTATACGAGGTGATGAGAATGGTTGGCAAACCCTGTCAAGAACTAATTTCGTAGCTATAAATCCCCAGAAAGAGGCATTGTGGTCTCCTCTAATTTGGCTGCTAGTGATAAGCAAGCAACAGCTAATAACTGCACAGTCCACGCTTTACCTCTCTGGAGGAAAACAATGCACAAACAAAAATAGAATGAGAAGGAAAAAATTAAAAGAAAAAATAAATAAAAGAAAATGTTAAAAATTGGAATTCTCCAATAAAAAATTGATGTGTGTTGAAATTTTGACTTGCAGGAAATTCATATACTGAGAGAAAACGATCCAAGTAGTTCACAACAAAGTAACCCTACTTACTACCACAATATAGCTAAAAAGAAAAGGTTTTAAAAAAGGTATATAATTTTTTTTTCGATTCATTTCTTTTCTACTATCTTTAATAATTGTATTCTCAAAAAGGATTTATTCAGGATACTTCTCACAATTCATTTGGGGACGAAAAGAAGATAAAGGAAAAATGAATTTTCTAAAAGAAAAAAAAAATAAAATAAGAAATTCTTCTAGGTCCACTTCTAGTTCCAACCACCTTTCTTTTTTCTCTCTGGGAATTTGGATGCTACAAACAAAATTTGTATCTTTTGGAGCTCTAAACACAACAAACCTGTTTAGAATTGAGAGACCACCATCACCACCTTGAGAACCCCACAAGTTATTAATAGCTGGTTGAGTCTCCCCCTCATCCCATAGGCATGAAAATGCCCTTCATCTCACTTCACTTCATTGTGCGCTCTCTCTCTCTCATGCGTATGTATGTGTGTGCGCCTCTGCATTTTGTTTGAGGGGAACTCACACCAAAACTCCTACCTAACCATAATAAACAAGATAAATATTTGGGCTGTGTGCAAGGAGAAAATGCCAAAAAAAAAAAAAAACCAAAAAAGACCACTTTATTTGTGCTGTGAATATGATCATAAATCCAATTTCCTCCTCTTATTGTCTGGACTATTGTGTGAAGAATTTGCACATGACCCAACTGTTGTAAGCTCATCACTTTAATAGCTCATGCTCATGCATCCAACATCCAATACCCCAATTGGGCTATTTGGTATTGAGCCAACAACTCTATCACTTCCTTCTTTACCACCAATCTTGCTACTTGTGACAAATTTTTTTATGAGTTCAACAAACTTGAGTACTCTACCCTGCCAAAAACAGAAACCCACTTCAGAATTAGTGTTTTTTATTAGTAAAAATTTGCTTAAACCAATGTATTCATTTGCGGGTATGCCTCCATTTTTTCCTTTTCTATATCTATGAAACAAGAAATGAACTTTTCAATGTCCACCATTTTCACCTCTCGTGAAACAGCTATTGCTACTGTTGCAGCAATTTCAGATGGCTTAAATTCCAAGAAGTCAATGCCTGCATTTATTTTCCCCACCAGACACAAGTATAGATCAAACATTATTGATCATTACAGCCTTACAAATTCCATAAACAGAATAAAAGAGAGAAGAGAGAGAGAAAAAAGAAGAATACCCTTGATTGTGCTTATGATCAATTGTATTGCTTTAGGAATAGAAGAACTTAATGCATATTCATCATCATGATCTTACTAAGAAAATAATCAATGAATGACAAAGAAGTCAAAGCCTGCAATCTCCATTTCAAAGTGCCCATCACTAAAACTTCTATTCTTTTTATGGTTTTATTCTCAAAAACAAATTTTGGATCTCCAACCTGCCCAACCAATCACCTATAAATCACATAAATAAACCAATGTAACTATTCAACAACATTGTACCAAAACCAATTTTTTTCCCCAAGGAATGTCAAAAACATACACGAATCTCCAAAACACTTTTCGTACCTGTAAATGCACAGAAAGAGGCATTGAGTCTTCTCCAATTTGGCTAGTGATAAGTAAGCTATCACGCCCAGAACTGGGGCCGTGAGCAGCCGCCCGTTGTTCTGGATGCCGACTACATTTTTACAGAAAATCAGGTATCGGAGGTCTCCCATATACAAATCAACCTATAAAATGGACATCCATCCTGTCAAGTAAATGAATGGGTCATCCCGACCTCACAACAATCAACCACATTCACAGTGGACAACCAAGACAACGCAAGATTATCATCAATACTAACAGTCCTAACCACAGACCTCTACTATCATGCCCAACTAGAGCATGAGCAGCTGTCACACTGAGCGAGCCTAAATTTTATACACATACAACAAATTCCCAAGTAAAAATTTTAAATACTTACAAGTGTCTCAATACAAGTGTAATGAGTCAATACGAGAGTTTTACAAATAAATGTCCATAATTTATAGAGTCATCCCATAATTTGTACATGGCCAACTACGGACCTCAAAATCAAGACTTCGCAGGGTCAATAGAAAATACGAACTTCATACTTCAATTTAAATTTAGATCTCACCGTCGTGAATACCCGTATTCACCAATACGCTACCAAAGACCTCTAGAGTCTGATGCGTCGTTCTATCACAATAACCCTGTCTGAGGGAGGAAAAGAGGGGTGAGTATCAAGGAAGATACCCAGTGAGTGAGATGATTAATATCAAGCATAAATAGTGTGGGTGAACCATTGGAGTGTCAAACAGGATCATTCGTAAACAATAATTCACGATTTGTAGTAAAACATGGAATGTTTAGTAAAATGAAATCATTTAGTCAATCACACGATATCATACATATATACATCCTTTTAAAAATCAAGTATTATTTTAGAGCAAACCGAAAATGATCCTAGCAAAGGTCAACCATGACCAAAGACAGGCGCATCGGGGTTTTATTATGCAAGAGTGTTCAAAAGTTGCTCTTTACCCCGACGTTGGCCATGAGTTCGCTGGGGCTAGCTCATAATCGTGTATAGGACCCCGCCCGGTGCTAGACAGTGGCGACACACATGTCCTCTCCCTATGAGGGTTCAACCGGCCGCGCCTATAGCCCTTAGAATGACGTTTGCGGATACTTCCTGCAGAAGCGTATCCGGGCATCCCGATGCCACTACAAATGCCCTTCATAGCTACGGAATCCATCAAGTAATATCATATCATCATATCATCTCATAACTAGTAGGCATCCAACCCATATAGTTCATCAAAACATTTCAAATCCGTGTGCCGATACCTTTCATCAAATCATTTCAAATTAACATACCAATGCAATGGTAGAATAAAAAACATTCTAGTTTCTCAAATAATTGCACAATATTAATTCATTTCAAGCCATGGATACATAGTCATCGAAAACATAAATTTATGACACTCCAATAATCACAAAACAAATTTGAAATTTAGAGTCACACGTCGAATCAATGCATATTGAAAGTATGATTTGTTGAAAACACGGTAAAAATCAAGTTTCACTATTTCATGTCAGAGATTAGGGTCTCACTCACTTTTTAGGGAGGGTGATCACTCCCTATTCCTATAATTAATCCAAATTGACTCCTCGAGTCTCCAAAAATGTCAACCTAATCAAATTATCATAATTGTCATCAAATTTTTAAATATCTTTAGGGTTTATCCATTTTCCCTAAATTTGTACAAACCTTAACTCTTCAATTTATGAATACACTCTAATGTCGTCAATTGCATTTCATTTATAAATAAATAACATAATCAAAACCAAGTCTAATTCAACCCTAAAACCACTCAAAATTGGAAATAAACCTAAAATAAATAAATTTCCTATAAGATAGAAAATTTTTGAAAAATCATACATTTTTCGATTCTCATCCAATTGTTTCAAATCATAAGTTATTTTCAAAGTATGGAAGTCAAATTTTCATAATACTGAGATCGTATTTAGATTGTCTATATGCAAAACAACTTATAATTAAAAGATTACCACAGTCCTTAAACTATAACCATAAATTTTTTAAAACTCTCCTTTAAATATGCGATTCATTTCATTCCAACCCCAAAATCTTACTATTTTCATGCATATGTCAAATTGAACTCTAAGGAAAACTATTCTAATCAACCAAATATGAATCTTTCATCCTCTAACATGTTCCCTTCATATCAGTCACTAGACTTAACCTTAACATTCAGGCATAGAATTTTAGGAATTGCATCTCATTCCAATTGAACATACATTCTAAACATTTTACCCTAAATTCATTCAATTAATCGAATGGATCAGAAATCCCTCACCTAGGGTTTTCATAGTTCGTTGATCTAGCTTCCGTGCGCAACTCAGTTCGAAATCCTGCAATGTCTCCAAATTGAAGCACATGTGAGCAATTAAATCTAGCCATTTAGAACATTCAAACCCTAGAACTAAAATCAGAAGTCTGTTCTTACCTATGCAGACCCGCGACCTAGGGTTTTCCTAAATATGCTGCTCCTGTTAGCTTGGGGCTCTGTAAAGGTTGTAGAAGGGAGTTGCAACGGTGAACTCAGTAGAGGAGCAGTGAAGGATGCAGAGAGGCTCTTAGCAAAGGGCGGAGAACAGTGCACAAACAAGTGAGAGAGTGAGCTCTGTGAGCTGTTGTGCGCGGAAGAAAAGAGAGAAACAGAGAGAGAGCTCTCTGTTCGCCCGGGAAAAGGGAAGAGGAAGAGGGCGAAAGCTCTGTCCTCGCGCGCGCGGGTGAGAGGAAGAGACTTTGTTCGCGCGCAAGAAAGAGAAAGTAGAGAGAGGTAGAGAGAGTAACAGAGGGAGAGATAGAGAGAGAGACGGTGGTGGCTGTGGCGGTGTGCGGTGACGGCCGTGGGTGGTGGCGAAAATAGGCGGAGAGAGTGAGAGAATCAGCGAGGGGGAGATGGGAGAGACGAAGAGAGGGAATGGGGTAGGGATTATGGTTTCTAACCCTAATCCCAATTTTGTTTTGGGGACGCAGCGTTTTGCCCCAAAACGTTGCGTCTCCACCCTTTTTTTTAAATATAATTCAATAAATAATTATATATATAATTTCACACCCATATTTCATTAAATTGCGAATTTCATAAAAATGAGATTTACTACGATTTACGAACACGACATTTTAAAATATATCAAAAATTTAAAATTAATACCCCAAATTCAAAAATCAACAAAATTAAATATTTATAAATATACATAAACTGAGGAATATTATATATATATTTCAAGAATAGTATACTAGTACGAGTACCGCAGTGTCGTTACATTTTCTAACCCTTAAAACAAGTTTCGTTCTCGAAATTAAAAGAAATCTATACAGTAAACAAGTGGGGGTGTTGTCTCCTTATATCCTCCTCGGGCTCCCAGATCTCCTCATCGACTTGATCACTCCTCCACAAGACCCTGACCAATGAAACTTCCTTGCTCCGCAGCTTTCTGACCTGCTGATCTAGAATAGCCATGGGTTGAACTGGAAGACTGAGGTCCTCTCGCAACTCAACAGGTGGAGGCTCAAGTACATGAAAAGGATCAGCTAGGTACTTCCTGAGTACTGAGACATGAAAGACGTCATGAATACGAGATAGTTCATCTGACAGCTTCAATCTGTATGCTACACTTCTGACCCTCTCAAGGATACGGAAGGGTCCAATATATCCGGGGCTCAGTTTGCCCCGCTGCCTGAACCGTATAACTCCCTTCAAAGGAGATATCCTCAAAAAAACATATCTCCCTTGGCAAACTCAAGGGGTCGCCGTCTACGATCGACATATACCTTCTGTCTGTCACAGGCGGCTCTCATCCGCTCACGAATGACCTCATCCCAGCATATCGGGGTGCGGCACTTCCTGTCATATAGTGCCTCACATGGTGGCATCCCAATACTGGTCTGATAGCTATTATTATATGCAAATTCGACTAGTGGAAAGTGTCAATCCCAATTATCCTGGAAATCCATCACACATGCTCTCAGCATGTCCTCAAAGGTCTGAATGGTCCTCTCTGACTGACCATCTGTCTGTGGATGATAGGCTGTGCTAAAACTCAGCCTCGTGCCCATTGCCTCCTGCAACTTTGGCCAAAACTTGGAAATGAACCTCGGGTCCCTATTTGATACTATCAACACAGGAACACCATGCAGCCTGACTATCGTATCGATGTAAAGACGTGCCAAGGTCTCTAAATGATAGTCGCTACGAATAGGAAGAAAATGTGTGGACTTAGTGAGTCGATTTACAATCACCCAAATGACATCATCCCGTGATGAAGTCCGCGGTAGCCCTGTCACAAAATCCATAGTAATGTGATCTCACTTCCACTCAGGAATGGGTAAGGGCTGCAATGTATCCGCCGGGCGCTGATGCTCGGCCTTCACCTGCTGGCAAACTAAACACCTAGCCACAAAGTTTGCAATTTTTCGTTTTATGCTAGGTCACCAATAACTCTCCCTAATGGTCCGATACATCTTGGTACCACCCTGATGCAATGCATACGCGGAGGAGTGTGCCTCCTCAAGTATGGCCTTGCGGAGATCTATATCAACGGGAATACAAACCCGCTCTCTGAACACTAATAAACTATCCTCTCGGACCCTGAAGTCTCCACCATCAGCTCTGCGGACTCTATCCATAATACCCTGAAGCTTCTCATCTGTACTCTGGAGCTCTCTGATACGGTTAAACAAAGTCGGCCTGACCTCAAATCTGGCCAGTAAATTTCCCTGATCATTGCTAGCCAAACTGACTTCTAAGGCTCTGAGCCCTACTAAACAAGAAAGGTATGCTTCCTCTGTCGACTGTGAGGATGATGCTGACTTCCAACTTAAGGTATCTGCCACAACATTTGCCTTGCCCGGATGATAGTCAATAATGAGGTCATGATCCTTGAGAAGCTCTAACCATCTCATTTGTCTCAAATTCAGCTTCTTTTGGGTAAATAGATACTTTAAACTTTTATGATCTGTAAATACTCTGCAGGTCACCCCATAAAAATAATGTCGCTATATCTTCAATGCGAAGACTATGGCTGCCAACTCCAAATCATGTATCGGGTAGTTAACATCGTGTTTCTTTAGTTGTCGCGAGGCATATGCAATAACCTGACTATCCTGCATTAGAACACAACCTAATCCCTGTCGGCTAGCATCACTATACACTGTGTATTCCCGACTGCTAGTGGGAAGGGCTAAAATATGAGTAGAGGTCAACCGTTGTTTGAGCTCCTGAAAGCTCGCCTTACAGCAGTCATCCCAAACAAACTTGACCCCCTTTCGAGTCAATTTAGACAATGGAGCAACTATCCGGGAAAATCCCTCTACAAATCTGCGATAATACCCAGCTAAACCGAGAAAACTATGGATCTCGGTAACTGTTTGTGGCTGCTCCCACTTCAATATAGCCTCAACCTTTCGCGGATCAACATAAATACCCTCCGCGGAGACAATGTGCCCCAAGAATCCTATCTGTCTCAGCCAAAACTCACATTTTGAAAATTTGACATATAGCTGCTTCTCACGGAGTATCTGCAATACCACCCGAAGGTGCTGAACATGATCTTCATCACTCCATGAATACACCAAGATATCATCGATAAATACGATGACAAACCGATCTAAGAAGTTGTGGAAGACTGGGTTCATCAGATCCATAAAAGCAGCTTATGCATTAGTCAGCCCAAACGGCATAACTAAAAACTCATAATAGCCGTATCGGGTGCGAAAAGCTATTTTGGGCACATCTTCGGCCCAAATTCTCAACTGATGATAACCCGAACGGAGATCAATCTTAAAGAAAATCTTGGCTCCCTGCAACTGATCAAACAAATCATTGATACATGGCAGGGGATATCTATTTTTTATGGTGGCTTTGTTCAACTGTCTGTAATCTACACAAAACCGAAATATACCATCTTTCTTCTTTACAAACAGTACCGGAGTACCCTAGGGTGAAGTGCTCGGGCGAATAAACCCCTTGTCCAGAAGTTCCTGCAACTGAATCTTGAGTTCTCTCAGTTCAGCAGACGTCATTCTGTATGACGGAATAGAAATAGGAGTGGTCCCCGGTACTAGATCAATCTCAAAATCGAACTTCCGAACTGGTGGTAATCCGGAAAACTCCTCGGGGAGCACATCTGGAAACTCCTGCACCACAGGGACATCCTCAAGTCTTGGTCCCTCAACGGTGGTGTCAACGACATAAGCCAGATAAGCCGTGCACCCACGGCGCACTATGCGTCTAGCCTTCATAACAGATATAACACAACGGGGCAATACCCGTCTCTCATCCCAGAACACCAACAGTGACTGCCCGGACCTCCGAAACTCAACCTCCTTCGTAAAACAATCCACAGAAGCCCGGTGTAAACTCAGCCAATCCATCTCTAAGATAGCATCAAAATCCATGATAGGGAGCGGAATCAGATCTACCTCTAATACCGCCTCCTCAATACTGACCTCGCAGCCTCTATAGACTGTATCTTGAATGATATGCTTGTCAAGAGGAGTGACTACCACAATCTCCTCATCAAGTGGCGAGAAAGGCCTGTCAGAATGGCAAGCGAATGTGTTGCTCACATATGAAAAATTCGACCCGGTATCTATGAGAACACGGACGTCGATACCAAATATTCACATGGTACCTAAAGATAAGAAAAAGATTAAAGGTATTTAAAATGCGAAGAAAAAAGTAAACGTATTTATATATATATATATCAAACTAGTTAAGTTTCTAAATCTTTAACTAGTCAAAACTGTACATCGACATTATGACATACTAGATCTCATAAAGAAAGTACAATAAAAGTACTACACTGAGGGATCTGCTGGAGGATTACCCATAATAACATCAGTGTTTGCCTGTGCGTCCTCCTGCGTCATCGCAAACACACGAGCCTGGGCCCTAGGCTGCTGTCGTGACGGTCCTGACACTGTATTACTCCAGGCTGCAGTCTAAGAAGCTGTAAGAGCTGAGTGCGCAGGTGCTCCCTGCTGGCCTGTGCCAGAAGTACCAGTACGACTCCGTAAAGTCGGTCCTCCTCGACCTAAATCTGGACATGCACTCTTAATGTGACCTTGCTTCCCACGCTGGAAGCAAGTAACCGATACTCTACATGCCCCGTATGCATGGTGGTTGCCGCATCTGCGAAAGAAAGGCTATCTTTGTACCGTAGACTGTGTAGTGACACTAGGGGCTGGTGTCCCAAAACTCTGTGGTCGTGGTGGTGGCATCTGCACCCCATATCTACTATACCACTCCTGCCACTGCCTCAAGACATCGAGTGGTGGTGGAGAAATATCGACTATAACAGCCGGTGGAGGTGCTGAGGGTGGTACTGATAACGGTGCATGAGCAGAGGAAGCATCCTCTGGTACTCGTGGAGTCTCGAGTGCCCTAGATGTGTCACGCCCCGACCAGCTGGTCGAGCACGCGAACAGATCGCCGCGACTCCTCGAGGTACGGGTATGCCCTACTCGCAGATCGAGGTGACACAAGGCTAATATTATGACCATACTCGACATCATTAAGTTAAAAAGATAGTTTTCAATACAAATTTTCTTTAAAACATTTGCCTCCAATTTACATATAATATTATATGCATGGTCCAATCGTAAACAAGAATGGAAATGATCACTTACCCGATAACGTCTCTTAGTAAAACTCGTGGGATAGTACCTCAATGTATGTCAAGTATAATATAAGTTGAAAATATTAATATGAAATGTGAGTATAATCCACATATTCAGTGAGTGAGGTGCAATGACTACATAATGACAATAAATGAATTTGTGAGAGTGACAAGTCAAAACATCATTTCAAATTCATATTTCATTCATTTGCAAATATATCGTGTAATTCAAAATAATATGCATCCTTATCATTAAATCATACATCAATGGGGTGTCAAATACGTATTTTACCCATAATTTGGCCTAACTAGGGTAAAATCCACAAAAGGGTCACCACAATATCATAAGAATAAAATACATATATCTTCCCCCCTTCCCTTGGTGTTGACACAGTCCTCACGGGTGGTCGTCTATTAGATCCATTGCCCAGAGACAGGGGACTCAAACCCCTGCTCCCGTGTTACCCCACCACGTCACCCCGTCGAGTAAACGCTCAATACCGTGGTAGGGAATGCACTATAGCCACTATGCACCATCCCATAATCATACAAATGTGCCATATATCATCATTCATAAATCTTTACTCGTAAAAACAAGACACGATCAAGTAATTATAATATCAATTTCATTTTGGGGTAGGGATTAGGGTTTCTAACCCTAATCCCAATTTTATTTTGGGGACGCAGCGTTTTATCCCAAAACGTTGTGTCTCCACCTTTTTTTTTTAATATAATTCAATAAATAATTATATATATATAATTTCACACCCACATTTCACTATATTGCGAATTTCATAAAAATGGAGTTTACTTCGATTTACGGACACGATATTTTAAAATATACCAAAAATTTAAAATTAATACCCCAAATTCAAAAATCAACAAAATTAAATATTTATATATATATACATAAACTGAGGAATATTATATATATATTTCAAGAATAGTACAATAGTACGAGTACCGCAGTGTTGTTACACAAACAACAACTAATAACTACACAGTCCACGCTTTACCTCTGGTACGTTGAAAATTTGACTTGCAGGAAATTCATACATTGAGAGAAATCGATCCAAGTAGTTCCCAGAGAGGCAAAAGCAGAGAGGTCAAATTAGCTTGGCTCCTAAAATAAATCATATTGTAAAACTCCTTTCGTGTTTTTCTCTTGAACTTAGTCAGTTTGATAACAAAAAAATGCACAAGAACTGCAAAAAACCCTAATCTCAAAAATCCCCAAAATAATCAAGTTAGAGAGAGAGAGACGAGAAGACAATAAGAACCGCAGAAAACCCTAATCTCAAAACCCAACCAAAATAATCAAGTTAGAGAGAGACGAGAAGACAAGAAGAACCGTAGAATCTCAAAACTCCCAAAATAATCAAGTTAGAGAGAGAGAGAGAAACGAGAAGACAAGAAGACACACGTCTACAGAAAAGAAATGCTCAGAAAAATGAGGTTTTCATTGTGAGTATGCAGAGATGGAGAAGACGAAGGAACAGGAGAAGAAGAAAAAGAACAGCATTTTCAAAACAAACCTTAATCACAAGTGTGAGAGAGAGACGAACCTGACTGGAGGGTCGACGGCGACGAGGTGGAAAAGAATTGTGGTCAAGAATCGTACTTCATCAATCAAGAACTGTCGATCGACGAGATGGAGAAGAACTCAGAGGAACTTCGTGAATAGGGTAGAGAAGAGAAGAGAGAGGAGAGGGAGAGAGAGGAGTGGTATGCGTTCCTTTTGGTCTATCCAGGAAGAAAACACGTCTTGCCAAAAACCACAAATCACGTCTTGCAGGCAAAGAGGAATGGCCTCCATTACCATCAGTACCATTGTCACTGTGATTGCTAAGCGGATGATCTTTCGCCAACTCAAGACATCAGTGCCCATTCAACAATAAGAAGCAAATCACCTTTCGCCAAGTGGAGGACCTTTGCCAAGTGGATGACGACCAAAATCTATGTGGATCGTAGTCCATTACGCTTATTATATATTGTTAATTAATAATAAACGTAAAAAAGGTATTCAACGCTTTGGTGGCAGTGGTTGAAATGATTATTATATATTATTTGTAGATTATAAAGATAAATACATAGAAGAGATAATTTTATAATTTTTTTATTTTTTATTATTTTTGAGTTAATACTAAAAAAGAAAAAAATTAGTTCAGGTTCTCCAAAATTGTAAAATAGGTATGCAATTAATTATTCATTAATATTTTAAATCAAATTTCATACGTTTGTATTACTCATGTTATCCAAAAAAAATTAATACCACCATTAATCTTAAGCAAGATTAAATGAGAGAAACCCTAATTTTAGTTCAAATCAACCAAATTTTTATCATTTCATGACCTTGAAGGCACAACAACAGATCTAAGATTACAAATGAAAAACAAATAACAAAGGAAGAGAAATAGGTTAATTACACTTTGTTCCAGAAAATCACGTACCACTCCTATATTTCAAAATATCCAAATATCCCCTGTGATTTTCAAAAAAATAAAAAGTAGATGAAAATTTATAAAGTTAATAAGAATATAATGAAAATACGTAAAATGTCTATTATACTATCTTAAAATATTTCAACTCTAGCAAACTCAAAAAAAAAAACAATTAAAAAAAGCTCTCACTTTTTCTCTTTCTCTTGATTTCTCTTGATTGTTCATCTTCAACCTCCAACATACTCAAAAAAAAAAAAAAAAATCACTTTCCCTCTTCCCTGTTCCTCGTTCATTTTCAACCTCCAACGTACTTAGAAGAAAACTCTCACTCTCTCTCTCCCTCTTCTCCATTTATGCTCTCTGCACACCAAAAAAAAAAAATAGCTATTCTTAAAATCCAAAAAATTATAAAAAGTGACAAAACAACCTATTCATTCTTTTTAGGTTATCTCAACACTCTCGAAGCATTATATTAGAATATAATTTAGAGATATGGTAGATAACTAGTTTAGACAAGAAAATTTTAGGTTACCCTCTGTGTAAAGCTCAACTCGATCATGTTCTTACACCCGCCAACAAGGTGACATAGGATGATAATTCCACTTCCCATATAAAAGAAAAAACCTGAATATATCCAACAAAAAAGAAAAAAACATAAACGGGTTATTTTTTAAAATATTGTAAAATAAGGCATAATTTATTAAAATATTATGATTTTAATTAGGTTTTCAAAACTATTAAAAATAATTTCATGGTTGATTTTTACAAAATCGTTTTCAGAACCGATCAAATACAACCCAATAATAATGATAAAAAAAAAAAATCATGTGAAGTCGATATCTCAAAAATCAATTTTAAAACAACCGTCGTAACATTTGTGATATTTCTTTTTTTTTGGGGTTGGTGTAAGGATATGGATTTTTCAGGCAAGTGTGATGTCCTTTTTTTACCCCCACTGGGATTGATTTTGATCTATGGATCTAAACCATATTCACATGAATAGGATGCACGTGGTCTCAACATTTTGGACCACAAAATGTCCTTAAACTATGCTAAAATGTCTTGTTAGTTAAGTTATGGCTAAGTAAGTCATATTTGACTAACTTATTAATCTCTTATGTATTTTATATTATTTTAAAGTTGATTTTTAAAATATTATATTTAAAAAATATTTTAAACAGTTTTAATCAAATCGATTTTAATAATTCGGAAAGTAATATTTTAATAAATTGTCTCATTTAATATATTTTGGGAAATAACTCAAACGCACAAAAACATTTTTTCGTGATGGTAGTGATGAGTTTGAACTCGCGTACGATAAAAGACAAATTTAAGATTCCTCGTCCCACGTTTCCTCCGACGTAACCATATTCTCTCAAACGAATCAAATCCATATTTATATTTATTTAACCCTTTTATTCATTTTATTAAGTCAAATAAAGCATCATCAACATCTTCCAAATTCCATTTCACTTTAATTCCAATTCAATGCATCGGAATCAGACCCGACTCCCCCTCCCCCCCCCCCTCTCTCTCACACTGGATGTTCGTGTTTCGAATATCTGCGTCCTTTTAGACAATCTCTATTTTACGCACCTAATGATCATCCCTTATCGTACGCACCCTCTTTTTATTTTCTCACTCTCTAAAACCCTAAGCCTGATTGCAATTCGATCACGGCTATCACTCAACAATGGCTCCAATTGATCCTCACTCCTTCACAGACCCAACGCACCCACTCACAACCCACATCTCTCTCTCGTTCTACTTCGACTTCTCGTCCTCAACAATCACTGCTTCTGCTCTTCTCTCTCTACAAAGACCCCACACCGGCGCTCTCTCTCTAGACGCCCGTTCTCTCTCCATAATATCAGTTCTCGACCCCACAACCAATACCCACTTGCCATTTTCTGTCACCTCACCTCCTGACCCCATCAAAGGTGAGAACTTGATTGTTTCTCTCTCTAACCACTCCTCACTCTTAATAGTCTACAAAACAAGCCCCAAGTCTTCAGCTCTACAATGGCTGTTACCAACACAGACATTCAACAAAACGTACCCTTTTGTGTATACACAGTGCCAGGCAATTCATGCTAGGTCTGTGTTTCCATGCCAGGACACTCCTGCTGCTAGAATCAGGTACTCCGCAAGGTTGAACTTGCCGCGACAATTGAGTGCGGTGATGGCGGCTCGCCACCTTGACCGGCGAGCGCCAGTGGCCGGAGAGGCGGCAATTCTGGGTTCCCATTGTGACGATACTGTTTGGTGTGGTGATGGTAGGGTTGTGGAGGAGTTTGTGATGGAGCAACCTGTGCCCCCTTACTTGTTTGCGTTCGCGGTAGGGGAATTAGGGTTTAGGGAATTGGGCCCGAGGACTAGGGTCTATGCAGAGGCGGTAGGGGAGGTCTTAGATGCGGCAGCGAGGGAGTTTGCTGGAGTTGAAGATATGATTAGGCAAGGGGAGAGGTTGTTTGGGGCTTATGATTGGGAGAGGTTCGATTTGCTTGTGCTGCCTCCTAGTTTTCCCTATGGTGGAATGGAGAACCCTAGGATGGTGTTTTTGACTCCTACTGTGATTAGGGGTGATGCTAGTGGTGCTCAAGTTGTGGCTCATGAACTTGCTCATAGTTGGACTGGAAATTTGATTACTAACAAGAATAATGAACATTTTTGGTTGAATGAGGTATGTTGTAAATGAAGATTATGTATTTCACAATTGTTTTGACAAAAAATCTTTTGTGTGTTAGGATAGAATTTAGCAAAGCTTTGATTGGAGGTTATGATTTTTGATAATATGTTTAATGCTTTATGCTTCTCTTAAATGACAATGCTTGTCATGTATTTTGAAAAAGATTTCCAATTTATCATTGGTGTCAGCCAGGTTAACAGCAGGTAAAAACCCTTCGGGTGCCATGAGAACTTCTCGGATCAAATCCCATAGGTAGTAGGGCCAGGGATTTGTGAGGCTATGTAGTTTTGTATTATTCATTTGACAAGTGTCCTAACATGGAAGCTGTTGTGGGTTTAAGGAGAAATTAAAAACGAGTAAAAGATTTCCAATATATCATTGGTGTCAGCTAGTTTAGCGGCAAGTAGAAACACTTCAGGTGGTATCAGAAGCTCCTCGGATTAAATCCCATAGGTACTAGGTTGGGCAATTTATGAAGCTATATAGTTAATGAATTATGCATTTGATAGTTGTCCTAACATGGAAGCTATTGTGGGTCTAGCAAGAAATTGATTTGTGCTGTCATATGCTCGACAACAAATTGGTACTTTACTCCTCTCAAATTGGATTCAAAATTGAGTTCTTTTGTATGATTTGTATGCACAAACTTTATACTTATAAATGTGTTTTATATGATTTGACATTTTTGCCTTTCTGTATCAAAACATGTGATTCATGTAATTTGATGTAGATTTCCATTTTATTCAAATGTGACAGTCGTTTGTGATCTGAGAGAACTTTGATATTCTGTATTCAGGGTTTTACAACGTACGCAGAAAGGAGGATTGTGGAGGTTGTGCAAGGGGAGGAAAGGGCTGCCCTGAATATTGGAATTGGTTGGAGAGGGCTGAATGAAGAAATGGAGAGGTTCAAGGACAATATGGAGATCACCAAGCTCAAGAACAATCAAGAAGGTGTGGACCCAGATGATATCTATTCCCAAGTTCCATATGAGAAAGGTTTCCAGTTTTTATGGCGCATTGAACGTCAGGTATGTTTAATTATAAAAAAGGTTATACTTGACTCTGGAGGTTATTAGTGGAGAAAGGTATGATTGGTTGTTTTTCTCTTTGAATGATCAGATTGGCAGGCCTGCATTTGATGAATTCCTTAAGAAATACATTGCAACATTTAAATTCCAGTCCATAGACACAGAGACATTTCTCACTTTTCTGAAAGTGAATGTACCTGCAATAGAGAAAGACATTGATTTGCAATTGTGGACTGAGGGTACTGGTATTCCTTCAGATGCCTTTGAGCCAGTTTCCAGTATCTATACCAAAATTCTCTCTCTGGCAAATGAGTTTAAGCTTGGTAGGATGCCGAGGGAGGACGAAGTTGCAGATTGGCATGGACAGGAATGGGAACTATACCTGGAGAACTTGCCCAAGTCTGTCGAAGCTTCACAGGTACATTATGCACTATAAACTCATGTATCTACACTGAATCACATATTTATGAACACATATTCAAAGCAAATATCTACATTCGCCTTTGGTAGTCTGGTTCAATCTTGAAGGTTGGTAGGAGATGGCATAGTGCTCACAATAGGCTCCATCCCCTGCATAGCTATGTTAAAATCACCATTCTGTGGAGGGTGCCTTACAATTTTATTAACACTTCAATTCAAAATCTATTTAGAACCTTTATGCAATCCTCTGATGTTTCACTCAAAATCAATCATTAGTATCTCATTTTCAATAACCATGAGCCCTTGCCCCCACCTGATCTTCTTTGCAAGTCTGAAGTACCTTTCACTGTCTCAGAAATAAATATGATGGTTAGGGTTCAACAAACTACTTGGTACTTGTGCCTATAATTCCTTTGACAGGCTGGAAGATGGCTTAATTTCTATTTTACTAAACTTAGCTCTAAGTAAACAAGGTTTCTACAACCTAGGTGCCTCAATTTCTAATTATCATAAGGTTGGTTCTACAGATCCAAGCGTTGGATGCACGTTACAGGCTAGCAGAATCCAAGGATTATGAGGTGAAGGTGGCATTTCTTCAATTGGCCATCTCATCCAAATGCAGAGATTACTATGCTGAGGTGGAGAAGACATTGAAAGAAGTGGGAAGGATGAAATATCTCCGTCCTTTATATACTGCTCTTGTGCAAGGAATTGGAAACGCAGAAGAGAAGATACTGGCTAAGAGGGTGTTTTTAGAGGCTCGTGAGTGCTACCACCCTATAGCTCAAGGTGTTGTCGAGTCCATTCTCTCCAAGCACTTGTAAAGACAATGCTTTAGGCTTACAAAACTAAATCTTATATTATATCGCTAGGCAGACATCATTACAAGTTGGTCAGGTCTCTTGCTGGCCTGCAATCTGTTTGTTGGGTTAAATTTGTCACATCGTTGTTTGACTTATCTATTTTGAAGATGGCTCTGCCACTCTTGATCATCTTGTAACCTTTAAAGGAAGCTTTTTGTTCTCTCTTCAAGGCTAGCAAAATGTGATTGTTTATTCCTAACTTTCCTTTTCACATCATTTTTGCTTGATCTTTGAAGGTTTGCCATCTTGTAATATTCTGTTCACTTGTTTAGTTCTAGTGTATAACGTGCATTGAAATTTTCTTGATGTAACATTGAAATTTTCTATCCATCTACCAAAATTGAGTTGAATCTTCTTGCCAGGGCAAGAAAAAAGTGTGACATTTTCTGTCCTTCACCCAGAAGTTTATAGTTGCTTGAGCTCATGGTTGGAAGTATAGTAATATGTGCATGCTATGAAGACCTGAAGTCTTTCATAGATGCAGATTTAAAAAGCCCATTGTTAAAACAACGCTCTCTGCTCAGAAGGGGCATGCTACAAAAGCGAAACAATTGAGATCTCTCCAACCATTTGCATTCGGAGAAACGCTCCACCCAGAAGCTATGATCCTTGAGTGCAAAAGGAAACAGGAGATCTTGACATTAAATATAAGGTAATTATCGTTGGGAAACAAGAAAAGGTTTTGGTGGCAGCACCATCATCACCACCGGATGTACTTAGCCTTAAGAAGTAACAGAAACTGTGATCTTGTGCTCAGGTTAAACCACCATTATCATCTATCTCTGGGGTTATAAATGCATGTGGATCTCAAGCAACTAGCAGAAATTTCTCGACAACATGCTTGGAACCTGAAATTGCTTAAAGGTGCAAAACAAGGTGTACCTTGTAAAATAAATCAGCATGCCCTTCTTCATTCCTAGTATGATTTTCACCTACAAATTGTCAGAATCTGTAACCTCAAGTCAACCAAGCATTTGTATGACCCTGTAGCTTCAGCTCCTGGACATGAATTTCCCCTCCATCTATGCATACTCAAAGCATGTAGCTATAGGAAACACAAAATAGAATGAAGCAACCAAGGAGTAATTATTAAACCAAGGCATATCAGCCAAAAAGGTGTAACCGATTTCTCCTTGATGGCATGTGACACATGGGGATTTTCAACACTCCTAAACAATTAGCTAATGCAGTAATTATTCCTTGAACCAACTCCAACTTGCTACTTCAGAGACATGACATGGCTCAAAAACTGGTAAAATGTGGGGAAGCCAGAGGGTTGAAGAAACTGCCAATATAGACATCAAATCTTGAGTGCTTTAGGCAAATGAAGATCTACATCAAATCATCTCTTGGACTTACACTGCTCATACAAAGTCAACAACATTGGAAGCCATTGAAGCTGCAAATACATAATAACTATATTTTCCATAGAAACAATAGAAAAGTGTTCCATAATACAACATTGACTTCTAGGAAAAAAAATTCAGAAAGGTTATGACGCTCTCCATTTTTAGAACCGGAAGATAATTCAATACAAGAGACACAAAGGAAATAAGGAAACATCTAGAATCCTAATGGTAATAGATGAAGTCACATTCCCTCACCCATTTTCATCCACCTTTTCACTTTGCTAAGCTAAAGTTAGCACAATTCAATTTTCCCATTTTGTGATATATAGTGATAGAACCATCATCTTTGGTAGTGAGATTATCTTGAAAACTAATCAAGCTAATCTATTTAAGCTATCATACTCATCGAAGGGTTGTCAAATAGGCATTCTGCTTAACTAGTCCCCAGAATAAAGTTACACAATTACAATTGAGAGTCAAACAGCAATGCAATACCAAAAATATTCATGCAAGAAGATCAAACATCAAACGCTATAGCATTGCCACTGCCATAACAACTTTAAATTCAAGTGAAGTTCATTCGAAACACCACAATTAACCTTAAACAACCTCAACTAACGGGGTTCATGCCTATCATTTAAGGGTCTAAAGATTCTCCCTTTCCCTCTCCCTCTCCCTTTCCCTCTCCCCCTCCCCCTCCCTCTCTCACATTAATCTACATATATTGAGTTCTGAACAACTATGCTATTAACATCTCCACCTCCTCAACAATCAAGCAAGTGAACAAATATAAAAAATGCCATTGCCATTCCCATTCACAATAATTTAAGTTCAGGTAACATTCATTCAAAATACCATAATTAACCTAAAATAACCTAAGTTACAATAGCAACATTAATAAAAAAAATTCAACAATATCACCTAAATTACAATTACAACATTAATAAAAACAAATACATCATGTCATACCTATGAAGGCACCCTACTTTCCTCCTCCAACTTCTTCGCATAAGCCTTTAGCACCATAACTAAATCCCTTGCCGGTGCCTGCAACGTCCCAACCAATGCCGAAGCTGGGCTCTTCAAAGACCCCAAAATATTTGCATAAATCTCAGCTCTAGAAGGCATAGTCTCCAAAACCTTAAACTCCTCGGGCCCATAAAACTTGCCTTCAAAAACCGCCCCAGCAAAGTCATTATCCTCCAACTTCTTCTCCTTCTGAAAAGTTCTATATGGCTTTAATGCCAATGGGATTTCCTCAGTATGAACAAAGAGCCAAGCATTCATGCCCTTCATACATGGCTTCAAGTTTTCCCATTTTGTGTCCTTTATTGCTTTGTAGACAAGAGTGTTTTTTGCTACCAACAGAGTGACTGACTCGGGGAATGAAGAGCGTAGCTCCTGGAATTGCTTCACTGTGAAGCCTTTGTACCGGATTGCTGCAATTAAGTTGCAATTTTCCAACTGGTTTTTGACGTTTGTGACTGTTTGCTCCTTCTTTGTTCTGGAAATTGCGGATTGGATTTTGAGGGGTTTGGGAAAAAGAGTGGTGGGTTTGGGTTTGTGGGTGGAATAAGGAAGTGGTTTTGAGATTTGTGAGAGAGAGGAGAGAGAGAGGTCCATTGTTGTGAGTAGAGAGAGAGAGAGAGAGAGAAGATGACGAAGATGAGGTTTTAGTTTTATCTCAGTGCTTGGAATATGGAGTTTCGATTGAGGAAGATTTAAACGGCGTCGTTTATATCATGGCCGACTGGCAGTGGGTTTGCCACCGTAAATGGCTACTTTATTTTCCCTAGAAATAATTTGGAAATTTATTTCTCCTAAAAAATATATACACGATAGTACAAGATAAAAAGATTTTGATTTTGATATATTATAACCCTACAAATTATCTAAAATTCTAAATATTGAGCTCAAAATATATAAAATTTATATACATAAAAATACATATTATATTGTAAATATAATTTATATTACCTAAAGAATACGTATTATATTGAGTTCGGAATACATAATAATTTATATTTGTAAGAAATACATTGTAGATCTTTATTCTTAATAAAAATTTCCTTAAATTTCAATTTTTTTTTATTAGATCTTTTCTTTTTTTTCTCTCTTTTTTTTTTCAACGAGGATATTTTCAATTAGATAATTGTGTATACCTTTCTATTTGTAATTGACCCATGTCTACAAAACTTTTTTTGTAACTAGGCATCAAATAACTAAAATTGATTTGTATTATAACTTTATGTTAAATAGGCATTTAAAACTCTTATTGGAGGGGTCAAGTCATGCGAGGGTAAGTTTTCAAGACAAAACAAATGAAATATTTGATGGTTGATATTTCTTAAATGATATTTTACGAGTTTATAAGATGTTTAAAATAAATTAAACTAATCATTTTTAGGTAAGTTATTACTAAAAGAGAGAGTCCTAAAAATGCTGGAGAATCAAACTAAGAATTTGGGTTTGAGACTTAAGAACAGAGAAAATTACATTAGAGAATCCCCCTCCCTTTGACAACCCAACTGAGGTTTGACCCAGATTAATTAGAGCAAAACTCTGAACATTGGAGGTGGACCCAGTGTACCAGACTATGGCTCGTGTACAAGCTTGTTGGATGTGAGTTTTGACTTTATAGATCTGTCTTCTTGTGACTCGATCAGATATTCGGTGGAAAGACTTGAAACTTACAAAAAAATATCGGAGGGTATCCGGTGGAAGAAATTCTGATACTCAAATCAGAAAAATTAGTTTTTAGAAAAAATGAAACAGACAGAGAAAGATAGAGAGAGAGCGGATATCTATGTAACTGTGTGCTGAGTGTTGAGTCAAGGGAACTTACTTGGATTGTTGTATATCGAAGGCTTTTATATGATGTCCCGATAGAGTCGTATGAATTCAGAGTGTTATAATTATAGTTTCCTTACGAAGAGATCCGAAAATTCTGAAATTTGGATAATTAGATTATTCGCAAGATTTGTCATCCTTATCGTTTGGAATGTTGAATATATGGGGAGATTTCTTCATTTATTCAAAAGATATATTTCATTCCAAAATAGGAAACAAATATTATTAGACTCAGTGGAATATTACCTTTGATTTGGTAAGAACTAAAGGGGTCGACTGTTGGTTATTGGTCGAGGGAGACATGAGTATTCGGAAGCACCGAACACTTCTATGGAGCGATCGAATAGACGTCATTGAGAATTAGCCGAACGGTTGATATGATTAATATGGAGGACAGTTCCCTAACGTGACGAGCGATATCTTTTATTCAGGGAGGTAAATCTCATCGATAATTCGGGACGACATGGCTTATTTGGCAAGATAGATCCTATTGACAATTCGGATGACATGACCCATTCAGAAAGATAGATCTATCGATGACTCCACATGCACTAATTTTTATGAATCATGGATATCACCAATGTTAAACTTTTTTTGCATTGGACTTTTTGAAACATGGTGCCATCAAAGCTATTATAGGCTATTATGCCACCCAAAAAAAAAAAAAAAACAACAGCTTGATTGCTAGCGAGTCAGACCTTTTTGAAAATTGTACAAGGAAATCCCCAAGCGGCCCTCCATATGGAACAGGTGACCTTTCATAGTCTGATGCTACAAGTGAGGTTAAGTCAGTGCACGGTAAGAGTGTCCATTGTCATGTTACCCTAGGCTCGAACAAAAGGACCTTCTCAGAAGGTGCCATTTGACATCATGTTCAAGGCTTATCATTTGACAAAAAGAGAGAATCTCTTTCTTGTTTGGGCATTGACCCAATGAGGAATTGACTTTTCTTAAAGGCTTGATGCTGCCTTGAGAAGCAACGCCTGCATTACATGCATGTAAAGTTGCAATTACAATTCCTTCGAAAGTTACTCCATTCAGAGCATAGGAGACACCTTAAGGAATTTCTTGAAATATCTATGCAGCTCTCTCAAAATTCAGACCACAATCATATCTACAAGCAGACCTCTCAGCAGCAGAGAGTTGAAAAGAAGACATTAACAAGCATCAGCTCCCATTTTTAACAATAACAGAGAATCAACAGACCATAGAACAAGAGGACCTCTCGGTTGTGGAATGGCTATTATATTCTGTTTCATTGCAAATCTTTTACTCATTATTCGCATCATGGTCCGAATTTGAATTTTCCTCAAAAATGACATTCATCCTTTCATGAAAATCTTCCTTTCAATTGGGTCTTCATACGAGAATTCTCATTTGAGAATTTTTCATGCGAATTATTAGTCATTAGTTATCATTTTGTGCAACACATTCAAGTTTAAATACAAATCAATATTTTAGAAAATAGAACTAAATACAATCCATATTTTAAAGTAAAGAAGATAGTTTTTCTTTAGGTATTTAATGGAGAGTGAGAGAGATTTATGAGTCTTTATGTTTAGATTGGTAGAATAGTTATTTTCCTACTTGAAAACCCAAAACCATTTTAATATCAGAAGCCCTTTAGGAAACCTCGTTTACAAAGTTTACTTAAAAGAAAAACTATTGGAGAACAAGATAAACATTTTAATAATATGAATTGAAAAGAAAAGAAAAATGGAAAGAAAATAGGATAACTATTTGAGGACATGTTGAGCAGCATACTTGCTGGCTCCTACAGCTTCTCCATAGGAGCAGAAACAGATGCAGGGTGAGTGGCTCGACTGCTTGTCATGTAGAACAAGGTATACCACACTTGCTCCATCCAGTCTTTGGCTATAATACTTCGGTGGTTCTAATCTAATTGGAGCTTGTTTACAGCCAGAGCTTGCTGCAAAAATAAATGGGATGCTTTTGGAAATGGATAATTCAGAAGTACATTTATTGGGGTTGTCCGAGTCATTGGCTGTGAAAGTCAATGAAGCATTGCAGGTGTTTAAGCTCTCCAAGACTAAAGTTGTTGATCAAGAGGCACTTCATTTTTGTTACTTGGCAGTTGAGGTTGCAGTAAGCTAAAAAGTGAGATTGCATTTGAGAGTCACTTCTTTTGGTCTTTTGGGGTCTTTGATGCTTTAAGGTTCTCAATTTTCGATAATTAAGAGAGGAACTTGAACAATATTAGCATTTAAAGGTTGTGGGGGGGAAAAAAAAAAAAAAAAAAAAACTCTTTTCTTTTTCATCACAAATCTGTCACAATTTTTAGAGGACTTTAATAATTTTCATAACAAAAAATTTCATTTTTTGACCTCTAAGGACAAAGGCGTGAAACAAACAGATTTGATCATTATAGGAAAGGTTTGATGAGTAGTGAAGAAATCAATCGAATTTAGAATTCATTAATAGAAAAATTTCAATTAACCGAATGCATTAATGGACATTTCCCGGGGGGGGGGGGGGGGGGATTGAAATCAAAACGATCCATACATTGGCTTTTCTTGCTTTCTAAATCAATTTACTAACCAACTAACTAACTTCTATGTCAACTAACTAATTAACTAGCTCACCACCCCAAGGACTTTAATTACTTTAACTACCAACAAATCTTCCTTCTTATTTTATTGCCCCCCCCCCCAACCTCTAAGGACAAAGGCGTGAAACAAACAAAAAGCCAATTTGTCTTTGACAAAATTATACTACATAGAGAATTGATATATTAAAGGAATGTGACTCACAACCCCCCCTTTTGAGCAATGATACACGAAAAATGGGATGAATCTTTGCTCCTGTAATTATCGTATGCTACCTTGCCTACTCTAGCTTGAATTAAGAAATGACCAAAGTATTTTGGGGATAACCCCGCAATGATGACCCCTCCCCCCCCCCCTTTGCGCCAATGCCCGCGGCGAGAAAGTAGGTTAATCCCCTTCAATGCTCTATATTAGAAAACGGGGGCCCCCCCCCACCCAAGGGTTTGGCTTTTATGTACTAAAATTCTGCTAATGGTAACCATTTCAATCATTCTCTAGGTTTATCACTAACCATACATCTTAAGTACTGTTCTAAACATCTGTTCACCACCTCAGATTGTCCATTAAATTGTGGATGATAAGTTGAGGAAAATTACAATTTTACCTACTGTAATCTGAATAATTCTCTCCAAAACTGACTGAGGAACGCCTTGTTTCTATCACTTACAATAGTTTTTTACATTCCATGAAATTTAAACACTGAATCCATGAAAACTTGAGCCACTGTCACTGCTGAATAAGGATGAGATAATGGAGTGAAATGTGCATATTTACTCAACCTGTCCACAACCACCAAGATGATAGATTTTCCAAAGGAGTTTGGAAGTCCTTCTATAAAGTCCATAGTTATATCGCTCCAAACTGAGGTGGAAATGGGTAGGGGTTGTAGAAGTCCAGGATAGGCATTATTGTCTGGTTTAGATCTTTGACAGACCTCACATTCTGCAATGGCTCTAGCCACTTTCGAGTACATATGTTTCCAGTAAAATGATTGTTTGAGTTTCCTGTGGGAAACTTCTACACCTGAATGTCCTCCAATGGCACTCGAGTGCCATAATTGAATTAGCTTTAGACTTAGCTCAGGTACATTGCCTACTACTATCTTCCCTTTCCTGCACAAGACTCCATTGACCCATGAATAATGTTTGACAGGTTTTCCATCTTGTAATTACAAAAGCACCTTGTTTATCATTAGCTTGCCAACTTTGTTAGATTTCAGACATGAGATTTGTGTTAATAGTTGACATAGCCTTAATTTCAAACTTCTCAAATTCCAAAGGCCTCTTGGATAATGTGTCTGCTATCACATTGTCACTTCCCTTCTTGTATACCACTAAGAAATCATAACCTAAGAGTTTAACCAACCATTTCTACTGTGCTGGAGTTGAGAATTTTTGTTCTAGGATGTATTTCAGACTTTGATGATCTGTTTTTATCACAAAGTGAGTTCCAACTAAGTAAGGTCTCCATTTTTGAATTGCCAACACCACAGCTAGTAATTCTAGCTCATAAATAGGTAGAGGCTATGTCTAAGGGCTAAGGCTTTACTGAAAAAAGATACTGATTTCTTATCTTGCAACAACATAGCTCCTACTTCACTGCTAGATGCATCTGTCTCAACCACAAATTCTTCTTGAAATTTGGTAATGTAAAAACTTGGGATCGACACAAAGCTTCCTTCAAATTTTTGAAAGCAGATATTGATTCATCTGTCTACTTGAATCCCTGTTTTTTTAGCATATCCGTGAGGGGTTTAGCTAAGATCCCATAATGTCGAATGAATTTCCTGTAGTAACCTGTAAACCCCAAAAATTCCCTTAATTTTTTGACAGATCTGGGTTGAGATCATTGTTCTATAACCTTCAGTTTTTCAGTTTCAGCTCTAACCCTAGAATAATCAATAATGTATCCCAAATATTGGATTTGAGTGACAGCAAAGGAGCATTTACTTTGTTTAACCTTCAGTTGGTGTTGTCTCAAAAGGTCAAAGACTGTTTTAAGATATTGTAAGTGTTGATGCTCATTTTTGCTGTAAATGAGAATGTCATCGAAGAATACTAATACAAACTGCCTCAAATGTAGGCTAAATACATCATTCATAAGCTTTTGAAATGTTGAAGAAGTATTGGTCAATCCAAATGGCATGACTAAAAATTCATAGTGCCCATCATAAGTTCTAAAGGCAGTTTTTTCTATGTCACCAACATGCATTCTGACCTGATGATAACCTAATCTTAAATCCAGCTTGGAAAAGATTTGAGAGTCAGATAGCTCATCCAACAACTCTTCAATTAAAGGAATGAGAAACTTATCCTTAATGGTGGAATCATTGAGTTTCTTGTAATCAAGACACATGCGCTAAGATCTATCCTTCTTCTTCACTAATACTACAGGAGAAGAGTAAGGGCTAGTGCTAGGTTTAATGGTGCCATTAGAAAGCATTTCTTTGATTAACCTTTCAAGTTCAGGTTTCTGAAAATGAGGATATCTGTATAGTCTCACATTTATAGTATTTATCCATTCCTTTAAAACAATCCTATGGTCACATCTTCTTGCTGGGGGTAAATTCATCACTTCTTCAAATATATCAGAATATTCATTCAAAAGTTGTTGTATGCAGAAATGAAATTGAGTGCCAAGTTCATTATGCTTATCTATGTTTACCTCTGCAAATAAGAGTTGCAGGGAAGAGCCAAATTCTGGAATCTGAATCTCCTTTGTTTGATTCAACTGGATTAAACATAGCTGAGCAGAGGGTGTCAGTGAAGGGGTATTCAGAATTCTCTGCATCTTTGAACCCTTAACAGTCTTCAGTTCAGTTGATTCTCTTAACATTATCTTCTTTCCATTATAGATAAATTTCATCCTGAGAGTTCCAAAATTTCAAGTAATATCTCCTAATGTTGACAGTCACTGAACTCCCAGCACTACATCACATCCTTTAATGGGCAGCACCATGAGTTTTGTGCTGAATTTTTGTCCACGCATGACCCATTTAAATTCAGTACACATAGTAGAAGTTAGAAACCTACCACCATCAGCTAATGCTACTGACATCACCCCTTCTTCTTGTGTTTTCAATCCATACTTAGTCACCATGTCAGAATGAATGAAATTATGAGAGCTTTCCCCATCCAATAGTATACAAAAATTACTCTTCCTTATGTGACCATGTACTCTCATCGTGTGAAAGTTAGGAAGTGCAAAACAGAACATTGCATGCGCTGATATATAAGCATGACAGCCACTTCGTCTGACTCACTAGCATCCTCTTCTGATCCTTCTTCTTCCTCATCACCCTTTGGCCACATTTCCATTCTATACAATTGTTTTCCCTTGCATTTGTAGCCCACTTCATATTTTTCATTGCACCAGATGCACAGTCCCTTCTTCCTTTTCTCTTCCCACTCTGCTGAAGTAAGGGTTCTGAATGGTTTCTTAGCGGGTTCTTATTGAATTGACCTTGGTGTTGGTAGAATTGTAGTATTATCCTTGGTGGGAAACCTACTATTTCTAGCTACATTTACTATCTTTCCTGGAGCTCCTTTCCAATTTTTCCAGGCTGCTGAAAACTTTTTTTTTTTTTCTAATTTGGCTAAGCCCATAACATAGGATAAAGTCTTTGGCATAAATATCCTTACTGTAATCTGAATCCCCTCCTTCAGTCCACTTAGAAAACAACTTACAGCATATGATTCTGACAATTCTACTCTATTAAGGAGCTCCTTAAACCTTTCATGATACTCCTCTATTGTTTCCCTTTGTTTGAGACTCATTAACTCTCCCATAGGGTTATCATACATAGTGTTCTTAAATCGAGCAGTTAGGTTCTTTATATATTCCTCTCAGTTAGGTAGTTCACGAGTGTACCTAGATTTCATGAACACCTGATGCCATTGAAGGACTCTACCTTCCAAATGCATGGCCACCAACTTCACCTTCATCTCTGGAGGTGTTTCATCAACATCGAAAAATTGTTCACATTTGTATAGCCATCCATAGAAGTCCTCTCTATGAAATCTGGGAAAATCCAGTCTAGAAAGTCTGGTAACTGCTGCACCTCCCGACCCTCCTATTCTTGTAGGATTTTGTCCCTATCTTGATTGATGAAGAGAGTGATTATTGCTTCACGAATGGCTTTCTAAAACCAGAGACCTGAGAGCATCCATTTCCCTATCGAGGGCCTCTTTGTGCTCCTTGAATAAGGCCTTCATTATTTCTTCTAATTTTCTATTCAAGTCTTGAGATCGAGTTTCCTCTGTCATGGCGCTATTCAGACCTATCTCTGATACCAATTGATACAAGGAAAAGAAGATCTCAAAACTAATTCTAGGTAGGATTGATAAGGTGTTGAAGAAATCAATCGAACTTAGAATTGAAAGAAGAATTCCATTAATAGATTGAAAAGCTTCACTTAATAGGAATGCATTAATGGATACATTTCTACAGAGAGAGAGAGAGAGAGAGAGAGAAGAGAATTCGAATCAAGATCAATGTCATCTATGCATACATTGGCTTTTCTTCCTTTCTAAATCAGTTTACTAACCAACTAACTAACTTCCATATCAACTAACTAACTAACTAGCTTCTACATTTCCCCAGCTGCTCTTAACTACTACTAACTACTTGTTAGTTGACTTGAATTATTTGCTCCGCTAGACAGCTCATGTGCTTCTTTCTTACCTTCTTATTTTCTTACATGCATCAGAATGATGTATAATCTTTATAATTTCCCTACTTTTGGTATTTTTTATTCCGGGAGCTTTATTCGTTCCAGAAGTCTGTAATAAAACAAGACTTATTTTTACATCAAATATGACCAAAATTCTGGGGAAAAAAAAAATTAGCCGGCAACTCTTCGAATTATCAATCAATGAAAATATATTTCCTTTCCTAAATCACCAAATCTGGTTGAAAGTCTAGGTCTTATGACCATGCCAAGGGGTCTAAAATTGTCTTGATCATACTTTTATAGATAAGTGCATTCATCTTAATTTAACAAAGAGAAGAGATCAATTACTTGTGAAATAAAGGTATGGAACAGTTTCATTGTTTTGATCTCCCTTATGCCTAACGATTCGAGTCTTTAATCTCCTCTTTGGCTCATCAGCTTGATCCTTAATTCGAAGCAAGGGCGAATGTTTTATTAAATATATAAAATATATAAATTTGACCCCACTTAATTTTCATATTTGACCCATAGAAAAATAAAAATAAAAATTCATATCATTTGAACTTACTTAATTTTTACATTTGATCCCACTAAATTTTCTTGCTGGCTCTGCCGTGATTCGAAGAGTTGGTTGTCCTGGGTCAATGGCATTTGCCACAAGTTTGGCATCTATTTGCGAGAATTGTTTTTGAATTGTTCTTCCCCATGCTTAAAAGGGAATACAAATTATGTAATGCCAATGTCGACATACCTTAGTTTGCATTGAAGAAATATGCACACAGCTGTATTTTGTTATGGATTTATTTTATAAATTTCAAATTTGTCCACTTCTTTCTCATATTTCTTCTTTGCTAAATAGTTCATGTGTATCATGAGATCTCGGATGTATACCAATACAATTTATATTAAGGATTTTGTTCTTGTAGAGCAATATAAGTTTGATATGTTTCAAATGCAAAGGAATTTATAGCAATTACATCATGAAAAGTTTTCGAAAGGCTCTATGGATCGGAATCATAGAGGTTTTCTAATAAAATTTATCAATATACTAGCTCAAGAAGCTCTACTGAGCACAAGGGATTTTGGATAGAGTGTTGTTGATGAGAAACTCAGCCATGTGCTTATATGCCTCCTGTGTAGGATGTATACTGTCAAAGAATATATACGGAGCCGGATTTGAACAGAGAAATGCAGGTGCAGTGCTATTGTTCTTGGATGGTATGTAGCAAGCCTTCAAGAGTGTTGTTTCATTGAATCCTGTGAGTTGAAATGTGAACTTATGTCAATAAAGCACTAAAAAAAACTTTTGACATGTTGCTTTGTTATTTGAACTTTGCTGGATGGGGAACTCACCTAAGCTTTGTGCTCGTCGGAGAAGAGACATGAATGCGATGTAATAATCTGCATAGAGAATAACAACATTGGGATATTCTTTTCCAAGTAAGGAGAGAGATTCCTGAAGATTTTTGTTATAATTCGATGCAAGCTCATTATAAGCCGTCAATCATTGAAACTCGTCTTTGGGTTCTTTGGTGACATAGGTAGCTAGAAGGGAAAGCATCCCATAGGAAAGAATCCTGCAACTACGATTCTAACACCACCTTGGTGAATTACTTCCTGCATCAGGGAGAAGGAAAGAGAGGTGTGGTGGTTGATGATAAAAAAAGAAAAAAGGTAAATCGCTAGATCTGAACATTGAAATAGAGAGAGATGTAAAACTTGCCTTAACAGCATCTGTAACAGCTTGAACCACTGGTGGAATATAGGTGGCCAATCCCTATCTTTGTCCCACTGTTAAATGGCCAATTAAAGTCATGAATCCGATCTCTCCCACGAGGAAAAGAGCTTTGCTTAGCTTGCTTGCACATTCTGTCACATATAAAAACTCGTGATTTATAAGCCATTTATATATGTGTGCGTGTCTATATATATATTATCACACAAAATGATATCTGTGTATGGAGTAGTAAAATGGTAACCCCACCACTTGGTGTAAGTGTTTTGCAGACTGTTGTTGAGGTGCACTCCAAACCAGTTAAGCTGCACACTAATGGGTCTGTCATATGCAGAATTCAGCCAAGAAACATTTCTTTCTTTGAAGAAACAAAGGTCCAAAGCTGTGCTTCCAGCAACTGCAAAGTCGCCCCCATGACTTGTATCGGCGGATTTATTTTCATAGGGAGATAGAAATGGGAGCCCAAGTGCCTCAGCTGCAAATTTGAAAACCTCTTTATATGCATATGTATACAGAAAAATAGCAAGGAGATAAACCGTGAGAGCGAGGGAGAATAATAGCTCACCAAAATAATCAACCATTAAAAGACCATCAGTGCAGCGACCGACAGGATGCGGGAAGGCTTTAGAACACTTTCCCTCGTGGTTTATAACATCAATATTCCCGGTATCAGAAATTGAATCTCCAAATTGGTATATTGCTTCGAAAGGGCAAAGAGAGCCTTGTCCTTGGCCAAGACGGGAGGATCAGAAGACAAAGGGAAAGAATAATGAGATTAGAGCTGACAAATGTACAAGTCATAGTCATTCTCAAAAATTTTAACGTGTTAAAGAGTTTTTCAATTGGTAGTACAACACCCTCAGAACACCTTTATATAAGTATTAGAACGCTGCGGCACCGCTTCCAACCAATTGCAATTAGAGTAACACAACACAACCATGATGCGAAAACCCTTCCGGCATTAACAAAACAAACTACCAAACGATAGAGATTCCAGCCTCCGAAAACACAACACCACCGGTACAACAAAATAGGCCTAAAAAATGGGTGGTGATTACACAAAGAAAGTGCAACTCTCCCCACCCGTAAGATTACAGCCTGCAAAAACTGATAAAACTAACTGAATATATGACCTCTTGCTTTTATGGAATCAAGAATTGGAGTCAAGAGGCATGTATATAACAAAAATGACAAAAAGTGTGCTGAGACTTATAATAAGAGTATTTATGAAAAATATCTACGCATTCCCATTATAAAACAAATCTTAGCGTAATCGTGGAGTTGCTTTTTTTGATAATTTTGAAATCACGGATTCAAGACGTAAAAATAGTTATAAGAGAAAAACTGCATACATATGCGTCTAAATCCCTCTATCTCGCACTAAACTTTATACACACAGGGAAACCTTTTTTACCTATGCATTCCCATTAATGAGTTAAGCAACTGAAAGCAGTTGAAGGTGGGAGGAGCTGAGTTATCACACAAACGAGTACGAAAATCTGCTTTGTTAATTTTGTTTCAAGATAAGGTTTAAATTTTTTTCTGAAAGAAGTCGAGAGTTTATAGGAAAAGACCGCCAAATGTCGCCTTAAATTGTAGGCAACAATTGCATGCTAAAATATAACCAGCTGAAAGAAATTACACCAGGGTCTTTGACTTCAAATATGCAGATCATGGGAGAAATTCTAAAGTTCAAAGAATGAGTACATGAAATTTTGTGTGACAACAAATGAAAAATGTTCAATCTTACTAAAGAAAAAAATACCTTAATAAAAAACCGATAAAAGTCCAAAATTGTATCACGGATTCTCAAACCTTAAACCCTAAAATCATGCCACCGGTTTTCAAATCTTAAATCCTAAACACATTACAAAATCAAGTCCATGATCTGGATCCACTTTTACCCATATGCCTCACCCAAGTCGAAAAAGGTCCGGTCGACAAAAGTCATGGCTTTATAGGCTCATCCTTCTCTGACTATAAATCTGAGTTCGTCCCTTAAACGATGAAACTCTTCTGATACTATTTTTTTTATACATAAAAGTTGAAATCAAAACTTTAATTAAGAAGTATGACAGCATCCAACCACTGGATTAACTAGGCATTAATAAACTAAAAAAAAAATTATTTCAATAGAATTAGAGAGTTTTAAATTTAAGTCAAATTGATTATAGTTTTGATAATTGATAATTAACAAGACATTAGACTGTTTTTTAACTGTTTTGAAATTTTTATGTGAATATAAATATGAAAAAAATATAATTTACAATTATATCAAGATTTAGAAAAATATATATTATGTTAAATATAAAAGTTTTTATTGCAATAAAATGTGTAATTTTCTTTTTTATTAATCAACACATAATCCTCTCTTCCCCCTTCAATTTTATTCATTATTAAAAATTCAACTAAATATAACCGAATTCGATAGTATGTTTATTATTTAAATTTTGAAGATATAAATTAGTATAAGAGTTGAAGTTTAGTAATGAAATATTTATAGTTTTAATTTAATAGAGAAGTATGAGAGAGAGAAATGTTAATGGGTTTCAACTCAATTAACATCTTTTTCATCTCTTTTTGTAATAGGTTTAGATTCGAGTTCGAGTTGACTATTTATTGAAATTGATTTGGCCCCTTCCACATGATTGGTAGATCATGAAAGATTAATTGGTTTTGTTTTGTTTCTCTTTCCAAACGTTAGATTTGACTGACTTTTACCAAACATGTGTAGTTGATCCAATTATCCATTAAATATATTATGTAATTATAATTAATAAAAAAATCTTATACACAAAACAACACCTAAATAGTTTTCATAATATATTCAATTTCAAATGATGACCTTGTAAATTTTAATAATTTTAATTATTAGTATTACGTTTTTTGGTGATAGTATTAAACTATTTTTTAGAATGTATTAATAAATTCATATAATATTTAGAGAAAATTATAAGTTATATACATTAAAACATTTCAAATTATTTTTGTGGGTAATTTTAAAATATGTATTTTGAAATAATATTGAATCATTGTAAAGAAATTCGAATCATAAAAAATTTTTATTTAAATATTTTTTTAAGATTTTATATTTAAATTTTTATAATCGTATATACCTTTATCGTAATTAAAAAAAAATTGATGTTGAAATTTATTTAATATAATTATTTTAAGACGCAATATAAACGTCGTATTATTACAATTATGTGATTACCAAAACATTCCATACACAAGGCACATGTGAATTTGCCAAAATTATCCTCCATGTCCAAATCTGTCTTGCCCTCCTTAGGGCCAAACAAATGGACTCCCGCAGACGGAATAACATGCGATGGCGACCGGAAGAGGATAAGGACAAAATCGTCATTTCATCCCAGCTCTCGATCACTCTCCTTTCCGAGCACCCGAGCACTCGATCACTCTCATCTCAAGCTCTCAAAGCAATGCAAGCCCTAACCCCAAATAACACAGAGAGAGATTGGAGAGAGAGAGAGAGAGAGGGAGAGAGTAAATATTCAACCACACGAACCCTAATCTCTTAAAAACCCTAAAAGAGAAATTGTATCAAGTAAGATTAATTCAAAACACAATGCCTCCGAAGCAACAATCGAAAGTTGATTTAGCAAAGAAGCAGAAAATTGTGGAAGACAAGACGTTCGGTCTCAAAAACAAGAACAAGAGCAAAAATGTTCAGAAGTATGTTCAGAGTCTTCAACAATCTGTTCATGCCAAACCTGACCCTTCAAAAACGGCCGCCAAGGTTTCTTTTTCGAAACCCTGTTTTCAATATTTTGGTCTGTTTTAGTTGTAATTTTCATTTAGTCATTGTTGAATGGAACGAAATTTTTAAAAATATTTCATTTTAGACAAGTCTTCAAATTTCATTGGTAAAACCCTAGTTCTGTTTTGTTGTCCTATTTTGATATAAATTTTCATTGATTGTTGTTGCATGAAATAATAATTTTCTTATGTTCTAAGATTTGTCTTTAAAACCCTAATTTTTGTTTGTTTGTCATTCTTTTCCTTTGAATTTCAATTGGTTGTTTTTCAATGAAATGATTTTTTTTTTTTGCCGGCCAGTTCAAGGTTATGTCTTTAAACCTTAATTTTCGATTTTCTGTCATTCTTTTGCTTTAAATTTTAATTGTTTGTTTTACGATGAGACGCAATTTGTTTGCTGAGCAGTTCAAGGGTTTGTCTTTACAACCCTAATTTTTAATTGTTTATTCTTTTTTACTGTATTCTTCTACGGATCGTTGTCGAATGAAATGAAATTGTGTTTGATGAGCAGAAAAAGAAGGAAGAAGAGAAGGCTAGAGAGAAGGAGTTGAATGATTTGTTCAAAGTTGCTATCAGTCAGCCCAAAGTCCCTATTGGTATGAAAAAATAATAAAATCCAACAACTCAGAGTGATGATATCACGTCAAAAACGCCAATGCGCAATTTTACAAAGTCTAACATGGCGTGATTTCATTGATGTTGTAAAACTAAAATATTATGTTCTATCATGTGCTTGTCAATGATCAATGGAACCATGCCACAGGTTGATTGTTGGCTTTTTCAGTTGTAGCATTACTCTTGGTGTTTTTGTCTATATTGATAATAATTGTTGATGGTGTGTTTAAATATGAATTGGGTTTGTTAGGTGTTGATCCCAAGTCTGTATTATGTGAATTTTTCAAGGCTGGACAGTGTGCTAAGGGTTTTAAGTGCAAATTTTCACATGATTTGAATGTTCAGAGGAAGGGCGAAAAAATTGATCTTTTCAGCGACAAGCGTGACGAAGGTATTGTAATGCATTTGTGAGTTTTTACTTAATACATCTTTTCCTATTTTGAATTTTTGTGGGGTGAATTGATGATGATTTTGTAATTGTGTTGTCCTTTTAGAAACTATGGAGGATTGGGATCAGGCAACGCTAGAGAAGGTTGTGGAGACAAAGAATAAGGAGTACAAACAGAATAAACCAACTGACATTGTAAGAATTCTCCATAATTTGAACTACATTCTTTGTCGATCATAGTTGTGGTTTAGCTCAAATGCTGAATGTTCACAGTTGAACATAGTTACTTGTTTTCTTTAGTCCTTGCATTCATCTTATGATTAATATGCAAAAACATGCATTTGATCAAGTGCTTTGTTTTCCGGTAGGAGTCTAGTTTCATTAGAAACATTGTAATATCTCTATGACACACATATGTTATACCTTTATGACTTGGAGGTCCCATTAAGCTGGCACGACAAGATCAGAAGGCTTGAACTGGCCTGGAGCATTGAATGGGACGCTGAAGTGTTATGTTGTATGGCATGATCTTCCTACTAACTGCCAATTTATGGGATTAGGTGCTTGGGGAACTCGGGGTTATTTTCTGTGTGCATGTACATGCCACCTAAAAATGTTCTGCAGTTGCACTATATTCATTTTTGGGATATTTACAAACTTAATTCGCCAATTATCTCCCATTTTGATAGATGTCCATGTCTTTGTGCAGCTATCATACCAATCAAATAATATTTTGTCAGAATTTCCATCTGCTACATTATCTACAGATATGAATGTCTATATGCAATTTTTTCTAGGAAAATTCTAATATGATCAATTTCTCGATTACGGGATGTCTTTAGTGGGGGTAAAGAGATGCCTGTTCATGTTTCATGAGCTTGCCCATTAACACTAGCTAGGCATAACTCAGCAATTGTTTTGTCAAGTCGTACCAAGTAGCCATGTAAGCTTTGTTCCCATTGATAGGCTTCAAGTCAAGGATCGTGCTAGAGGAGCTTGCAATATTTACTTCATATATAATAGAACAAATAGCATGTAAAATGGCAACAGAATTGTAGGAAATGGAGATCTTTAGCGCTATAAGATATTTAACAACCTATATAGCCTGAGGGAGCTTATGAAAGCTCATAAGCTAAAGGTCAAGTCTAGGCTTAACTTTCATACACATTGTCCCCTAAAGAGCTTCACAAACCCTTTGAGCCTTGACATTATAAAACATTAAAATGTTCTTGCAATTGTTCTTTTTTCTTTAAAATATCAAACTTCATTCAGTTGACATGATGTTTAAAACAAACATTCAGCAAATACACACACACACACACGACTGCTCTGGTTTAATTTGACACTTCTGGGTTCCACGAGCACTTCTGTATCCAATGCTTCTGAAATTCCTTAGATACAATTTGGATTATCATTATGCTGAGTAGACTACCCTGACAAAAGGTGGAGATGAGGGGAAGATCCTGTTTCTGTGGAGATGCCATTTTGGTTGCCAATGGTTGCTTTCTTTCTGAGGGAAGCTGCCTGGGAGAAGATTCTAACCTAAGAAACTTCCAGAAGATAGGATTGGTTTTGTTCAGTAGTTGTCCTTGTGGAAAAATGACTAGGAGATCAGTAAATCACTTATCCTTTCATTCTTTGTTGTACAAGATAATGTGTGATTTTCTTTTTGTTGTCATGACGTTTCTTGGATACCCATAGACTTGATCATGACTTGGAGTTGTGTGTGATGTTACATGGCTAATTGAAAATCAATTACATTGGTTAGTTTGATCCATCCCTTGTTCTTTCCATGGGGGTTGGATGTGGAAGTTTTGTATATTCTCTTTCTTGTCTTTTAAGTTGGTGAGGAAGAAGATTATCTATCTGAACCCCTAGCTAGTTACTGGTTGGTGTGGAAGGCGAGAAATTCGAGGATTTTGAGGGGATGGAAAGGTCCCTTCCCAGTTTCACTTATCTTTATGCTAGTGCTCTTTTTTTTTTTCTTTGTTGATTCCTCTGAGTTTTAATTTTATGATTTGGATGTAGTTAGCTTTGTTGATTCTATCTCTATGTTATCTTGTATAATCTAGGGCTTTCAATGGACTTGCTTCTTCTTCTTCTTCCTTTTTTTTTTTTTTTTTTTTTTGCCCTTCTGTGAAAGAAAGTTGCAAGGGTTGTGCCCCCTTGTTTCTAGCAATGGACACAAACAAGGTTTTGGTTTGGGGCAAACTGAATGTATGAAATATGTAATCTTATAAATATGTGCATTAATTTATAGTCAAAATTTTTTTCTAGTCCTTGAAAATAATTATAATTTAAAGCAGGGCATAAAAAATACTTTGAATCAAACCAGAACTGGTAGAGGAGTGTAAAAATAGATTCTTGGAGTTGGTACGTGTTTTAATTATGATTCTGAGATTGACATTGAATTGCAGACTTTTAAGTGAGGACCTGTTGCATGCTCCAACTCACCTATAATAGATCATGCACAACTGTGGGAACTCATGAATATTGAATAAAATTTAAGGGTCAACTATGTAGAAAATGTACTCTCTCCATGGGGGGGGGGGAGATGCAAGAAGTTATGTGTGAATACACTATGCATTTCCTAGGTCATTTTTATTGTACAAAATTTGCCAAAATCTCTTTCTAGAGCTGAAAAGCATCTTTGAAAAGGTTTGCACTTCAGAAACCATGGTCTTTGCATTGACCTCTTGTTGCAGAAGCATGTTCTAATCAAGTCCCAAAAGATTCATTTTGTTGGGGATTCATCCATTTCTCTTGGATCTTATTATTCTGAGGAAATTTCATGCATACTTCCATTAGATCTATCTCTTCGTATTTTATTTATCGTGGGATGCACAGGTTTGCAAATACTTTATAGAAGCAGTGGAAAAGAAACAATATGGGTGGTTTTGGGTTTGCCCCAATGGTGGGAAGGATTGTCACTATAGGCATGCTCTTCCTCCGGGTTATGTGTTGAAATCACAAATGAAGGCACTTTTGGAGGAAGAGAGTGAGAAAATACCTATCGAGGAGGAGATTGAAAATGAGGTGATCATCATTTCAATTCATCATCCTATCCCTTCCTTTCTTGCATTAGGACCATCATTGTTCAGTTACAAGATCTTCTCCTTCATCTGGCATTATTTCTTTATGTTCTAACCATTATATCTGCTACTGATGGCAGCGTGCGAAAGTAACTACAACAACTCCAATGACTCCAGAGCTCTTTGCTCAATGGAAAAAGAAAAAGATGGAAGAGAGAGAAGCTGGCCTGGCTGCACAGCGTGCTGACAGAGCAAAGAATGACCGTATGAGGTAGAATCATTTCTCTATGCAATACTAAATTAGACTTGATATTTTCTCCTGTTGAGCATATGTCTAATCTCATTCCTCATCTTCAGTGGGCGGGAGTTGTTTCTTTCTGATTCAAGCTTGTTTGTTGATGATGATGAGGCATATGAAGAATATCAGCGAGAAGAAGAAGCTGCTGATGATGGAAAGGTATTATTACAATGACTTTTTTTTTTCTTTTTTTTTCTTTTTTTTTCTTTTTTTTTCTTTTTTTCCTTTTTCCTTAGAAACTAGTTCCTATAGTCCATGAGACCTTTGTTCGAAGTTTCTCCCTTTTAGTTATCACTATGGCACTGAGGTTGAGAATTTAATCATCTTTTATATAAACAAAAAGAGGGTTTCTTGGGTACCGTCTGCAATAATTGTTTAGTCTCCAATTGTTAGGTTAAAATGTTGACAGGGTAGTATGCCCTTCCCAAAGTGCCTTTGTGGGAGATATTATTGGTGCAGCTTGAGTCACTCATGATGTTCGTAGCAAAATTACTTTTTTTTTTGGGGGGGGGGGGAGCTGTTGTATGCAAATTGCAAATGAAAAAAAGTATATTACCTTTGGTTTAAAGTTAAACCAGTTTGTATCGAACAACTTCTATAGCTTCTCGATGCTGTTAATTATAAATTTAATTAGTCACATTGTATCATTTTCTTAATCCTTTTCAATTCATCAGCCAATCCCATGTACCTAAATCTCCTTACTTTAGAAAAGGCACTCAGACATCTTGGTTCTGTTGGTTTTCAGGGGAAGGACAATGCTGCTGCAGAGGGCCCCAGTACCTCAACAAGCGTTGCTGCTGATAATGAGGAGGTTTTAGATGTTGATGATGAGGATGAACTTGACATGGATGAGTTGAATGAGCTTGAAGCCAGTTTGTCCAAAACATCTATTCAAATCAATGAACCCAATACTTAGGTTTTGCTTGTGTGTGTCAGGGCAGGGGAGAGGGATCATTGATGGCGGCTTATCATTGTTTAAGTTCAGAAGTAATAATGAAGCCAAGTCTGCAAGCATTAGTTTGGATGTGGCACTAGGCGTACTGGGTTTTGATAGGTTTTGATATCCTTTGGCATAGCTAAAATTTTGGTTATTGCATGAATCTGAGGGTCTTAATCGGCAAATACAAAGTCCTGATTTCTAAGCATTGGAACTTATACCTTGTATCGTATGCACTTCAATGCAATTTTAGGCAGTTTTCTGATCTCCATATGCTGTTTTTGGATCTCTTAACTTTGACCTTTCTCCTTAATCCCGAGATGAGCATGATATTATGGTACCTTAATACCAATATCATCTAATTATCGGTACTTTTAAATATTTGATTGGTCAAAATTTTAAAAGCTGCCTATATAATTTTAGTAGGGTCTTCAATGCTAAAGGTCAAAAGGTTTATGGTAATTAGGAAAAAATGCATTAGGTAGTTGCTGTTTAGTATGATCAGAGAATATTAATAGTGAGATCGAAATACTTTGGTGAGATTATCATGATAAACTCGTGTAATATTGAATTAATATTTTTATGTTTTAAACATACTGATACTGAAATCTCATTGAATTATGATAATAAACTCATTTACTGAATAGTAATTTGGTATAAATAAAATATTTCGTAAGCAATAAAACTATTTTAATAAGACTTAAAAGAAAATAATAACCCTAATTCCTCCTTACCCTTCAATAAAATCTTCTTCTAGATTAGACCCTCCCTTTCTTGTGGTCCTGTCTCAAATATGTTGCCAACAAGTCTTCTTCTTATTGACCGACACGGTGAGTAGGGGTTGTTAAATTTCTTAATTAAGTTTCATATTCGAAATTTGAGAATGTAAAAAAATCACATTGAGAAAACTTCCCTCTAAATTAGATCCGACAATTTTCGGATCGGATTAATTAAAAAATATTCCGAATATCGATTATTAAATAACAATAATAATAATAATAATAAAGTCTTCTCCTCCACCAGTCCCTTTCTTGTGGTCCTGTCTCAAATATGTTGGGAATGGACATCAAATGAGACCCTCTCTTAGGTCATAGCTGATGCAGAAGTATCCAGTGATCATCTTACCTAAGTCCACACCCTACCCAAGCCATTCATTCTCGTACCCTCCTTAGCCTAACATGACAAAAGAGACGTTAATTTTATTTTTATACTAGCAGATGGTCGGAAATCATTGTGAAGGTTAATAAATATATTTGATTAAAAATGATTACCTTACATTCATTAATTACACTTTTTTCTATAAAAGAAATTAATGAAGTATAACTTTTAATTATACAAATTAATTTATTGATTTAACTTGTAATATCCATTACACTCGCAATCATTGGTTCCGGGTTGTTGTGGTATCGACATATTTGTCGTCATATATCCAAAAATTGAAATTGTCAAATAAAAAGTCTTCATTATTAACAAAAAAGGGTAAAAGGCTTTTATATATACATATATGTCATATTAAATTCTAATTTATTACAATAATTAGCCATAAAAAAAAAAACTTTAATTTGACCTCAATTTGAATCGCAAAACTTTGTAACACACCTAGGCCGTGTGTATAAAAAACCTGAATTGAGAGTAACGTATCTCTATTTTGTTTGTCCTGAGGGACAGTTCAAGTGGTAGAGTCTTCTCACTTCCTTCCTTCCTTCCCCGATTCAATCCCAATTGTATCCTTTTGTATCAAAAATATATATATATCCATTTTGTCTTATTATATATATAATCATTTCAACTAAAGTAAAATAATAATAATAATAATAATAATAATAATAATAATAATAATAATAAATTTAAAAATTTTATAAAAGTAATTTAAATTTAAATTATATTAATATTTTTTATATTGAAAAGTAATATCTAATATCAGGTTGAACCAGTCTCAATTTTTTAAAAATAGTGCTTTAGATACTCAGCTTTTCCAACTACATAAATCACTAATTTTAGTAATTTAGTATAGTTTTGCATAAAAATCATATGAACATATAGTTCTTTCTATGTACAGAGAGGATTGGTCAGAATTTTCTCCCTAAGCTTCAAGCCAGAAATTTTCGAAAGCTCTCATGTGCTTTGACTTCGTCTTCAAATTTCAGCACTCAAAAAGACTAAAGGCTGCTCCATTTCTTTCTTTGGCCCCACTTAGAGTAATCTTTTTTTTTTTCTATACTAATGGATATACAGAGTCATACTCTAATTAATCCGATTCAAATATTTATGAAATCTATTTTAGGGGGAATAACTCTCCCAACGTAAACTTAAATAGTCTAAAAATAACATGGTTGTTAATTCAGTTTGCCTCCCAATGATCTATAAACTAGATCCAAAATTTTCTTTTCAACTCCGTTATAACCAATCTCAAATCCACATAAAAGAGAAATTACAATAAGTTAATAACCAACCTAAAAAGCTTGTTACATATAAAAAAAAAAAAAGAAAAAAAGAAAAATCATTCTCACCATTGAAACTCAATCATAAAAGAAGATTGATGTCATATAGCACTTTATATGATTTATTTAATGATTAAATATAATAATTTTTTTTTTTGGAAATAAATAGAAAAGAGTTGAAAGTTCCCTCTCTCTCTCTCTCTCTCTCTCTCTGTGTTGAAGGAGCCTTCTTTGTTTCTTTGCTTGTTGAATTAGAAAAATAAGCTAACAATTTAAGCAAGTTTGAGGGCTGTGGACAGAATTCTTTGCGTCTTTGCATGCTTGTTGAATTTTGGCATTGCTTTTTGGGTTTTGAATTGCCGAGGAGAGAAATCTTTTACCTCGTGCCAGTCGTCTTACTTCATTATTTTTTTCAAAATGAGAATGGCCCAACCATGGAAAACCTCTGGAAAGTATAATTTCATGACAGAGATAAGACCACCCATTTGGGTTTTTCCCTTTGTTTTTGACCAGAGAATGCAACTAAATATTAGCCGTACTATAGTTTTGCTTTTGTTGTTTGGATCTTTCCAACTTTAACAGTGACAACTTCAAACTTTCAAATTTTTTCCTACTGCATCAAAAGATAAGAAGATAAGGGTAAAAGGAAAACTTGAAAAGGCAAATCACAACACAAGAAGCAAATGAAATTGTACATTACAAACAATGTCTCCTCGATGGTTAGACATATCTCTTGAATAAAGTTTTAAATTTAAGTTTTATATATATGATAAAAATAAATATTGAGAGAGTATTATTCTTTAAAGGTCTAATTCAATTCAAAATTGATTTAATTAGGATCAAGATGATTATTGATAAATTAATTTTAAAAAAATAAATCGTACTACACAACCCTCCCACCCAGAGGACAAGGGGAGCTGGAAACAGCTGACCCTGAAATCTCTCTCTCTCGTACAATGGTTGAGACAAAAGTTACTCTACTCACCGGGTCCATGACAATCCTTGTCAATGAAGTCACTACCAATTTTGGTAAATCTTAAATGTGGTATCAATTAATATTGGACATGTTTCATTTCAACTTTAATGTTATCTTAATTTAATAATTAAAAAAAATCAAATGTTAAAATGAGAAGGCTTCTATAAATAGAATTACACAAACTCTCAGAAATACATTATAAATAATATTAGTCTTATCATGGATAATATTGGACAAGCAAAAAAAGAAAAAAGAAGATAATATTGCAAACTCTCTCTCTCTCTCTCTAAAACAATCAACCATTGACATTACCTTATCAACTAAGCTTTCCATTACAGTTGGCAGCAGGGTCCTTCTTCGCATCGCCGGAGCTTTCTCCACCACTTTTGCTACCATGCCCACCAAAGATTATGGAGACTGCAGACTCAATTATGTCCTCAAAAATTTTGGACTTGATCATACCTCTTCTTGGAGGAATTGTAGCTTTCTTCTTCACTTCCTTCCTCGACTTGTCTTCCATGATTGATGTCTTGAGTATTTTTGTGATGCTTGATGAGAGAGAGAGAGAGAGGGGGGGGGGATGAAGTGGAGGAGAGTTTAGAAAACTTGCCCTCAAGTGTTGGGAGATCAAGCGGTCAAACACTTCATTAAGTTTATAAGAGAGACGGAGTGAATATTCGAAGGTGGATTTGTCTTTTGGGCATGGCCCTCAATTTGATTCGTTTTATTATTATTTTATTTTATTCTATTCATAATATTTTTTAATTAAAATAAATTTTCTTAAAAAATTATAAATTTTTAATTAAAAAAAGAAGCAACATTATATCAATATTCATTTATTAAAAATCATAACTAATCTGGGTCGGGTTTAATATCAACTTTTCCAAACAGACTAGAATTATTTTTTAGAGTAATATATAGTGTTGGGATTAAAAGTGTATGGGTTTTTTTTAGATATGTCGAAGATAATCGACGAGAGCAAAAATTAGATTAATTTTTGAGAAGTTAAAGAAAATTATTTAGAAGAAAATTTTGAAGTAGAAATTCTAAACATATATAATATAGTTAATTAAGACCTAATGTTAATGTAATTTTTCAATATTTCAAAATAATATAAGATAAAAATTCCCTATAAAGTGAGTATCTCAACATAGAAGCCTTTTTGGTTTTTCTTACATGTCTCAAAACTAAGTTCCTTGTTCATTTATTTATTTATTTATTTTTGTGTAAAAGGATTTTTAACACCAGCTGATTTTGAGATTTGCCCGACTAATCCGATCTTAATATTATATGGTCCAATTAAAATGTTGGTTCTTTTAAATCATATTTCTTCATTCCGATTGTTCGAACCCATAGCTCTCCCTGGTCTTGTTAGCAAAATAAATTTAAGAATAAAAGAGCCAACTAGAAAACACTAAATCCATCCCACTAAAGCCGAGATTGAATACCTTGAACCCCAGGTTTTTTTTTTTTTTTTGAGACTCAATATTATAACACCTGTAAAATATCTGAATCAAGCTTAAAAAAAAAAAAAAAAAAACCACAAAAATAGATCAGTCAAGAATAAATAGTTATAACGTCTCTTTTAGAGATTAGTTTGTTTCTTCCTTCCTTATAACAAAAAAAAAAAAAAAAAAAAATCCGTCTGGTGAGGAAAAAAAATAAAAATTTTATCAATTTTTATATTTTTATCAAAAAAAAAATTATGCTTTTCTGTACAACAGAAGAATTATTTTTAATTCATTTATATAATTAATTAGTGTAATAAAATAATAAGATCATCCGGGTAAAGGGAGATAGGAGTTTAGCCGGTCAACAATGTTTTATTTGTGCAGTCATCACATTCAATGATTCAGGATATATTCGAGTCGAGTCGATTCTGAATATTCCTATTCTCGAATTCAAACTTGATTTTTTTAACTCGACTTGAACTCGAACTCGAATTCAACGAGTAATAACTAATAGGACTCGAATGCGACGAGATTGTATAATGAAACTGTTCGAATTTGATTTAAAAACTCAATTATTATATAATATATTAATATATTTTATTTTATATATTATAATCATATATAAATATATATAATACATATTAATATGTGTTATCAAACTAATCGATGAATTTTCGATTATTCGAACTCGACTCAATTGTATAAGGAATATAACTTAATTTCGATCAAAATTAAGTCCAATCGAGTCGTTGATCGAATGACTCATAAATTGTTCGAGTTTAATTCGATTCATATAACAGCCCTGACATTAAAACTACTGTCTCTCTCTCTCTTTATGGGAGGGAATGCATCCATGCAACAAAATTATAATCTTTCGTCTTGGTTGATTCTTCCAAGTTCAGAAATTACAGCTCATTATTGTGATATCCCTGTTTCCTTAAGACAGTTCCACTTGTGAGGACAGAGATACATCCAACTTTACAGCCATGGCAAACATGGCATTTGTACTCTTGACTCACTCTCTCTCTCTCTTCCTCTCTCTTTCTCTCTCTCTCTCTCTCTATCTCAAAATAATGGCTTTTATTAAATAATTAAAAAAAGTTAAAGCTAGTCAAAAGAAAACGGCATCAAATAAATTTTACAAATAAGAAGAGCATGGGATAATAATGTTGGGGTTGGATCACGGTTGTGACATGGTGCTTGTTTTTCAAAGAATTCCAAAGCGGCGTATCTCTTTCGTCACTATCCCCTCCATCACCATGGCTGTCATCATTCATAACCCCCCCCCCTCTCTCTCTCCAACCTAAAACAAAAGGAAGTCCAAAAGAGGGGACATAAAAACTTGGGTCGACAATGAATAACCCATCTAATATATAAAGAAATTAATTTATTTAATCTAGTTTTATATTCAAAATTTAAAAATAAAATTATTATATTATGAGATTTTTTTTTTTAAATTAGACCTGATAGCATCTAAAACGAATTAATTAAAATATGACTCTAAACACAGATTAATTATAAAAAAATAAAATATTAAAATTTGGATTCAAAACTTAGGAATTGTGCTAAGATTAAAATTTAGAAATAAATTGAAAGAATTCTCATAAATTGAATTTAACAATATTCAAATTAAATTGATGAAAATATAATTTTAAATATGGATTGGTTATAAAAAAATAGAAATATGAGAAAATTCTCAACATCCTTTGCTTTAGGTGCTCCCACAAAGTTTTAATAAGATTCTTATAGAGACACCCTGGCAAAATAAAATTTTACAAAAAAGAAAAGAATGGGATAATAATGTTGGAGTTGGAACGCAGTTGTGACATGGTGCTTGTTTTTCAAAGAATTCCAAAGCGATGTATCTCTTTCGTCACTATCCCCTCCATCACCATGGTCGTCATCGTTCATCGCCCCCCCCCCCCCCCTTCTCAAAAGGAATCATAAAATTTGGCTTGTCCTGAGAATAATCACGCAATGAAGAAATCATGTTTTATGTTTAAAATTTAAAAATAAAAAATATTATATTAAATTAAAAAAAAATTAAACTCGATAATATTCGAAACGAAGTAATTAAAATATGACTCTAAATACAAATTGATTCTAAAAAAAATATATATAAAAATTTAGATTCAAAATTTAGAAATAGTGCTAAAATTAAGACTTAGAAATGCAAAATACTATATTGAAAGAGCTCTTATAAATTGAGTTTAGCAATACGCGAATCAAATTAATTAAAATATGATTTCGAATACCAATTTATTATAAAAGAATTAAAAATATAAGAAAATTCTCAACATCCTTTGCTTTAGGTGATCCCACCAAGTGTCATCCAATATTGTTTGCTTGCAATGAGTTCACTTGAAACTAATGAATAAGAGATCAAGAAATTTGATAGTTTTGTGCAACATTGTCCTCTCAAAGTGATAAACCTAAATTTTCTCAGGACTTGTCTCACTTTTATGGCAAAACCGAAAACAGGATGTTACTAGTTTTGAGAATGGAATTCATGTCTCTCCTCTCTCTCTCTCTCTCTCTCCAGATTTTAATGTCAAGACCAAAACTAAGTTTATTAGTTTAAAAAAATTTATTAATCTATTTCACCTTTTGATAACAAAAATATTTATGTGAGAAAATAATAATGAGAAATTTTACAGGTTTAGCATCATGCAAAAATTTGCCAGTTTGATGATATCAAAACTATTAAAGAGATTGTATTTCAAGAAATTATGAATCTGTCTGTTGTTGAAAATGAAAAAATAGGTGAGTTCGTTCGTAAATTAAATTCTATAATACTTATAATACTTGAAGTGGATTAATCAGATAGCTTGGATACATTAGTTAAGAAAAAAACAAATCTCTTTTAAAAAGAAAAAAAAAACAATTCAGAGTAATAATACAAAATATAAACCATAATACACTTCCAAACAGTAATTATAATTTTTTATTGATTATGATTACTACGGTATTACTTGGGACAGTAATTATAATGTAAACCACATATTTTGTACAATGCGAGGACTTCGTCCGTTCATCGCTATCATACCGATCATCCCCTGTTCTTAAATTGAAAAAAAGAAAGAGAAAGGGAGAGATGTTAAGAGACCGCATCTACAATCTATCTGAGAAGGAGACTGTGGTGTAGCCACTAGGCTGAGGAGTTGTTGAGGGAAGTGTTCTTGTTGTCACCTTCTCTGTTCTTCCCACATGATGTTAAAGAAATTACTGCCCCCACAAAATCCTTGAAAATTCTTTCTTTGATCTGTCCTCTCCTTGGCGGGATTCTTGTTTTGCTTCCAGTTGGAGACGCGTTACCTTTATGATCCATTTATGAAATTCACTGCGTTTGTGAAAATGGGAAACTTTTTTTCTCAGGATGCTCTGTTTTGAAACAGAGTAGGAAGCAGGGGTGGAGACTCTGTTTTCAAAGAAGAGAAATGATTACTAAATTATGACTTCTGTTTTCTGATATTGAGAAGGAAGTAGATTATTTATACGTGAGGAAGAGAGAGAAAGCACGAGTTGATTAGGTGCTATGGTGTCTTAAGGGTTAAGGCTTCTGGAACACCCTCCCATACGGCACAACAATGGTTTTGTGGTATGGTTTCTAATTTTAATTTATTTTATTTACAAACAAATTTTAAATAAAGTGAAAATTATTTATGAGAAATATAATATTATATACGAAAACAATAACAAACTAAATCTAAATTCTAAATTTTAAGATAGAGGGAGAAAAAAAAATAATATAATATAATATAACATAATATAAAATTAGAGTTTGAAAGAAAAATAGAAAAAATAAAATTAAAAAATAAAAATAATTAAAAAAGAAATAAAAATAAATTATCCAAAAAAACTTAAAATAATAATAATAATAATAATATAATAATAACAATATAATTCAATTTGTTCGATTTTTTTTTCTCCACTCAATCTTATCTAAAATTATTTCATCAATTAAACTCTTAACACTCGTATTTTTACATATAATTTGTATCTAAATTTTCAATGAACTATCCAATATTTCACCAAATCTCTGATATTTAAAATCTCATTTTTAATAACTGGTCCGTTTTCAGATCGTCGTTACACATGTCAAAATTAGTTCAAGCGATATTCTCTGATCTATCCATAATTGAATCCACTCTCAACTGAGTACATATCTCTCATTTCTAATCCTATCTTTTTCTAATTTTATCATACATTCAACTAAACATTTTTATTTAAGTTATAATTATTTTATATTCTAATTATTGTTTAGCAGCCCAACAGTTAGTATCATACAATAATACAGATTTTATTATATTTTATAAAACTTTTCTTTCAATTGTAATGATATCATGCGATCACAAATAATTTCAAATACACTTCTTCATTTCATCTAATTCGTATGGATTCTATCATTCACATCTTTATTTATGTTAATATTGTTTTGAATGATGGACTCAATATTTCTAAATTAAAACATAATATTTTAAAACTAAATTAATTTTTGTGTAAGAAATTTAAATTATGATTATTATATTGATGACTTTCGATCAAACAATCTATCTAATTTAAATTAAACCTAACTTTTGACTTTCCGGAGGAACCAAACAATAATAACAACAACAATAACAATAACTCGTATGTTTTTGCACAAATGATCTTAAAAGATGCTATATAGTGATTGCTTGGACCAGCAAAAACTACTACTAATAATGTGAAATTCATGATCATGTGAATTTGATAAATAAGGTTTTATAAATTTCGTGAGTTTTTTGGGTTTTTTAGAGATCTATAATTTTAACTTAAATAAGAAATACAAGTCATTTTAGAATATACGGATTCATTTAACAATCGAAATTTTCTTTAGAAATAAATAAATAAAGGAATATGCTCGAAGCTCAATAAATTATATAAATTCTTGTAGATCAATTCAAAATTCAACTTTTGTTACTTCGAAAATAGAAATTTCAATTCTAATTCCATAAAATGGGAGAATTCATAAATCAACAAAAAAAAAAGAATTTCAAAATGAACTTTACAAATATTTATTCATTTTACAAATTTAAAGGTACATTTAACAATTGAGATATTTAAAAAAATGATATATTGAAAGTGCCTTCATTTTTTCTCCCTTTTTACAAAAATTGTGATCAAATGCCAATAAATTTCATAAAATCTTGGAGCCCAATTCAAAATCCAAACTTTTATTCCTAGGAATTTCAATTCTAAATCCACCGAAAACTAGAATTTGTAAAATTGAAAAAAAAAAAAAAAAGAATTTCAAAATAAACCCCGCAAATTTTTGCATCTTAAATGCTATTAGATAACAACTTTAAAATTGAGCGTCAAGATTAGTTGGTAGTTTCTATTTTTAGGGTAAGTTTGGTTCACTAGATAGATGTAAATGTATTTTTTTTATTTTTGTTTAGTGGAAATAAAAGAGAAAGAAATGAGTGATACTTTTTGTATTTGGTTGGAGTGAAAAGTGGAAGGAAATAACCTCTAATTTATTATTTTACCCTTATAAAATAATATTTTTAATATTTATTATTATATGATTTTTTTATTTTTTTATTTAAAATATTTTTCTAAAAATATAATTTTTTCTAAAAAATAGTTATTTATTATATTTTTCTTATTTTTTATAAATTATTTTTATTGTTATTTTATATTAAATAAAATTAGAATATTAATATTTCAAAATAAAAAGAGTAAAAAAAGTAAAATTAGAAAAAATAATTTGTCCAATAAAATTGATGAAAAAAATAATTTTTCTAATAAAATTGATGAAAAAAAATTAAATTTTATTATTTTATATTAAATAAAATTATAATAGTAAAAAATAATAGATAATTTCATAAATATTAAAAAGAAATAAAGGCAAAATCGTCTAAAAATTTCATTTCCTTATATTTCCATCCACTTTAGGACGGAAATGATTTTTTAAGAGGAAAGAAAAGAGATTACACCCCACTTTTACTTCCCCTCCACTTTTACTCCTTACCAAAAAAGTGAAATCTTTTATTTCCTTCAATTTTTACTTCTCCTCCTCTTTTTCTTCCACTTTTCACCCGAACCAAATTACCTCTTAGTGCATACACTGAAACTTGAATCTAACTCTATTACGAGGAGGAGAGGTACCACTTGAAATGAAATTCATTAGCGATTAGTTGGTAGTTTCAAACAATGGGGTTTAAGAAATAATTAATTGTTAAGGTTTGCACATGGTTTGCAAGAATGGTCGATCCAAATGCATCAATTAATGAAAGAATAATTAAGAGTTAGTAGCCTAGAAATCAACTCCTAATATAATATGGGTGATCTGTATAATTATAAATTTAAATCTATTTGGTTGTACTAGATTCGTAAAACATATAACACACATTACAAGAAAAATGAGTATTAGTAACGAAAATATCCGTCGTTGATACTTAAATTTCCATCACTAAAATTATTAGCGACGGAAAATTTCGTCGCTGAAAGTCATCTCGCTAATTTAACGACGAAAATTTTCCATCGCTAAGAAAATCCGTCGCTAATTAGCGACGAAAATATTTTCGTCGTTAATTCGTCAGTAATTTAATTTTTTATTTTTTTTAATTATTCCTAATTACCAACGGATAATTAACGATGGAAATATTTCCCAACGTAAATTCTCAATCTCCTTTGAAATCTCATCTTAGTTCGTTATGTTTGAGCAATATGAATATATACTGTATATTCAAAAATCCTCAAATGAGAGATATTTGGTTCCTAATCATGAACCAAATGTAATAGGAAGAAATCATTACTACTTGTTAGCCTGATGTGAATAAATGTTGATGCGTGTAAAATATCATGTCCTCAATCAAAAAGTAATAATTTTGTTCTCATAAACAATAGTCTTGCGATCAATTAGATACGTTTAATGAGTAATTCTGTTAAACTATTTTTGAACGTGACATTAATTTTTTTTAAAAAAAAATTAATATAATTTTTTTATTTTTCAATTTTAAATTTTAAATTTAATTAAAAAATTTAATATATTTTAGTCTCTGTCGTCACGAGAGTAAATGCATCCATGCAACAAAATTATAATCTCTCATTTTCCTAGATTCTTTCAGTTCAACAATTACGGCTCCCTCTTGTGATATCCCTCTTTCCTTCGTTCCACTTTTGCGGTGAGATGCATCCAGGCCGAGGCCCCAGGCAAACACTGCATTCGTACCATTGACTTGACTCTCTCTCTCTCTCTCTCTCTCTCTCTCTCTCCACGACGAGGCAAACATTGCATTTGTACCATTGACTTGACTCCTTTTTTTTTTCCCCCTCATGATTCAAACTCAAATCTGCACGTCTTACTCTTACACCCTTGAAAGTTTGATCCCTGACTCTCTCTTCTCTCTCTCTCTCTCTCTCTCTCTCCCCGAGAATCCAACTCTTCCTTAATGTTCAGAGAAATTTCTCGTGATCATGTCCAAAGGAAATGGTAACGCAAATCGGCCTCTATCTCATATTCATGCCAAAAAGAAAAGAAAAGCTAAAAAAAAAAATAAAATTGCAAGTCCGAGGTTGCTCAAATAAGAATTTTAGAATTCTAGAAAAAGGGTTGATTTTTGTTTTTTAATGTTCAAATGCTCTCCAATTTGATACAAAAATAAAGGGAGATTAAATATATAAGTATGCAATTTTTATCTTATTTTTATAAAGACGATGTTTCTATATTTTGAATCTGTGATCTCAAGATCATTAAAAGAGTAATTTCACTATTACACCAAAGTTTAGGGTTTTATGAGAGTTTAAATTTACAAAAACATATATTACTAAATTTACGAGATAAGTTGATAAAATAGAAAATATAATATTTAAGTAATTTTTAGCAATTTTTTGTAATAATTGCTTATTTGGTGGATGAAATGAGTCAAGTGTCTGAGTTTTCAAATTTAAATAATTTTGAATTTATCAAAATATATTTTGAATTAAACAAAAAAATGTTTATGTGAACTGCAGTCGTCTTTGACTCATTTTGTTTCTCTCATAATATTCTAATATTTTATTTTATTAAAAAAAATTGATATATAAATACGAGTCGTTTTTGACTCATTTTATTTTATTCTAATATTTTATTTATTGATATATAAACCCACCCATGAAGATTCTTCAAATCATGAATGTTTCTACATTAAAATATTTAGAATTCTATGTTTATGAATTTGTAACATAAAAATTGTACTTTGTTTCGTGAGTTATAAAGCTGTTGTTTAAATAATTAAAAAATAAAAATTAAGTCAGTCAAAAGAATAGGCCATCCCATGATATTTACAAATAAGAAAAGAATGGGATAATATACTTGGAGAACATTTGCGACAACGTGCATGTTGTTCAAAGAGGGGCCATATCATTTCTTAATATATATATCATCAATATTTGATCTGTAGGAGTATGGGCGGGTCCGTCTATGAGAATAGATCCACCCTCATTTTGTTTTGAATTAAAAAAAAAATAGGGATTGGGATGGTTTTTGGTAATCACTCCCCAACCCCCCCCCCCCCTTTTACTCCCCTCACTCACTCTCTCAAAGGTGATGATGCCAAAAAAGGGAGAATTGCCTCCTTCTACGAGTAATGAAAATGAACCAAAGGGAGGCCTTTTTTGTCTTTTAATTTTTTCTTTTTTTTTTCTCTTGACATGTGAAGAAAACATGAAAAATAAAATGGGAAATCATTTTTTCTTTGAGAGAAAAACTAAAAGAGGCATTTGAATTGTGAAAACTAGAAAGTGATCCAAATCTATGATATTTTTTTGGTCTAAAATATCCATCCGTTAAAGAGATAAGTGATCCAATACAAATTTCGATTAGGAAAATTTTCGCATGAAATTATTTTGTTTGATTTATATGAAAATCATCATTGGTATCAGAGTATATATGAGTTGTTTCCTACCTAATTTGGGTATTTAAAAAAATTTAAAAAATGTCATGCATGATTTTAGAGATTCATTAATGACATATTGAAATTCGCTTATTAAAATACTCTCAATTTTACACCATAGCATGCTTATGAGATATTGATCTGATCTGCAAAATTTCGCATGCAACGGATGAGTATATTAAAAGATATTACAAGTCCTATCTGAAAATTAATATACTCATAACTTTTAAAATACTAAATTTTGTGATATTGAATTTATATGGTGAGATTTTTCATGAAATATGTTTTCCAACCATATAAACATCATAAAAAATGGTTAATAATTGAGAGAGATATGACTTGTCGAAAATTCGTTCAAAATCTGAAAATTTAAAGAAGATGAACAGTGTCAAAAATACAAATCCAAATCTCGGCCATGGCAAGTAAAATCCACCCCCTAGACTAGAGAAGTCCGATTGAAAATCCAAGACCACCATTGAACTCAGAGATATAAAAAATGAGGGAGTAGTCAAAATTCAATGACACGGATCCACTAGGAAAGCGGCGCGTAGCCTTCATGCACCATCGCGGGCGAGTAAAAGGTTTTTCAGAGTTCATTTTGTGACAGTTAGATTCACGGGCACGTGGAAGCACGTGTAGGACTGGTTTTGGTCTCAATTTTCATCACAATAAATTTTGTATTTATTATGATTTTTCTGTGATTTATAATTTATTTTTCAGCGTCGAGAAATACTTTTTATTGATTATTAAATCAATAAATTGTTAGAAAATTACAAAAATACTTTTTCAGTCTGAAAAATTTTGAAAAATTTTGTATGAGTCTGAAACTCATTTTAGATTTTTCTATGAATTTTAATATATTTTTCAGAGTCAAAAATTATTATTTATTGATTTATTATCAATAATTTTTAGAAAATTACAGAAAAATCATTTTTCTGTCCTAGAAAATTCTGAAAAATTTTTTGTGGGACTTGAAAATTATTTCCTTAATTTTGGCTACTTGAATATAAATTGTTTAAACTCTTTTGTTTTTATGCTCAATTTTTTTATGTTTGAAATTTTTTTTAGCATAAAAATTAATTAGAATTTGAGCATCTCGTCTGAAGCAAATGTCTTTGAAATTTATTGTAATATTATGGTTGGCTATGTGTCTAACCTAATATTGTTCCCATTTACAGGGAAATTGTGATAATCGGACGTATTCTTGAAAAACTTCTAGGCCTCTGGGAAAGGGAAATAGATTTGAGAAGTTCAGAACGTTTAATAAGGTTGGATCAAATGTTGACGTACAAAATGGACCCATCTCATTCTTTGCCGGATCATTTGGAGATCATGGAATAGAAACGCTTGGAAATCATTCAACTTGGTCATTCATTTTGGGGGGATGACATGTATATATTGAGAAATTCTCTACTTTCTTATTGGGCCACTGTGGTTGATGAGTTGCTTGCCGAGAACGGGAATATAATGCTTGATGATGTGAGGCCATTGCTTATAGATAAGTGGAAATACCAGATAATAGAAACCAAAGTGAAGAAAAGATTTTTCCAAAATATAAATAGTTCCTCATATACTGTAAGAAGATTCACTCCTAAGGATAGACTATCTAAGAGAATTATAAATATGGTATCACGAATGGATAAATCCTGAATCAGATAATTCATTTGTGTGCTTTTCTTTTGCATGTAATGAATGCTTGATTAGGATTATGACCATATAATAGATGAACTTTCGAAATTTTAATTTCTTTCGAATATATATCAGTTATGTTCATTATTGATGATCATGTATGCAAAAGGATTTGTAGGGTCTTTCTCTTAAATGAAAATTTTGAATTGGTAGAATTTAGTAATTCTCATCCAAAATTGAAATGTTATTTTAAATACTTAGTGTATTTAAGTGAAAAGTTTTAGGTTGGAAGAATTTAAATAATTCTCATCTAAAACTTATAGGATTTTGTAACTTTATATTAAATTCGTTATAGTGATATATTAGGACCAAAGATGATGATTGGGAACATAGTGAACTTTCGATTCTATACTTGATGTTGACCTGTCAAGGATGTTAATTTTGAAGTATAAAATTACGTGTATGATGTGAGTATTAATTTATATGTTTATCCTCTTAGAAAACTCAAACTATAGCATCAAAACTCATTATTAGGGATTTGAATAGAAATGACAAATTGAATGGCGATGATCATGAAATATGACGCCATAAAATGTGAAATGTACTAAAAGAATAAGATGTTTTGGAAGGTATCAAGCATGTCAAGTAATACCCTGTAGTGGGCAATGTTGCCCTTTTAAAGGAGAGAACTAGATGCTAATCAGACATAGAACTGATAGATTCTACTATTCGAGCGACTCTGATTAGCTTTCAGATTGAAGACATGATACCTAAGTATGAGCAATATTTTGACTGCTCATGACGTTAGGGTATATCTTAAAGAGATATAGAGATACCAGTGACTCATTTTAGACAATTAACCATGAAGTTTGATACCTATAAAGAGCGTGGTGATCACAGTATCAAACGACAATTGAGGGTCATGTCTAGCATGATTAGAGAGTGGGAGTCAGCTGATTTTGTTCTCTCCAATAAACAGAAAGTTCGAATTATGATCCGATTCCTTCCTATCGAGTGGGAACACCTGAAAGTCAATTTGATTCACAATGACAGTGTGAAGACGTTTTCGAACATTGTTTGCTACATTCAGCTTGGGGATGAGTAGCTTTGTGTTGCAAGATCCATAGCTAATGTTTTTGTTGTAGAGTTTAGTTCTAAAAGGGTTTCGGACTCTAAGTATGAGAGGGACTGGAACAAAAATAAGAAAGGTAAGGAGATTACATACGAATCACAAAAGAACAATCCAAAATATTAAAACAGACAAGGAGACATTTATGAATTTTTTGTTGATTACTTACTGGTAATAGATAGTATGTAGAGAACGATGTAAGAGTGGACGTTAAAAGTGTTGGCACTTGTAAATTGGAGTTACAAAGTGACTGAACTTTCATTCTGCATGAGGTTCTCTACATGCTAGAAATTCGACGAAATTTTATCTGTTCTTATTCTTTTGGAATTTGAGTATGATTTGAACTTTCAAAAATATAAGATTGATTTGTATATGAATGACATGTATATTGATTCTGGATAATTTACAAATGGTTTCATCATTTTGCAAATATTGATAATGTGGTATGATAGATTTGGTCACACTAGAACAAGATAGGATGAGTTAACCAGTGAGAGTAGAACCATTGGGTTCACTCACAAAAGTTGATTTGCCAACGTGTGAATACTGTCTTGTTAGCAAAATGACGAGAAACCATTTGGATAAGGCATACATGCTAAATTTTTATTGCGTTTAATCCATTAAAACATTCGTGGTCCAATAAATGTGAAGGCTAGATATGAAACTTTGTATTTCATTACGTAATCTGACATTGTTGGATATGATGAGATCCATGATGAAGTAGGTTCGCTTGTCAATTTTCTTTTGGGGAGATGTCTCGTTGATTGAAACTTTTGTTTTGAAAAAAATACCTTCAAAGGCGGTACCAATAACATGATATAAACTTTAGACTGATAGAAGATCGTGTCTCAGAAACTTAAGACCTTGGGGATCAACAGTTTTTATTTTGAGATTTTTCCAATAAGTTAGGAAAACTGGATCCCTATAGAAGTAAGAGTATTTTTTTAAAAAATACTCTGAGCAATCTAAAAGTTAAGTGTTTATTGCTGAACAAAATGATGGCACTGCAGTAAAAAATTAAATCACGAAATGTCATATTTTTGGAGAATGATTTTCCTATCATAAAAAGTGTAAAGAACATAGAGTTATTATTTAAATTAGTTAATTCAAATGATAGTTTTTTCTATTGCAAATTGTTAGAATGATGTTGATCTCAGTGGAAGAGATTTAAATTCTAACTATCCAACTGAGTTACAGATTCAGAAAAATGTTAGGAAAATCATGCCTAATTGTTAGTTGGAGATTAAATGACATGCATTTATTGTTTCTCCAGAAAATGAAGAAGAGTCTAAGAATATAGATGAAACTCTATTTTATCCCACCAAGGATGAATGGAAAATATAATGAAAGAAAAATAGGATTCAATGAAATCCAACCATATATGAGAATTGGTTGAGTTTATATTAGAACACTAAATTATTGAGAGCAATTAAGTTCTCAAACCTAAATATATGGCAGATAGAACTATTTAGAGATAAAAGGTTCAACTGGTAGTGGAAGGTTACACTTAGTAAAAGAGTGTTGATTATAAAAAAACCTTTTCCCAATAATGAGATTTATCTCTATTAGTGTATAGTTGGCAATAGTGACAAATTTGGATTTAGAATTATGTAATATGGATATGAAGACTGCCTTCCTTAGTGGTAAACTTGGGGAAGATATTTATATGGCACAACCAAAAGGTTTTGTCATTAAAGGCCAAGAAGACAATAATCAATGGCCTTAAGTATCTTTGAGATAATGGTGTTTCAGATTTGATAGAGATGTGTTCTCTTATGATTTTGTAATGATAGGTGAAAACATTGTTTCTATTTAAAAAGTCCTTGATAAGTTTGTAATTTTATCCTTGTATGTTACAGACATATTATTAGCGACGAATGATAAGGAGTATGACCTTCGAGATGAAGGATACAAGTAAGGTAGATTAGAAATTGAATTCCAGAAAAATCGTTTCGGGAGATTACTATATATATATTATAATACTCATATTTGATGACACTTGAATTTGGTTTTTGTGTCTAAAATTAAAAGTATGTCGGCTAAGTTTTGAAATTGGCTCTCACACACGAGCAATTGCCTCTAATATCTGTATGACATGTAGAGATGAGACGTGTTAATTTGTGATAGATTAACACATATACAAGCCGCCTTAGTTAAAGTATTAAGATGAGATTACTGCTTATTATTATACTACATATATGGTAATCGAAATGGACTTCCCACAATCCATTAAACTTATCGAATAGTCAGGTGTGGGTTTTTCCTTTATGTTGTGAGATGTTAGAGGACTTATAAAAAGGAAAACTCAGATCAAGTATTGTGTATATTTGGATTAAAACCTGTACGATGTGTTATTTTAAAAAAAAAGACATACACTTCCAAATGAAAAATAAAGTATCGTAACACGTATTTCATACCACATGTGCTTATGTGACCATATGAGTAATGAGATGGTATATCCCTCTTCATCTCATTATGTCAATCTCATTGTGTGAGATTCAGAGATTTATATTTAATCTCAATTTATACTCTTAGAACTTTCCTCTATTTCTTGAGATTTTATTTTAGTGTTGTTACTTTAATATGTTACCAAGAAATCATGAATGATTCGGTTTGGCGGTACATGTTTGGGAAAATAGATAAGATAAAGTTGAAAGTTAGTCGTATAAAAGGAAGACCGTCTTTGACCGATACGTTACTCTGTATTCACAGACTAGTCAATTATGTCTATGACTTAGTGTTTAGAGACGTAATTGTGAATACATGATTGGATTAGAGTCAAATATACTCTTACATTGTTTTGAGGGATGAGAAATACATTGATTATGTCGAACAAAAGAGATTATGGGTATAGCGAGATATTATGTCATTTTTACCATTTTGACGATGAGTTGCTATATATCCTTAACCGGTGTATGATTCTAGACCTCTTGGTATTCTCACATGTCACACGGTCCTCTTGTTTGTATGAAATTGGCGATGTTTGATTATAATGATCACGTTGGATGTGAGTCTAACGCTCATGTATGAGTGGGAGATGTAGAAGTGGGAGATGTAGGAGTATGGGGCGAATCCGCCCATGAGGGTAAACCCGCCCCCTCATTTTGTTTTGAATTAAAAAAAAAAATGGGGGTTGGGGTGGTTTTTGGTAACCTACCCCCAACCCCCCTTTAACTCCCCTCACTCACTTTCTCAAAGGTGATGATGCCAAAAATGAAAAAATGGCCTCCTTCTACGAGTAATGAAAATGAACCAAAGGGAGGCCTTCTTTGTCTTTTAATCTTTCCTTTTTTTTTTCTTGACATGTAAAGAAAACATGAAGAATGAAATGAGAAACCATTTTTTCTTTGAGAGAAAAACTAAAAGAGATATTTGGATTGTGAAAACTAGAAGGTGATCCGAATTCGTGACATTTTCTCGATCTAGAATATCCATCTGTCAAAGAAGTAAATGATCCAACCCAAATTTCAATTCGAAAAATTTTCACATGAAATTATTTTCGTTGATTTGTATGAAAATCATCATGATCATTGATATTTATTAAATTTGATTTAAATTGAATTAAACTCTCTTATAATTTATTTTCTTCATATGTATAATATTTTTTAAAATTATCATTAAAATCTTTTAAAATATCATTAATTATATAAAATTCACTAAAAAGTTTAAAAATATAATAAAAGTCTTATAAAATATTATTTATTTTTAGAAAACTATAATGTCCGTTTTCACTGTTCTTTAATATTATATTTTACTATGCTAAAATAAATTTTTTAATTTTAACGGGTGTTGCTTGTTTTAAGAGATTAAAAAAATTTAATATTTTTGCACATCATCATCCTTTCAAAGTGAGAAATAAAATTTTCTTGGAAAACTGTCCTAATTTTAGGACAAAACCTAGAGAAGGATGTCACCTAGTCATAAGAATAAATATAAGGGAAAAAATATAAAACTATTTTTCTTTTTACATAAGGAGCGAAAAAATTAGTTTCTAAAAAAAGTTATATTTCGAATATTATGTTTTAAAAAACGATACACCTCATGAGAAGGAAAGCAAAACTCATAGACTTCAAAAAAACCAACGATCCTAATTTTGTGAAGACATAGGTACAACTATCATGGGAAACAAAAAGCACCTAGTGTCTCAAAGTATGGTGAATCAAGTGTTATTGAATATGAAATTCAAATGCGAAGTAGCTATATCGAAGGAGAGAGCTAACACAAGCTCTAGAATTTAATGAACAGAATATTTTCTATGTTATGATTTATTCTGTCTTTCTAAAGTTTAATGAACAAGATATTTTTTCTAATTAGAAAATTTTAATTAGATTTTTGTAAAGACATCCGAATGATAAAAAGTTGAAACACAACATTTGTACTCTTGACTCGCTCTCTCTCTTTCTTTCTCTTTATCTCTCAAAATAATGGCTTTTATTAAATACAACTACAACTACAACCAAAGTCTTTATCCCAAAAATTTAGAATTGGTTATGAGAGATAAATATAAGATAATTAGAATATATATATAATAATAACAATAACGAAAATAATAATAATAGTATTTAGAAAATAAACAAAAAATAAAAATAAAAAGATATATATATACATACACACTATCCAACTAAACTTAAAAGAGAGAGAGAGAGAAGTGATAGTTTAACATACTCTAATTTTCCTACGTCACTCATTCCTGTCTAAAATTATCTTTTCAGTTAATTTTTTAAGTGTTATATCTTTACGAATACGTTGCATCTATATTTTAAATGGTTTACCTCATCGTTTGATTAAATCTCTTATATTTAAGTTTTCGATCTTCTTAACTAGTGCGTTTTTGGGTTTTCTTTATATATGACCAAACCACTTTAAATGATATTCTCGTATCTTATCTACAATTGAGTTCACTCCCAATTTAGTGTATATGTCTTCATTTCTAATTAGATCTTTCTTAATTTTACCATATATCCACCTTAACATTTTTATCTCTACAATGGTCATTTTCTATTCTTATTGTTGTTTAATAGCCCAACATTTGGTACCACACAATAGTGTAGGTCTTACTACCGTTCTATAAAACTTTCATTTCAAATGCAGTGGCATCATGTGATCACAAAGAACTTCAGATATCTTTCTCCACTTTATCCGATCTGTTTGGATTCTATAGTTCACATCCCCATCTACATTAGTATTGTTTTGAATGATAGATCTTAAATATTTAAAACATTCACTTTTTGATACATCATTCCCTTCTAACTTGATCGTTTCTTTATCATTCTGGTATTTGTCACTAAAAATACAGCTCACATACTTAGTTTTTAATCGACTCAATTTAAATCCTCTGGATTTTAAAGTCTTTCTCTATAACTTCAATTTATCACTAATACTCTCTCTTGTTTCATTAATTAATACTATATCATTTGCGAAGAGCATATACCATGGTATTTTATCTTGAATGCTTTTTGTGATCTCATCTATTACTATTACAAAAAGGATATGACTCAATACTGAACCTTGGTGAAGTCTAATGTTAATTAGAAAACTATCACTTATGTCTCTGAGAGTTTTTACATTGGTGACAGTTTCATCATACATATCTTTGATGAGATTGATGTACCTAACGAAAATACCCTTCTTCATCAGTGTCCATCACAATATTTCTCTAGAAATTCTATCATATGATTTTTCCAAATCAATGAATACCATACGTAAATCTATTTTTTGTATTCTAAATATCTCTATCAAATGTCTCAGTAGGTGTATTGTCTCAATGGTGGATCGACCTGATATAAATCTAAATTAATTCTGACTCATACTTATCTCCAATCTTAATTTACGTTCAATCACCCTCTCCCACAACTTCATGGTATGACTCATAGTTTAATTTTCTTATAATTTGAGTACTCTTATATGTCTTCTTTATTCTTATAGAGTGGCATAAGTGTACTCCCACTCCACACTTTGAGCATTTTCTTGGTTTGTGATATTTTATTAAAAAGATCTGTTAGCATTGTTATTCCAATTTTAGCTAAACATTTCCACACCACAACGGGAATGTCGTTGGGTCCTATGACTTTATTAACTTTCATTCTTTTTAAGGCTTCTTTTACTTCATGAGAATAGATCTTACATTTAAAATCCCTATTGATTTCTTCTATAGGTATCGTGGTATTACTGATATCGTTTGTACTCACTGCGTTGAAAAGATTATCAAAATAATCCTTCCAACGTTTTCTTATATTCTCATTCCTTACAACTATACTATTGATATTACTCTTAATACACCGAAACTCATTTAGATATTTTCCTTTCATCTCTTTTAACTTATCAATTTTGTAGATCTCTTTTTCTCCATCCTTGTTTCTAGTTTCTTGTATAATTCATTATACATCTTACTTTTTGATTCGTGAATGATCCTCTTCACTTCTTTTTTTGTAGTTTTGTATTTTTCAAATATATCATTATTTTTTCTTACTTTTAAGATTTCTATAACACTCACATTTAGTTCGTATGGCAATTTGGACATTTTCATTCCACCACCATGAGTAATCTAGGTCAGATTTAATATTAACTTTTCTAAATAGAATAGAATTATTAGTGAGGGCAAAAATTAAATTGATTTTTGAGGAATTAAAGAAAATCATTTAGTAAAAAATTTTGAAACAGAAATTCTAGACATATATGATATAGTTAATTAAGATCTAATGTCAATGTAATTTTTCAATATTTCAAAATAATATAAGATAAAAATTCCCAATAAAGTGAGTATATCAACATAAATTATAAGTTAAACCACAGCCCTTTTTTGGATGATATAGTAGTCTTTTTTTCTTTTCTTTTTTTTTTTTTTACATGTCTCAAAATTAAGTTCTTTGTTATCAACGGTCAGTCGATTGAGTGGACAAAATTGCTCGGCCCCTTAATCATGCGCTTCGGTTCAAGCCTCAATGGGAACAGAACAAACTACGTTAGGAGACCCCCACCCTCCTTAAGGAGACCTCTAGATGGATCAGTTCAGATTAATTGGGGTAAAGTCTCAAAAACAGACGGTCGAGGAGGTGTCCCGCGTAGACCAAAAAAAAAAAACTAAGCTCCTTGTTCATTTCTTTTATTAACAAAATAAATTTAAGAATAAAAGAGCAAACAAGAAACCCAAGCCATGCATCTAAAACCAAGGTTGACTAACATGAACTAGAGCTTCCCCCCTCGCCCCCAAGACTCAATATTATAAAGCCTATAAAATACCAGAATCAAGCTACAAAAAATTAAAAAAAATTAAAAAAAAAAAACCCAAAAATAGATCTGGTGAGAAAAAAAAATTGTCAATTTTTTAATATTTTTAATGGAAAAATTTATCCCTTTTCTTTACAACCTGAATTTTTTTAAAAAAAAATTATTTATATAATAAGTAAATGTAATAAAATAATAATATTATCTTGCTAAAGGGAGACAAGAGTTTAGCAGCTCAACATTGTTTCATTTGTGCGGTCATCTCATTCAATTTAACATTACAACTCCTCTCTCTCTCTCTCTCTCTCTTTCGCGCGCGCGGTTTTCACAAACCGAAATTTAGATTTTACTCGATTAATCCAATTCAAACATTATGGGGTTCATTGAGAGATTGACTCTCTAAAATCTCTTTTTTTTTTTATTTTCAAAACTTAAACTCGAAATCTTTAAAAAAATTTTTTATTTAATTTTTTTTTTTAATAAAAAAAAAAAAAAAAAAAAAAAAAAAAAAATTTTTTTTTTTTTTTTTTTTTTTAAAAATTAATAATAAAAAATAATTTTAATTAATTTTAAAAAATTTTTTTTTTTTTTTTTGAAATCTTTAATTAAGAAAGTTGAATACTCGACTACTCAATCTTTTCTCATTATGAGAAAAAATGCATCAATGCAACAAAATTATAATCTCTGTTTTTGTAGATTCTTTCAAAATTATAATCATAAATAATGATTCAATATCAACTTTTCCAAACAGATTAGAATTATTTTTTAGATCAGTAACATATCGTGTTGGAATTAAAACAGGATGAGTTTTGGAATATGTCAAAGATAATTAATGAAAGCAAAAATTAGACTGATTTTTGAAGAGTTGAAAAAATTATTTAGTAGAAAATTTTCAAACAGAGAGTGAATCTTGACACAATATTGGAGTTGCTTATTTGATGATCTCAAGGTTATGGATTTGAAACGTAAAATAGTCTCTTTATAAAAATATAAAAAAAAATTACATACATATATACTCAACCTCCTTTACTCAGCACTAAGTCATAGACAAATAATATGGTTAATTAAGATCTATGTTAATGTAATTTTTTCAATATTTCAAAATAATATAAGATAAAAATTTCCTATAAGCCATCAGGCTAAAGCCAAGGTTGAGTAACATGAACTTTGAGGTTTTTTTTAGACTCAATATTATAAAATTTATAAAATACCTGAATCAAGCTAAATAAAAAAACCCACAAAAATAGATCAATCGAAAATAAGTAGTTATACAGTCTGGCAAGAAAAAAAAATTATTTATTACCTTAAAAATTTATCAATTTTCCACAGATATTTCTTATAGAAAAAATTTTATCCTTTTGCTTTACAATTGAAGAATTTTTTAAATTCATTTTTATAATAAGTAAGGGTAATAAAATAATTCCTCTCTCTCTTATTTTAAATTCATTTTTACAGTCATCTCGTTCCATCTGACACTGCAATTCCTCTCCCTCCCTCCCTCTCCCTCTCCCTCTCTCTCTCTCTCTCTCATAGCGAGAGTAAATGCATCCATCAACAAAATTATAGTCTCTCATTTTCCAAGATTCTTTCAAGTGGAACGATCACAGCTCACTCTTGTGATATCCCTCTTTCGCTAGATAGTTCCACTTTTGAGGGGACATGCTTCCAACTTTAGAGCCAAAGCAAACACAGCATTTATACTATTGACTCTCCCTCTCCCTCTCTCTCTCTCTCTCTCTCTCTCTCTCCGTGAGCATCCAACTCTTCCTTTCCCATTTGACTATTCCATCATATAAAATTCATCACCGCTCAATTCACACCAATTCTCACTCAATTTTGAGAGAAAAGGTTGGGAAAACTTCCTCCTTTCAAAGTGACACCCTTTGTCATGATGATGACCAAGCATGACTCTTTTCAATGGAAACCTCCATTGTCTTTGTAAATGCTTTTTCCAAATTCTTGTTAGTTGCAGCATATATTCTTGTGTTAAAGATGATTTTATTAGCTATACGGTTCAAACTTAATTGGAGAAATTTCTTGTGATCATGTCCAAAGGAAACAGTAATGCAAATCGACCTGTATCTCTTACTCAATTTTTTGTGTTATACCAATTGATATTTGAAGTCATATTTCGAGATTTGAACATTTTAGGGTGATAACTTTTCCAGTATAGTTTTTTACATTTCTAAGTTGTATATCCTATTTATGCTAAAAAGGAAAAAAAAATTGCAAGTTGGAGTTTGCTCATATAAGATTTAGAATTCTTGAACAAAGGGTTGGATCATTTTTTCGTTCATCATATATATATATATATATAGATAAAGTTTTACAAGAGTTTAAATTTACAGAAACGAATATTATTTTTAAAGTTTACACTGATAAAATAAAAAATATAATATTTAAATAATTTTTAGCAATTTTTGTTATAATTGCTTACTTGGTGGATGAAATGAGTCAGGCATCTGAGCTTTCAAATTTAAGTAATTTTGAATTTATCAAAATATATTTTGAATTAAACAAAAAAAAATGTCTATGTGAACAGTCAGAGTTTAATCCAATTCATTTTGTTTCTCTCGTATTATTCTGACATTTTATTTTATTAAACAAAATTGATACATAAATATGGGGAAGGGAAAAGGCCCACTCATGAAGATTCTTCAAATAATGAATTTTTCTAAATCAAAATATTTAGAATTCTATGTTTATGAATTTGTAACATAAAAATTGTACTTTGCTTCGTGAGTTATGAAGCTGTTGTTTAAATAATTAAAAAATAAAGTTAGTGAAAAGAATAGGCCATCCCATGATATTTACAAATAAGTAAAGAATGGGACAATATACTTGGAGAACAATTGGGACAACGTGCTTGTTGTTCATCAAAGGAGCCACATCTGCTAATCTTTATCTATAAATTATCGGTATCTGAAATTTTAATAAATTTATTATAGAAATACTCGAATGATAAAAACTTTTATTTAAGTGTTGTTTCTGAAATCTAGTGTTTGAATTTCACACAAAATTGAATTGGGAAATATTGTGTTTATGGGAGCTATTGAAGTTGTCATCACCTAAATAAAAATTAAATAAATAAAAGGGTATCTCCCACTTTCTCATTCAAACTTCATGTCTCTCCATTGTAAGTAAAAATGGAGTAAGTTTTCATGCACCAAATCTCCCCACCATAGATTCATTTTTCCTAAAATTACCCACTTTTCAGAGCTATTCATCAAAATATAACATAACACTCCATCGATCCAATTAATTACAAATATTACAACTTATAAAAAAAAATAATAAATTCTTAAAATTGACAAGTCTCGAACAGTAACTATTGTTCAAACAGTATATCTTGGTAATTGGTTTTAATTAAAATTAAAATCATTTTACAAATAATTTTATTTAGCTTGATTATACATGTAGTCTTTCATTTTAAAATCACATTTGATGATCTCAGAAGAAATATGTCATCTTTTGAGGATTTCAATATTTGTGATGCTTAGAGAGAGAGAGAGAGAGAGAGAGAGAGAGGTTTTTGGAGGTCTTAAATTGGGAGTCAAGTGGACGAGCACTTCATAAAGTGTGAAAACACATAGTAGTTTATAGATAGTGAATAATTGAATAATTGGGAGTGCACTGCAGGGGAGGCGAGTTTGGCCGGGTCGACAAGGTTTTACTGGTGCAGTCATATCACTCAACCTGGCACCGTTGCTAACACCCTCTTCTCTCTCTCTCTCTCTCTCTCTCTCTCTCTCTCTCTATAAATTAAAATAATGGGTTTTGTTAAATAATTAAAAAAATTAAAGTTAGTCAAAAAATACGGCATCCAATAAACTTTACATAAAAGAAAAAGATGGGATGATATGGTTGGAGTTGGAGCACAGTGCTTGTTTCACAAAGGTCCACATCTTCCTACGTAACTCATTCATCATCATCCTCTCCATCGCCATTGCCGTCATCATTCATAATCAGTCACTCTCTCTCTCCGACCTACAACTAAAGGAAAAGAAGGGCAACAAAAATTTGGATTCAAAACTAAAGAATAATATTAAAATAAAAAAAATATATTTTTTAAAATTAAATTTAATAATATTAGAATCAAATTAATTAAAATATAACTTAAAATATCAATTTAATTATAAAAAAAATAAAAATTTGAGAAAATTCTAAATATCCTTCGTTTTAGGTGACCTCACAAAGGGTTTACCAATATTGTTTGCTTGCAATGACTTGACTTAAACCAATGAATAACAGATCTAGAAAATTTGTTTTTCTTGTACAACTTTGTCCTCACAAAATGATAAACAAAAATTTCTGAAGACTTATCCCATTTTTAAGGCAAAACCAAAAGAGGGACGTTACCGGTTTTGAGAATAGAATTCCTCTCTCTCTCTCTCTCTCTCTCTCTCTCTCTAGATTTTAATGTCAAAACCAAAACTAAATTTATTAGTTTAAATTTATTAATCTATTTCACTTTTTGATAAGAAAAATACTTATGTGAGAAAATAATAATGAGAAATTGTATAGGCTTAGCATCACTCAAAGATTTGCCAGTTTGATGATATCAAAACTATGAAAGAGATTGTAATTCAAGAAGGTGTGAATGTGTCAGTCTTGAAAAAAAAAGGTGTTGAAGAGTCTCTAAATTAAATCTCACAATATTCAAATTAAATTAGTCAAATAACCCATATATCAATGGTCAAGATTTAAAAAAAAAAAAAAAAAAAAAAAAACCCAAAAAGGAAAAAAATGGAAAATGAAAAAGCAGGAAGCTGTTCAAGTAATTATACAAAATATAAACCATAATACTCTTCAATTGATTGAATTAATTACAAAATAATACAACTTTATAATTCAAATCAATATGTGAAAACTTTGTCCATTCATCGCGACTATACCCATCATCCCTCTTGTTAAATTGCGAAAAAAGAGAGAGGGAGAGAGATTAAGAGTCCTCATCTATAACCTATCTGAGAAGGAATCTGTGGTGGAGCCACTGGGTTGAGGAGTTGTTGAGGAAGAAGTGCTCTTGTTGTCACCATCCTTGTTCTTCCCAAATGATGTTAAAAACTTTACTGCCTCCACAATATCCTTGAAAATTCTTTCTTTAATCTGTCCTCTCCTTGGTGGGACTCTTGTTTTTCTTCCAGTTGGATGCACGTTACCTTCATGATGCATCTATGAAGTTCTCTGAGCTTGTGAAAATAGGAAACTTTTTTTCTCAGGATGCTCTGTTTTGAAACAGAGTAGGAAACAGGGGTGGAGACTCTGTTTTCAAAGAAGAGAAATGCTTACAAAATTATGACTTACTGTTTGCAGATATTGAGAAGAAAGTAGATTATTTATATGTGTGTGTGTGTGAGAGAGAGAGAGAGGGGGGGGAGAGAGAGAGAGAGAGAGAGAGAGAGAGAGAGAACAAGTTAGTGCTATATCTCGTCACAATTTATTTATTTTATCTTATTATGTATTCATATAATCAACTCATCTAATCTTTGACATATTGGATGAACATTTATTGATTTCGTCTACACTCCACAACTATAGTTTGGGGGTTTGGTCTCTAATTCTATTTTATTTTTATTTACAAAAAATTTTAAATAATGTGAAAATTTTATATAAAAAATATAATATTATATACAATCACAACAAATTGAGTTTTAATTTTAAATTTTGAGATCAATTGATTAAGAGATCAATATAAAAGAAATATATGAAATTAGATTGATATTTTAGGAATTCAAGAAAATTATTTGGCAGAAAATTTTGAAACACAAATTCTAAACATATGTAATATAGTTAATTAAGATATGAAATATAATAAATTGATATCTAAAATCATATTTTGATTAATTTAGTTTAAATGTTATCGGATTTAATTTAGAAAAAAAAATTAAACATAATTTTTTTTATTTTAAAATTTTGAATCCAAAATTTAAATAAAAATTTAATATAATTACCGATATATTGATATACGGAAAGAGCCACTTGAGGTTACCATGCACGGTCACTGTTCATCCACTTTTTGCTTGCCGACCGAAGTACCCCCGTGTCCCTCCGTCTCAATTATCAAAATACCCCATGTCCCTCCATCTCAATTACCAAAGTACCCCTTTTTCCTTTTTTTTTTTTGCCACACTTTCTTTTTTTTTTTTTTCAATCCTTTCTCCTTTTTTAGAACCCACCACACCTTTTTTTTTTTTTTCCCCTTTGGGTCTTTCTCCCATTTTTACCACACTTTTTGTTTTGGGTTTGGGTCCTTCCTCCTTTTTTTTTTTTTTTTTTTCCATTTGAGTCCTTCTTCGTTTTTTTGGACCATTGTTTTTTCAGTCATTTGGGTACTTTCTCTTTTTTTTTTTTTACTCATCATTTTTTTTTTTATCCAATCCCCGATAGAAATAAAGTATCAAAAGTGCTTATTGTGCGCTACTATTCACGTAAAAATTTCTACATCCGTAAATAGTCTTTCACTATTTTTTTTACTATATTATATTTTTTTATTGACATCTTTTTTTCGTACAATTTCTTTTTTTATATATATAATTAAATTTTAATATCTTAAAAATTTATTAATTTATCAACATTACGTAACCACATAAATTAATAAATTATTAATTTATCAAAATATTTTTTATTTTCATTTTTCAGAATATCATCCTTTATATTACCAATATATATAAAGCGAGAGTTCAGGTTACTGCTCCCGATTGCCATACATCTATTTTTTTTTTTTAAATGAATGACTGGTAACCCTAGGTTCCTCTTTTGAATTATCAAATTACCCCTTGTTATCTTTCTTTTTTTTTTCATTCAAATCCTTGTGTTTTGTGACCTAATTTTTTATCGCTTGGATCTTTCCTCTTTTAGAGGACCCACTATGGGTTTTTTTTTTTTTTTATTCAAAACCCCAAAAGTTTTTCCCACTAATTTTTTCTTTTCGTTCGAGTCCTTGCACTTTTTTTTTTGCCCAATTTCTTTTTTTTTTCACTTAGATCCTTTGTCTTTTGGGAGGGCCTTACTATTTTTTCATTTTTCATTTAGGACCCACTATTTTTTTCATTCAAGTCTTTTGCTTTTTCTCCCTGATTTTTTTTTTTGCTTTGATTTTTTGTCTTTTAGGGGACCCCACTATGGTTTTTTTTTATTCGAGTCTTTATACTTTTTTAACCCGTTGTTCTTTTTTTTGTTTAGATCCTTATCTTTTTTTACCGCACTTTTTTTCATTTAGGCCTTGCACTTTTTTTTTTTAGATATTTCATCGTTTTTTAACCACGCTTGGTTTTTTTTTTCTTATTCAGATTCTTTGACTTTTTTATTTTTTTAGTTAGATCTTTTGTCTTTTTATGACATATGTTTTTTTCTTTTTGTTCTTTTGATCTCATGAACGGTCATTCCTTTATTTTTAGACAATAACTTTTTATTTTTTTAACATTTAGGTCATTACTCTTTTTATTTTTTAATCCAACATTTTTTCCCTCTTAAATCTTTCATCTTTTTCGTATATAGCTTTTTCCTCTTAGGTCTTCATCTTTTTTAGACATAAGTTTTTCTCATTTTTGGGTCCCACTTGTCCATTCAGGTTATTGGTTTTTTATTCTTTTTTGTTTTTACTTTAATCTTTCAACCTTTTAAAGTATAAATTTTTCTCATTTTGTTTGCTTTGATCTAGTTTTTTATTTTTTATTGAAATATTTTTTTTAATTCTTTTACTCTTTTTTCCCTCTTAAGTTTTTTATTTTTTTAACATAGATTTTTCCTGTTTTATTTTTTTAGAATCTCCCGTATAGTCATTTCTTTAGTTCTTTACTTTTTTACTCCATATATTATCATTTTTTATCACATTCGTTGGTTTTTTTTTTAATTCTAATTATTAGACTTTTTTTACTTACATACGTTATATTTTTCACTTATTTAAATAATAATTTAATTTAAATATTAAATTAATTATAAGTTTAATAAACCTTTATATAATAAAAAAATATAACCCATGTTTTATGAACACGCCACCCGTTAGCATACCCCACCCCTGATTATTCCCTAAATCGGCTGTTTACCAGTCACCCTCGTCACGAGAGTAAATGGGTCCATGCAACAAAATTATAATCTCACATTTTCCAAGACTCTTTCCAGTTCAACAATTACGGCTCACTCTTGTGATATCCCTCTTTCCTCAGTTCCACTTTTGTGGAGAGAAGCATCCAACTGTATAGCCGAGGCAAACACAGCATCGGCAACACAGGAAGATACAAGCTTTATTAAAACTCAATTTCCCACCTTCACTCTTTGAGGATAAAGAAATTTTAAAGGAGGAGGAAATGTAAAAGATTTAACTACTGACTAAATAGCAGTTAGTAGGTTAAGTCTATTAGAGTAGAAGTTAGAATAGTTATGTTAGCTATGTAACTGAAACCAGAAGAATGCATATAAGGATGTGATATTCAGACATGAAAATGACAAGATTTACAGGTGCTTTCTCTATTTCTCTCTTCTTCCAACGTCTACTGTCTAATTTCCTCTCTCTTCTCTACTTCTTCCTTTCAATCTCCTTTTCTTGTCCAACTCTCTGTCACCTTTTTTCTACCAACCCTATTATCCTATAGTTTTCTCTCGAATATTCATTTCCTGCCATACTCCATTCTCGCTCACAAGATTTTTATTACGTAGCTCCTTGTAAAATTCCTTCTTAGCCGACCAGACTGTGACACATTCGTACCATTGACTTGACTCTCTCCCCCCCCCCCCCACCACCCCAGCCCTTCCAGAGTCCAAACTTCAGAGCCGAGGCACACACAGCAATTGTACTATTGACTTGACTCTCTCCCCCCCCCCCACCACCCCAGCCCTTCCAAAGTCCAAACTTCAGAGCCGAGGCACACACAGCAATTGTACTATTGACTTGACTCTCTCTCTCCCTTTTTCATTTTTTTCCTTCGATTTTCATCCATCCGAACCGGTTCAATTTTTTCGATTAATTTGATTGAACACTATAAAATTTATTCTGTCTCCCCCCGACTAGGCAAACCCAGCATTTACACTATTGACTTGACTCTTTTTACTTATTTTTTAATTTTCATCCATCAATTAAATATTATAAAATTTATTAAAATATTATTATTTTTATGACCCAGATAGATGTATCCTTTTTAGTGTTACACTCATAAAAATTTATTACTTGACTCTCTCTCTCTCTCTCTCACTCTCAGAGCATCCAACTCTTTTCCTTCCCCGTTTGACTATTCCATCATATCGAATTCATCACCCGCTCAATTCACACCAATTCTCACTCAATTTTGAGAGAAAAGGTTGGGAAAACTTCCCCTTCTCGAATTGACACCCTTTTTTATGATGATGACCAAGCATGACTCTTTTCAATGGAAACTTCCATTGTCTTTGTAAATGCTTTTCTCAAATTATTGTTTTTTATGTGTTTGAACTTGGTTTGCCATCGAGTATTTAAAATTTTATTCTGATTAATCTCGATCGAATTATTATCAAATTTCAATCGAGTTACAAATTGGAGGTTGCTCATGTAAGAATTTTAAAATTCTTAATTTTTTTTCTCATTCATCGTGTAAATATATATATATATATATATAAAAGTAGAGATAAAACGAATCAATATCCAACCAATAAATTAATTAAATATCGATAAATTCACGTATCTCATGCATGATCATCTCAATGGCCATTTTCGTCATCATCCGTAATCTCTCTCTCTCTGTCTCTCCCCCCAACCAAAAACAAAAGAAGCAATGCAGAAAAGGGGGAAATTCTCGACAATGTCCTTTATGTGATAGCAAAGCGTCATCCAGTGGCAAGCCACGTGGGTAGTGAGGCAACCTTCGCTCACAATTTTTCTTTTTAAATAATATAATATTTTAAAAATATCATTAAGATCTTTTAAAACATCATTAATTATATAAAATTCACTAAAAATTTTAAAAATATAATTAAAGTCTTATAAAATATTATTTTGCTTTTAGAAAATTATAATATTCATTTTTACTGTTCTTTAATATTATATTTTACTCTATTAAAATAAATTTTGTAATTTTAATCAGTGTTACTTGTTTTAAGAGATTAAAAAAATTTAATAATTTTGGTCATAAGAATAAATATGAGGGAAAAAGTATAAAACCTTTTTCTTTTTTTCCATAAGGAACGAAAAAGTTAATTTCTGAAAAAAATTATATATTAAATATCACGTTTCAAAGAACGATACATCTCACGAGAAGGAGAGCAAAACTCATAGACTTCAAAGAGACTGACGATCCGAATTTTGCAAGAACGTAGGAACAACTATTATGGAGAGCAAAAGGCACGTAGTGTCTCAAAGTATGGTGAATTAGGTCTTAATGAATATGAAATTCGGATGCGAATGAGTTATATCGAAGGAGAGAGCCGACACAAGCTCTAGAATTTAATGAACAAAATATTTTCTAAGTTGTGGTTCATTCTCTATTTTTCTCTCTCTCTCTAAAATTTAATGAACGAGATATTTTTTTGATTTAAAAATTTAATTGAGATAAGATATGTGAATGGTAAAGAGTTGAAACACAACATTTGTACTCTTGACTCTCTCTCTCTCTCTCTCTCTCTCAAAATAATGGCTTTTATTAAATAATTAAAAAAATTAAAGTTAGTCAAAAGAAAACGGCATCAAATAAATTTTACAAATAAGAAAAGAATGGAATAATTGTTGGAGTTGGAACACAGTTGTGACATGGTGCTTGTTTTTCAAAGAATTCCAAAGTGACGTAACTCATTCGTCACTATCCCCTCCATCACCATGGTCGGCAGCATTCATAACCCCTCTCTCTCTCTCTCTCTCTCTCTCTCTCACCAACCTAAAACTAAAGGAAGTCCAAAAGAGTGGTCATAAAAACTTAGGTTGAGCGAGGATTAATTGATAGGAGTTAAGTTTAAGTTTTATGTTTAAAATTTAAAAATAAAAAATATTAGATTAAGAAATTAAAAAAAATTAAATTCAATAATATTTAAATAAATTAATTAAAATATGATTTTGAACACAGATTAATTAAAAAATAAAAATAAAATATAAAGTTTGGATTCGAAACTTAAAAATGGTGTTAAGATTAAAATTTAAAGATGAAAAATATTATATTGAAAGAATTCTTATAAATTGAATCTCACAATACGCAAGTTAAATAAATCAAAATATGATTTCAAATATTTAATTAATTATAAAAAATATAAATATGAGAAAATTCTCAACATCCTTTGCTTTAGGTGATCCCACGAAGTGTCATCCAATATTGTTTCCCTGCCATGAGTTTACTTGAAACTAATGAATAAGAGATCAAGAAAATTTGATGTTTTTGTACAACGTTGTCCTTCCAAAATGATAAACCTAAATTTTCTCAAGACTTGTCCCACTTTTATGGCAAAACCAAAAGAGGGATGTTACTAGTTTTGAGAATGGAATGCATCTCTCTCTCTCTCTCTAGATTTTAATGTCAAAACCAAAACTAAATTTATTAGTTTAAAAAATTTATTAATCTATTTCACTTTTTGATAACAAAAATACTTATGTGAGAAAATAATAATAAGAAATTTAATAGGTTTAGCATCACGCAAAAATTTGCCAGTTTGATGATATCAAAACTATGAAAGAGATTTGTGTTTCAAGAAGCTATGAATTTGTCGGGTCTTAAAAATAAAAAAACATGTAAACTCGTCTCTAAATTATATTTCACAATACTCAAACTCGATTAATCGAATGTCAAATAGTAAAAAAAAACTATGAAATTCTCTCTTAAAAAGGGGAAAAAAAGGAAGCTATTCAGAGTAATTATACAAAATATAAACCATAATACATTCCACTGGTTGAATTAATTACAAACAATACAACTTATACGAAATAAATTACACCCTAAAAAATTAGTAAAACTCTGAACAGTAACTATAATTTAAACCATATATTTTTTACAATGTGAGGAATTTGTCCATACATCGAGTGGCGGATCCACGTAGAAACAAGTATAGACAATTATTCTCCTAAAATCAAAATAATTTTATTAATTTTTATATATCAAATAAATATTATTTCTATTCAATTATTTATCGTATATTATTCTGGACGCCGGATCCATCACTGCACAGATGGCTCTCGTACCGAGAATCCCCTATTCTTAAATTGCAGAAAAGAGAGAGAGAGAGAGAGATGTTAGAGACCTCATCTATAATCTATCCCAGAAGGAGACTGTGTTGTAGCCACTAGGCTGAGGAGTTGTTGAGGAAAGTGTTCTTGTTGCCAGCTTCTCTGTTCTTCCCACATGATGTGGAAGAAATTACTGCCTCCACAAAATCCTTGAAAATTCTTTCTTTGATCTGTCCTCTCCTTGGCGGGATTGTTGTTTTCCTTCCAGTTGGAGACACGTTTCCTTCATGATCCATCTATGAAATTCACTGAGTTTGTGAAAAAGGGAAATTTTTTTCTCAGATGCTCTGTTTTGAAACAGAGTAGGAAACAGGGGTGAAGACTCTGTTTTCAAAGAAGAGAAATGATTACTAAATTATGACTTCTGTTTTCTGATTTTGAGAAGAAAGTTGATTATTTATACGGAAGGGGGAGAGAGAGAGAGAGAGCACGAGTTGCTAGTGCTATGGTGTCTTAAGGGTTAAGGCTTCTATAACACCCTCCCATTCGGCAGTCGGCACAACCATGGTTTAGGGGTTTGGTTTCTAATTTTATTTTATTTTATTTACAAACAAATTTTAAATAAAGCGAAAATTTATTATGAGAAATATAATATTTTATACAAAAGCAATAACAAACTAAATTTAAATTCTAAATTTTAATATGTACGGTATAAGAAAATAATATAATAGAAAGAAGAAAAAAATAATATAATTTAATAAACATAAAATAATATAAAATTAGAATTTAATAAAATTTAAAAATAAAAATAATAAAAAAATAAAAATAAATTATCTATAAAAACATAAAATAATATAATAATAATAAATTATTAATACGATTGGCTCTATTTTTTCTACTCCACTCATTTTTATTTAAAATCATCTCGTTAATTAAACTCTTAATATTTATATTTTTATACATAACTTGCATTTAGATTTTCAACAATTTATTTCAAAATTTCACTAAATTTCTAATATTTAAAATCTCATTTCTTATAATTGGTCCGTTTTGAATCTTCGTTACACATGTCAAAACTAGTTCAAGCGATATTTTCTCATTTATTCATAATTGAATTAACTCTTAAATTAGTATGTATTTCTTATTTTTAACTCTATATTTTTTTAATTTTATCATATATTTAACTAAATATTTTTATTTAAATTATAATTATTTTATATTTTTGTTATTGTTTAAGAATACAATTGTCGTTATAATGCAATATTGCAAATGATGTTTGTTACTGCTTTTGGGAGAAGGGAGCAGTTACGAGACAATCCTCACCGTTGGTTCAATGAAACCTACAGTCCACGTCTTACATTTACTTTAATTTCAGATCCCAAATTCAATTTTTTTTTTTTTTTTTTTTTTTTTTGGGTGAAGGAAAAGGGCAGCACTCAACTTGGACTTGGAAACCGAGATTGATTACCAGCGCAAGCAGTCGGAGGATTGGTTTAGGGGTTTGGTTTATAATTTTATTTTATTTTATTTACAAACAAATTTTAAATAAAGTGAAATTTTTTTATGAAAAATATAATATTTTATAAAAAAAACAATAACTATCAAAACCTAAATTCTAAATTTTAAGATCCATGAGAAAATAATATAAGAGAGAAGAAAAAAATAATATAATATAACATAATATAAAATTAGATTTTAAAATTAAAAATAGAGAAAATAAAATTAAAAGATAAAAATTATGAAAAAAGAAATAAAAATAAATTATAAATAATAAATAATAATAATAATAGTAATAATAAGACGTTTCCCCTTACATTTTAAAATTTTAGAATTCACAAAAAAAAAGTTGCTTTTTTTTGTTCTTTCATCATATATATATATATACATAGAGTTTTACAAGAGTTCAAGGGATCACCTGATTCAAAAAATACTTTTCAACTTATTACAGAAACAATGAAAATGTGAACATATATATACATAATTTTTCACTTATATTTTGTAAATATGTTATTTTCACGTCTTAAACATGTGATTTTAAGGATATCAAATGAGCAACTCTGCTTTTATACCAAAATTTAGAGTATTATAAGAGTTTAAATTTATAAAGACGGATATTATTTTTAAAGCTTATGAGATAAGATGACAAAATAGAAAATATAATGTTTAAGTAACCTTTAGCAATTTTTTGTTATAATTGCTTACATGGTGGATGAAATGAGACACGTAACCGAGTTTCCAAATTTAAGTAATTTTGAATTTATCAAAATATATTTTGAATTAAACATAAAAAAGTTTATGTGAATTGTCAGTCGTTTTGACTCATTTATTTTCTATCATATTATTTTAACATTTTATGTTACTAAAAAAATTGAAATATAAATATGGATGAAGGGAAAAGGCCCACTCATGAACACTCTTCAAATCATGAATTTTTCTAAATTAAAATATTTAGAATTCTAGTTTATGAATTTCTAACATAAAAATTGTACTTTGTCTCGTGAGTTATAAAGCTGTTGTTCAAATAATTAAAAAATAAAAGTTAGTCAAAAGAATAGGCCATCCCATAATATTTGCAAATAAGAAAAAAATGGGATAATGTACTTGGAGAGCAATTGCGACCGCGTGTTTGTTGCCGATACCAATTAAATTTAATTTAAATTAAATTGAACGCTTTCGATATTTCTTTTTTTTATATATAAAAGTTTTATTTAAAAAGAATTAATATTCAACCATTTTGATCATTATTCATAATTTCTCTCTCTCTCTCTCTCTTCACCTTGTGGGTGGTAGAAATATAATATTTTAAATATTTTTTTTAAATATCATTAAAATCTTTTAAAATATCATTAATTATATAAAAGTCAATAAAAATTTTAAAAATATAATTAAAGTCTTTTAGAATATTACTTGTTTTTAGAGAACTATAATGTTGGTTTTCACAATTCTATAATGTTATTATTAAGGAAATTGTTGTTTCTTTTAGTTTTAATGATAATAAAATTTTTCATATTACTCTAACATTTTACTAAATGTGCATAATAAATTTTATTTAAAAAATTTCTTAAAAAATAGATCATAGAGGTTACCATAAAAGTTACCATAAAGATAAGACATTTTTGAACCATGGAGGCTGAGACAGAAAGAAAATTTAAAATCTATAGAGATTGTCATAGAAGTTGTCGTAAAGGCAAGATATTTCGGATCATAGAGATTACTGTATAGTCAGAATATATTTTTCTTATTTGTTGAAAACCCAGTCAACAATGTAAGTATAGTTTGGATATTACACTTAATCTAAAATTATATTCATATATGCATATTTGTCGATCCACGTTTGAAAGTCAGAATTATTAAAATTCAAGTTTGACATTCTAAAATGTTGGAAAATTTTCTAAGTCATAAAATATGATCGTTTGACTATATTCGGACAAGCATATCTATTTGTATGGTCAAACATTTTTAAATCCGAAAATTACAGTTCAAAGAAAGAGTAAAGGACTTCAAATTCAAGTTTTTACAACACAAGAATTTCATGGTTATGTTGGAGAAAAATTAATTTGAAGTTCACTGATCACTTATATTTTACAATATAAACATTTCTATAAAATTGGTTTTCACGAATTATTTGTTCTAAGAATATTTTCACCATCGACCAAGATTTTTCAAATTCAAAAATTATGTATTTTAGTGCTATTGTTGGACAACAAATTTGAGAATTCACAGTATCAAAATATTGTAGATATGTTAGAGAAATAAGTGTACAAATTCAGCTGGTTGCTTAACATTTTTTAAACAGCACAACCTCTGGTAGTTGATTTTTTGGAGGTGAATTCAAATTTACAGCATCTTTATCGAATGAGAAAATTCAAATTTGAGTTTTCAAATTTCAAGTTTGATATTTAAACTTTAAGTTTGAGTTGCAACAATTAGTAAATATTAGAAAATCAGGAGAATTAACAACCTATTTTTAGGACACTTCACAGTAAAGTTACTGTATTCTTTGGTTAGTAAACTTAGTTTTTACGACAGAAATTTGAAACTTTAAAGTTCATATAATGCCAGACAAACAACAGGCTTTTGGTGTGAAATAAAGTGACAAATACTTTAGCAAATTTATAGAAGAAATCGTAAAGAAAATTCTGAACCTGAACCCAGTTTTACGAACACAGTTTTGCTATCTTTTATGAGTTTTTTATGCTTGAGTCGAGTGTTAAGTTTGTGTTGAATTGTATACTTTGTGAATTAGTTGTTAAGAGTTAATGTTGAGTCTATCATTATTATATAAAGTTATCTTCATGATAAGAAGATCAGAAGTCGACAAGTGGGTTGTACTCTATAATAAACATCATAGTGAAAAATTAGTAAGTTGCTAGATCTCGACTTGCTGATTAGAAAAGTGAATGTAGAAATAAAATCGAACAACTATAAACCGGATTTGTCTCTCTATGCATACTTTTATTTTCTACTATACATGCATAGATTGACCATAAATTAGTATAAATTTAAGTAGAGTTAGATTAAAATTTTGAAAAGTCAATCGATACAATCAATTCAATCTCTTTCTTAGTTATCACATGGACCAACAATTATATTTTACCCTACTAAAATAAATTTTTTAATTTTAACTGGTGTTGCTGGTTTTAAGAGATTAAAAAAATTTTAATATTTTTGCACATCATCCTCCTTTCAAAGGTGAGAAATATATTTTTTTTTTTTTGGAAAATTGTCCTAATTTTAGGACAAAACCTAGGGAGGGATGTCATAAGAATAAATAAGGGAAAAAGTACAAAACCATCTTTTTTTTAACATAAAGAGCAGAAAAATTAGTTTCTAACAAAAAGGTTACACCCTAAATATCATATTTCAAAGAGCGATACACCTCAGGAAGAAGAGAGCAAAACTCAAAGAGTTTGGGGAGACCGACTATCCTAATTTTGCGAGAACATAGGTACAACTATTATGGGGAACAAAAAGCATCTAATGTCTCAAAGTAGCGAATTATGTCTTAACGAATATGAAATCCAGGATGCGAAGGAGCTATATCAAAGGAGAGAGCTGACACAAGCTCTGGAATTTAGTGAACAAAATATTTTTTATGTTATGGTTTATTCTCTCTCTTTCTCTCTCTCTCCCTCTCTAAAATTTAATGAATAAGATATTTTTTCTCATAAGAAAACTCTAATGAGACCCTTGCAGAGACATCCGAATGATAAAATGTTTTTACTTAAATGTCTTCTCTAAAATTTAGTGTTCGAATTTTTATGAGTACGTATGTTTCCTCAGTTTTAACGGTCTATATGTAACCAAAAAAAAAAAAAATTGCATAGGCTTAGTGTCAGGCAAAATTAAATCATGAAAGATTTGCTTATGGAAGCTATTGAAGTTGTCAATGCCTAAATAAAAATTAAATAAATAAAAGGGTATCTCCCACTTTCTCATCCAAACACCATCTCTCTCTGTTGTAAAAACTGCACCATAGATTCATTTTTCCTAAAATAAACCCCCATTTTCAGATCTTAAAGAAAACTACAACATTTGTCAAAATGTAACATAATACTCCATTGATCCAATTAATTACAAATATTACAACTTATAAAAAAAAAATATCTTCTTAAAATTCACAACTCTCCCAACACCTGTTCTTTAATTGACTAGAATTATTAACGAGGTTGAAAATTAAATTGATTTTTGTGGAATTAAAGAAAATCATTTAGTAAAAAATTTTGAAACAGAAATTCTAGACATATATAATATAGTTAATTAAGATCTAATGTTAATGTAATTTTTCAATATTTCAAAATAATATAAGATAAAAATTCCCTATAAAGTGAGTATCTCAACATATATTATAAGTTAAACCACAGCCCTTTTTTGGATGATATAATAGTCCTTTTTTTTTTTTACATGTCTCAAAAGGAAGTTCCTTGTTCATTTCTTTTATTAGCAAAATAAATTTAAGAATAAAAAAGTAAACAAGAAAACACTCAAAGCATCCATCTAAAACCAAGGTTATCTAACATGAACTAGAGTTTTTTTTTTCTTTTCTTTTCTTTTCTTTTCCCCTAAGACTCAATATTTACAAAGCCTATAAAATACCAGAATCAAGCTAAATTAAAAAAAAAAAAACCCAAAAATAGATCAGTGGGGAATAATTAGTTATACTATCTGGTGAGAAAAAAAATAAAAATTTGTCAATTTTTTTAATAATTTTTTGAAAAAATTTATCCCTTTTCTTTAAAACCTGAATTTTTTAAAATTCATTTATATAATAAGTGAGTGTAATGAAATAATATTATTATCCTGCTAACGGGAGACGAGTTTAGGTGCTCAACAATGTTTTGTTTGTGCAATCATCTCATTCAATCTAACATTACAACTCCTCTTTCTCTCTCTCATTGCGAGAGGAAATGCATCCATGCAACAAGATTATAATCTCCAGTTTTGGTAGATTCTTCCAAAATTGTAATCATAAGTAATGATTCAATATTTACTTTTCCAAACATACTAGAATTATTTTTTAGATCTTGTGTTGGGATTAAAAGATGATGGGTTTTAAAATATACAATAACAATAATCTAGAATTTCATATTAAAATTTTAGAATCGATCATTTGAAAAATAAATATAAAAAAATAATAAAAATAAAATAAAAATTAAAAAATTATAATAAAAGTAAAATAATAATAATAATAATAATAATAATAAAATGATTTAATTTGTGCGGATTCTCTTACATCACCCATTTCTATCTAACATCATCTGCTCAACTAAATTCATAACTATCATATTTTTTAGGATGACTTATATCTAAATTTTCAGCGATCTACCTTTATATTTTACTAAATCTCTTATATTTAAGTTCTCGATCCTCCTAACGTTCTCGATCCTCCTAACAGGTGCGTTTTTAGATTTTCGTTACACATGTTAAAATCACCTTAAACGATACTTTCACATTTTATCTACAATTGAACTAACTCTCAACTTATTACATATTTTTTTCGTTTCTAATTTTATCTTTTTTAATTTTACCATACGTTTATCTAAATATCGTCATTTCTGTTACAACCATTTTAGACTCATATTGTTGTTTAATGGCCAAACATTCATCTATAAAATTTTTCCTTTAAATGCAATGACATTTTGGCTTGCATTCTATTATTTACATCCCCATCTATGTTACAATCATTCTAAATAATAGAACCAAGATATCTAAATCATTCACTTTTTGATACTTCTTTTCCTTCTAAATTAATCGTTTCTTCATCAGCCTACTGATTACCACTAAACTCATATCTCATATACTCAGTTTTGAATCTACTCAATGAAATCTTATAGATTCTAATGTGGTTCTCTATAACTCTAATTTAGTACTAATTCTCTCCTTAGTTTCATTAATTAATACTATATCATTTGCGAAAAGTATACACTATAGTAATTAATTTTGGATATTTTTTATAATTTTATTTATTACTATTGTAAATAGTATGAGGTTTAATGCTAAATTTTGATGGAGATCAATATTAATAGGGAAGTGTATGATATGATTTCTAAAGATGTATTTTAGTTGACAAAACGTATGATAGGGTTTTGGAATATTTCAAAGATGATTAACGAGAGCAAAAATTAGATTGCATTTCCGAAGAGTTAAAGAAAATTATTTAGAAGAAAATTTTGAAACAGAAATTCAAGACATATATAATAAGGTTAATTAAGATCTATGTTAATGTAATTTTTTCAATATTTCAAAATAATATAAGATAAAAATTTCCTATAAGCCATCCAGCTAAAGCCAAGGTTGAATAACATGAACTCGAGGTTTTTTTTTTTTTTTTTAAATTCCATATTATAAAACTTATAAAATACCTGAATCAAGCTAAATAAAAAATCCCTCAAAAATAGATCAGTCGAAAATAAATAGTAATACGGTCTAGTGAGAAAAAATAAAATTATTTATTACCTAAAAAATTTATCAATTTTTCACAGATATTTCTTAGGGAAAAAATTTTATCCTTGTTCTTTACAATTGAAGAATTTTTAAAATTCATTTTTATAATAAGTAAGGGTAATAAAATAATTCCTCTCTCTCTTATTTTAAATTCATTTTTATTGTCATCTCGTTCCATCTGACACAACGATTCTCTCTCTCTCTCTCTCTCTCTGAGCATCCAACTCTTCCTTCCCCGTTTGACTATTCCATCATATCCAACCCATCACCCGCTCGGTTCACACTTATTCTCACTCAATTTTGAGAGGAAAGGTTGGGAAAACTTCCCCTTTTCAAAGTGACCCTTTGTAATGACGATGACAAAGCATGACTCTTTTCAATGGAAACTTCCATTGTCTTTGTAAATGCTTTTTCGAAACTTCCATTGTTTTTGTAAATGCTTTTTCTAAATTCTTGTCGGTTGCAGCATATAATCTTGCGTTAAAGACAATAAAACACAATCCAGTTATGTATTGATAGTCGTCAATCCTATAGTAATGATAATGTAATCCTATAATAATGATCCGTCATTAAAAATTTCATCGTTAAAAGTATTATAGTGATGATGATGTAGTCGTAAATAACCGTTATTAAAAATTTTATCATTAAAAGTATTAGTAACGGTTAATAAAATGACCGTTACAAATAGTACTTTTAGTAGCGATCATTACCTTGTCACTAAAAAATATTATAATGACGGTCACATTTAGTGGGGGCCGCAATGACCCCACTAAATATATTATCATTTAATAGGAGCCGGATTGGCCCCCACTATATATGTTAACAGTGGCAGATTCAGAATCCAAAGATAGTGGGGGTAAAATATTTTCACGACAAATCTGGGACCTGGTGGGGGTAAATTTTTTTTAGAGTGGGGGCAATTTTTATTTAATATATGAAATTTAATGAATTTATTTTTATTTTAGTAGGGGCAATTGCCCACTCACTTCTTCACCTAGTTCCGTCACTATGTGTTAACATTCAGTGACAAAAAATACGATCCCCACTAAATTGATATTTAGTAACAACAAAAATAACCCTCTCTAAATTAATATTTTATGAAGACAAAAATGACCCCCACTAAAAAAGTTCAGTGACAACTATTTTACCACCTCTAAAGGTAATTGTAAATGACAAAAATGATTATATATCCCGTGGTCAATTTTAGATGAACATTATCAATTCAGAATAGATAAAAAATTATAATTTAATTTAAAAAATATTCAATACTATTAAAAAGATAAAAATATAATTTGATTAACATTATATAAAAATATAAGTAACTGATCAAGTACAACTCGAACGTTTACGGTCTATATGAACTATTAAAAGAAAAAATAAGAACGTGAATAGTCATGTTCTCTAGAAAAGAATTGTAGAACCCTAAAATTGAAAAACCCTAGAAAAGAATTTCTACAACGAACAAAGAGTGTAACCCTAGAAATTGATTACAGACTTACAGCGAATCGAGGGGAATCACAACAATGAGGGCGAGGGCGAGAGCAAATGGGCGAGAACGGCACAGTATTTCTAAAAGAGAGAGAGTGGACTGAGGTGAACAAAGGGAGGAGTAACATTTTCTTTGAATAGTGGCCGCCACTATTGCTTTAGTGCCCTATTCCATCACAATTGCCCACTCAGTCATATTTTTATTAAACTGTATATTTAATAAGAATATATTATCATCCATAAAATCTTAAATTAGTTTTTTAATTCTAAAAATTTTCAAAAAAAAAAGCAAAATTTAAAAATTTAAAACATAAAATAGTACACAAAAAAATAAAAAATAAAAATATTATATTATTTTTATTAAGTGGAGTATCCTAATAAATTTGATTATTATTTTTATTTTATGACTAAAAATAAGATAATTATGGATTTTTATTGAAAATTTAATTTTTGTTTTGAAATATTTATTTGATAATTTAAGATAATTACAAAAGAAAAATATTTTTAACTATGAGATTTCAATAAGGAAGAGATTTAGTGGCGATTAGGGAAGATTGTCACTAAAGCGTACTTATTTAGTGACCGTCAAAATTACACTTTGTCATAAAAAATAGTTTTAGTGGCTGTTGTATTTGTTCGTCACTAAAAAACTATAATTTAGTGGCGGCCATTATTTTCACATTTAATTTAGTGATGGTCGTAACTTTGTGTTGTCACTAAAAATCTATTTTAGTGGCGGCCACAAGTAACCTCCACAATTGATCAACTATTTAGTGGCAACCATGAGTGACCCTCACAAAATAGTACCTATAGTGTCCAATTTCTTTAGACTTTCACTAATCTTTGTCACTAAATGCCATTTCTGCTGTAGTGAGATGATTTAGTTAGCTATACCATTCAAACTTATCATTTATTGATCAGAGAAATTCCCGTGATCATGTCCAAAGGAAATAGTAATGCAAATCCACGGCATCTCTCTTTTTTTAGTGTTATACTAATTGATATTTGGAGTCATGTTTCATAGTTTGAGCATTTATCGAGTTCATTTTATGAGATAATTCTCTCAATATAGTTTTTTTATTTCCAAATTATATCTAAAAAGCAAAAAAAAAAAAAAATGCAAGTTGGAGTTTGCTCATATAAGACTTTTAGAATTCTTGAACAAGGGTTGGATCTTTTTTTCGTTCATCATATATATACATAGAGTTTTACAAGAATTTAAATTAACAAAAACGGATATTATTCTTAAAGTTTACAATATAAGACGATAAAATAGAAAATATAATATTTAAGTAATGCAATTTTTTTTAATAATTGCTTATTTGGTGGATGAAATGAGTTAGGTATCTGAGTTTTCAAATTTAAGTAATTTTAAATTTATCATAATATATTTTGAATTAAACAAAAAAAAAATGTCTATGTGAACAGTCAGAGTTTAATCCAATTCATTTTGTTTCTCTCATATTATTCTAACATTTTATTTTATTAAACAAAATTGATATATTTATATGGGGAAGGGAAAAGGTCCACTCATGAAGATTCTTCAAATAATGAATTTTTCTAAATTAAAATATTTAGAATTCTCGTTTATGAATTTTTAACATAAAAATTGTTCTTTGTTTGGTGAGTTATAAAGCTGTTGCCTAAATTAAAAAAAAAAATAAAGTTAGTGAAAAGAATAGGCGGTCCATTATTGGTATTCAATAATCGTATTGATACTAATTAATTTTGATTTGAATTGAACTAAACTCTTTAAACATATATATTTTTTTTCAAATAATACATAATATTTTTTAAAAAATATCATTAATTATATAAAATTGACTAAAAATTTTAAAAATATAATTAAAGTCTTATAAAATATTATTTATTTTTAGAAAATTATAATGTTCGTTTTTACTTTTCTTTAATATTATATTTTACTCTATTAAAATATTTTTTTTAATTTTAACTGATATTACTTGTTTTAAGAGATTAAAAGAGTTTAATATTTTCACACATCATCGTCCTTTCAAGGTGAGAAATAAATTTTTTTTTTTGGAAAAATTGTCCTTATTTTAGGACAAAACCTAGAGAGGGATGTCACCTGGTCATAAGAACAAATATGAGGGAAAAAATATAAAATTATTTTTTATTATTATTTTTTTACATAAAAAGCGGAAAAATTAGTTTCTAAAAAATGTTATATCCCTAATATCATGCTTCAAAAAATGATACATACACCTTATGAGGAGAAGAGCAAAACTCATAGAGTTTGAAGAGACCATTTTAGGAGAACATAGGTACAACTATTATGGGAAACAAAAAGCATCTAATGTCTCAAAGTATGGCGAATTAGGTCTTAGCGAATATGAAATCCAGGATGCGAAGGAGCTATATCAAAGGAAAGAGCTGACACAAGCTCTAGAATTTAATGAACAAAATATTTTCTATGTTATGGTTCATTCTCTCTCTCTCTCTAAAATTTCGAAAATTTTAATAAGAGATACCTGAATGATAAAGAGGTTTTACTCAAATGTCTTCCTTAAGATCTAGTGTTCTAATTTTTGTGAGCACGAATGTTTCCTCAATTTTAGCGGTCCATATGTAGCCAAAAAAAAAAAAATTGCATAGGCTTAGTGTGATTGTGCTTATGGAAGCTATTGAAGTTGTCATTGCCTAAATAAAAATAAAATAAATAAAAGGGTATCTCTCACTTTCTCATTCAAACATCATCTCTCTCTGTTGTAAAGATTGCACCATAGATTCATTTTTCCTAGAATAAACCCCTTTTTCAGATCTTAACGAAAACTACACCATTCATCAAAATATAACATGATACTCCATTGATCCAATAAATTACAAATATTACAACTTATAAAAAAATAATTTCTTAAAATTGACAACTCTCTCGATACCTTCTTTAATTTATTATCAATAAAGAATAATACAATAGATTTGGGTTCTGTTTAATAAATTTATTTTATATCATTTTATATATTTTTCGGTAATAGGTTTTAACTAAAATTAAAATCATTTTACAAATAATTTTTAAAAATTAAAATTATTTATAATAAAAAAATTATTCAATTTCGATTAAATTTAGCTTGATTATACATGTAGTCATTCATTTTAAAATCACATTTGATGATCTAAAAAAGAAATATGTCATCTTTAGAGGATTTCAATATTAGTGATGCTTAGAGAGAGAGAGAGAGGTTTTTGGAGGTCTTAACTTGGGAGTTAAGGGGAGGAGCACTTCATAAAGTGTGAACACATAGTAGTTTATGGGGAGTGAATAATTGAATAATTGGGAGTGTGCTGCAGGGGAGACAAGCTTGGCTGGGTCGACAAGGTTTTATTGGCGCAGTCATCTCACTCAACCTGGCTCAGTTGCTACCACCTCTCTCCCTCTCTCTTTCTCTCTCTCTCTAAATTAAAGTAATGGGTTTTGTTAAATAATTAAAAAAAAAATTAAAGTTAGTCAAAAGAATCAACCATCCAATAAACTTTACATAAGAGAAAATGATGGGATAATATAGTTGGAGTTGGAGAACAATTGTGACGTGCTTGTTTTACAAAGGTCCACATCTACCTACATATCTCATTCATCATCATCCTCTCCATCGCCATTATCGTCATCATTCATAATCTCTCTCTCTTGCCAACTTAAAACCAAAGGAAAAACGGATGGTAAAATTTTGGATTCGAAATTTAAAAAAAAAATTATCTTAAAAGTATTTTTTTTAAATTAAATTCGATAATATTAGAATCAAATTAATTAAAATATAATTTTAAATATCAATTTATTATAAAAAAATAGAAATTTGAGAAAATTCTAAATATCATTTGCTTTAGGTGACCACACAGAGTCGTCCAATATTGTTTGCTTGCAATGACTTGACTTAAACCAATGAATGAGAGATCTAGAAAATTTGTTTTTCTTGTACAACGTTGTCCTCCCAAAGTGATAAACAAAAATTTTCTCAAGACTTATCTCATTTTTATAGCAAAACCATAAAAGGGATGTTACCAGTTTTGAGAATAGAATTCCTCTCTCTCTAGATTTTAATGTCAAAACCAAAACTAAATTTATTAGTTTAAATTTATTAATCTATTTCACTTTTTCATAAGAAAAATACTTTTGTGAGAAAATAATAATGAGAAATTGTAGAGGTTTTGCATCATGAAAAAATTTGCCAGTTTGATGACATCAAAACTATGAAAGCGATTGTGATTCAAGAAGCTATGAATTCGTCGAGTTTTGAAAATAAAAAAACTGTTGTGGAGAGAGTTCATCTCTAAATTGAATCTCATAATATTTGAATTCAATTAATCAAATAATTCAAATACCAGTGATCAAGCTAAAGAAAAAAAAAAAACTATGAAATTGTCTGACTTAAAAAGAAAAAAAAAAGGAAAATTGAAAAAGAGGAACCTATTCAAAGTAATTATACAAAATATAAACCATAAAACTCTTCCTTTGATTGAATTAATTACAAAATAATACAACTTTATAATTCAAATCAATATGTGAAAACTTGGTCCATTCATCCCTATTATACCCATCATCCCCTCTTGTTAAATTGCAAAAAAAGAGAGAGGGAGAGAGATTAGGAGACCTCATCTATAATCTATCTGAGAACGAATCTGTGGTGGAGCCGCTGGGCTGAGGAGTTGTTAAGGAAGAAGTGCTCTTGTTGTCACCATCCTTGTTCTTTCCAAATGATGTTAAAAACATTACTGCCTCCACAATTTCCTTGAAAATTCTTTCTTTGATCTGTCCTCTCCTTGGTGGGATTCTTGTTTTTCTTCCAGTTGGAGAAACGTTACCTCCATGATCCATTTATGAAATTCTCTGAGTTTGTGAAAGTGGGAAATTTTTTTCTCAGGATGCTCTGTTTTGAAACAGAGTAGGAAACAGGGGTGGAGACTCTGTTTTCAAAGACGAGAAATGATTACTAAATTATGACTTACTGTTTGCAGATATGGAGAAGAAAGTAGATTATTTATATTAGAGAGAGAGAGAGAGAGAACAAGTTGATTAAGTGCTGTATCTCATCTCAGTTTATTTATTTTATCTTATAATCAACTCATCTAATCTTTGACATATTGGTTGAACATTTATTGATTTAGTCTTAAGGGTTAAGGCTTCTGGAACACCTTCCCATCCTCCACAACTATAGTTTAGGGGTTTGGTCTCTAATTTTATTTTATTTTTATTTACAAACAAATTTTAAACAATGTGAAAATTTTTTATAGAAAATATAATATTATATACAATGACAACAACTTAAGTCTTAATTTCAAATTTTGAGATCAGCTATTTGAAAAATCAATATAAAAGAAAGAAAATAATGTAAAATTAAATAAAATTAGAGTTTGAAAATAGAAATAGAAAAAATAAAAATAATAAAAAGAAGAAAAAATAAATTATTAATTAAAAGTTATAATAATAATAATAATAAATAAATAAATAAATAAATAAATAAATAATTGTATTAATTCAATTAGTTTAGATTTTCTTATGTCACTTATTCTTATCTAAAATTATCTCCTCAATTAAAACTTTGATACTTATATGTTTACGAATAATTTACATCTAAAGTCATCTAAATGTTGGTAGTTTCCAACAATGGAGTTTAAGAAATAATTAACAGTTAGATTTGCTAATGGTTTGCAAGAAAGTCAATCAACCTGGGTTCAAGTGTTGTGAATAAAAGGAAAAAAAAAGAATTAAACCCATATGAAAATGAACGTAGTTATCAAATTTTGATGATTTATACAAAAAAATGACCAATTAACATACATCAAGTAATAAAAGAATAACTAATAATTAGTTGCCTAGCAATTAATTCTTAATATAATATGCGTGATCTGTATAATTACGAATTTAAATCTGTTTGGTTATACTAAATTCGTAAAATAAATATCGTAAAAATAAGTATTGAACTTTTATTATTTTAGTAGAATTATGTAATAATAAATTCTTTTCTTAAACATTAATTATTGTTCTAACTAGACAAGAGTTTGCTTAAAGAACGTTTACAGCTTGCCAAACTTGAGAATCTCATCCTTTCTCTTTTTTTATTTTTCCACTTTTCTTTCAACTCTTGTAGAGGAATCAAACCTAGATAATAATGGTCTAGATTGTTACCCAATAATAATAATAATAATAATAATAATAATAATTTTTAAAGAGTACACAATTGTACGTGCTTTCTCTAGTAGTTATCTTCTACTTCTTCTTCTTTCTTTTTTTTTTCTTTCCCTGCATATTATCTTGTCTTTTGTTTAAGATCCTAATAGTGAAGGCTTTTTGCAAACGAAAGAAGCCAAAAGAGGAGTTGGCCTCAGTTTCTCTAGTCTTGACCGCCTTGAAAAGGAAACCAGAAAAGTGCACAAATGGTGCGGTCTCCGGCCGGCGAAGTAAGTTTTGAGGTGATGAAAACATCAACTCGAGGAGAAAAGAAATCGATTGATCCCCACAGCACACAGTTGGCCCATTCAGGGTGGGTTTTATTATTATTATTATTATTATTTTGACAATTACAAATGGAGCTTCACCCTTTCAATTCATCACACAAGAGAGAGAGGGTAATTAAAGTAGGTGTCTGAATTTTATCTGACTAATCTGATTTGAGTATTCTGAGACTCATTAAGAGATTGATTCTCTCAAATCTTATTTCTTCATTTCTATGATTTAAACCTGGGATCTATAGTTAAGAGAATACAGTATCTTACCGCTATACTTATTAAACTTTGATAATTAAAGGGTAATTTTGATTATACATTAATGATTAGATTGTATATTTTTATTAACCACATTGCCCTACGAAATATGGTTTGACTTTTTAAAAATAAATAAAATGCAAAACAATAATATTGAACTAAAAACACTTTCTAAATAACTTGGCAAATCATTTGGTTTGGAAACAATTTTACAATTGTTTCCTTAAATTTGAATATCATGCCCTTGTTGAAAGTTACAATTTCAAATATTAAGATACTTTTTTTTTAACCAATTTTGTATTATTTAAAAATCTCAACACAAAAATAATTTTGTCCCCAAAATTAAACATTTTCCCTTCTTTTTTCCTTTATGTTTTACTAAATTAATTTAGAGAAAATGATAGATTCCATGAGAGATGTTTAAAATATTACAAAAGGATTATAAAACCAAATTTGTTGATTAGGCAAAAAATTTTGGAATAATTGATAGATTTTCCTTTTAGCAAAACGATCCTACCGTCCTTGGACTCTTTCTTCTCTTTCCATCTAAATCAATTCCACCGCTATTTTCTCTTTTCCGAGTCTATTCAATATTTTCTATAAAAAAAAATCAAATATTAACAAATTTTTTTTTGAAAAATCTTAATTATAGTGTTAAAAAGTAAATTAATCATCATTTTAGGATTTTTTGAAAACTTTTTTTTCCCCCTTTTCCTAGAACCATGTTCATTCCCCAGCTCACCACTACCGCCCCTCTATTCTTATGTCACTCCGCCTATGTAGCCTGATTTTACCAGTGTTTTTAAATCAATTGACCGGTCTGACCGGTTAAATTGAGAACTGGACTGATAATTAGTCCGAGTTAATGTCCAAAACCAATTTTTGAAAAAATCGATTAAGACAAGTCAAAATCCTGATTGGATCGGGAAAAACCCGATTGAACCGTCTTAATCCAATCTGAATTCTCGTTATTGTCACAAAAAATGTGAGAAAAGTGCACCCTTTTGGATTTAAACCTAGGTCCTATGATAAAAATCAAAGGGACTTCACCACTATACCATCATGTTTTATTGTTCTAGAATATTATATTTTATATTTATTTATGATTTTATGATGAAGTCATTCAGGTATTTTATCCAGTCTAACTGGTGTGTGTCAAACAACCAAAAATAAATTACCTACTTTACGAAAGACGAGTCTAGGGTAAGCAGGATCGAATTCACAGGAAACGGTGGATTTATTTCTTTTAAGGAAAATAAAAATTAAAATAAAATTTGGGGGGTTTTGAATTGACTAAATTAACTTCTAAATCTAAATAAACGAAGAATTAAAATCGAAACAGCAAAACGACAAAATAAAATCGGGCAAAATTTAAATGAATAAAAATCAAGATAAATTGACCTAATTGAAGGGTTCGTTTTCACTTTGATTAAATCGATTGATCATTGATTCAAGGATAATTCAACAATGCATAAATAAATTGGTTATAGTCACCGACAATCGCCCAACGACCAATCTCTCCTTATTTCGTCGATAATTAAGAGAAACTCATTAATTATTTCCCTAATCAAGAGTCGACCCTAGAGAAACTCTTAGGATTGAAAGTCTCAATGACATTAAAATTTAGAGAGACCCAATTCTAATTAACAAACACACATCGAGTTCATTTAAATTAGATTATTTAATCCTATGACATGAATGTCATTCCCATGACATGAATGCCAATTACCAATTCATTAAAGCTAACAAACAATTACGGATTTGTCGTTTTAATTAGTTGTAGATTAATCTAGGTCTATTAAACATTGGTCATCTATTCAATAAACCCTAAAAAATCATGATCCATGAAGTACGGAAATTAAATAAATATCTATGATTGATGAATGAATAAACACATTTAGATCTCACAATATCATGAATCAAAGTTTCAACTAACCTTCAACTAGAAAATAAAATTAAAGAGAAAATATAAGAGGAGGAAAAAATAAAACTCACAAAACTATTTCATTAATGTTGAAAAGTTACTGAACAATGAAGAATATGACCTTAGGACGTGACAAAAATGGTGAAAAGAGGGTGAAGGGGCGGCTGCCCCCTTCAGACTCTCTTTTAGCTTTCATAACCCTCTATATATATGAGTAGTTAATCTAATTTTTAGAGAGAAAACTCTCCTAAATTTTAGGTAACTACTAAATGACAAATTACAAGAGTTTAAAATTTCCTAAAATTCTTATTCTCAAATATTTAGGAATATTTACAAATTTTCAATGCTTCCAAATTTATCTTCTTTTTCTTCCTTTTTTTTTTCATGACTCCTCCATTATTCCTAACACATAAAATATACTAATTAGTGTAATATTTATTTAAAAATAAAACAAAATTAATTGTAAATATTACATTAATTTATGCCTTATCGCTAACTGATTTGACCCAGTGACCCATTAACCCCTTAATACGACCGATTTATATTCCGATCCAAGTTTTAAAATACTGAATTTTACTTTGTTCCCCGTTTCAAAATAGTCAATGACTCAAAAAACGCCCAAATCAAAAATAAAAGTCACATAGCTTTTTCTTCTATCATTCAAAACTCATCTTTGTTCACTCTGTTGATCAAATCATAAATTGTACAAATCGAGACTTTATAGAATCAATTGGCTTTCCTATTCTCTTTTTCTCTTTTAAATCGACTCGATGATAGTTGATTTGATTTTTGACTATAAACAAAGATAAAAAAGAAAAATTTTCTTTTCTATATCGATGACATTTCAGAGAAAGAAATTTCTCTATTTGCAAAAGAAAGCTCGAGGAATGCGAGGGTTACAACTTTCTTTGCAATTTTACATTATGGGAAAGATAGACGACACATGTACGGATTGAACATTAATTTAAAAAAATTAAAATAATTCTAAAATTGATTTACATATATCAAGTTTTCATATAAAAAAATATATAAATAGTATGAATATTCAACATATGTAAGATATGAATAATATAGTTTTTAAAATTTGATATGTGACTTAATTTTAAAATTATTTTTTTTATATTATTTTAAAAAAGTTTTTTAAAAATAGTATTAAATCCGTATAAAGCTCGAAGGTGGAGTGCATAAAACCAAGAAAAAGGTTGAGAATTTTGGAACTTCAGAGTGCATTAGAAGGAAAAAAAAAAAAAAGGCTGAAAATTTTGAAACTTCAGCATCATCAATAATTTTAAAAATCGTCACTCTGCTTAACGGTTTTAGGGCACCCACCAGACATGAAAAAATTTTCAAGCGACTCGAAATGATTATTGATGAAACGGTTGAGGTGAGAGTGCAACGTAATTTTTCCCATTTTATTGAATTTTGAACAACAAAGAGAGAGCAACAGAGAGGACGAACACAGAACCTTTATTAACATCATCTCGCGATCTGTTCTCTCTCGCACACATCAGCTGATTCTCTCGATCTGCTTAGGTTCTCTCTCTCTCATTACTCAATTTGTTATCCAATCTGCTTCAGTTCCACTGCCACTGTAATTGCACAAAGCCACCTTTGTTCTTCGTCATAAACCTAGCATGTTTGGTTTTTTTCTCTGCTTAGTTTGGAAACATGTACAATTAATCGACGTTGCAGTGTGATGTTTTGGGAATTTATTATGTTTGTTCTTCAATTGAGATGGAATTTCGGTTTTTAGGGTTTCTAGAATTCTGGGAACTTCTGTATATGTCGCTGCTTGAACGTGAGGCACAGACACATCTATAGGGTGTTTTGAATTGAGTTCATTGTATCCTTTTAGTTGCAATTGTGCTACTCTAAAATCTTTAACGTGGTAACTAGATGAATCCCATGTTGTCGAGAATTCTAGTTCAGATTGAGTCTTGGGTTCATATTACTGTGGGCAATTTCGAATGTTCAAAAAGTGAAATTGGCCAAAATTTATTCACTTATAGATATAAAATGTTGGATTTTCTCTGGGTTTTTAACATGCTAAGTGTTAGAGATCAATTTCACTTGAGGGAGTTGTGGGTGTTACAAAATAAGTGTTTACCTGCTTTTGGAATTGGATATCAAGAGCATTCAGAGACCACTTTGTCGATAGAATTTAGGTGCACTTGGTTGTTATTTAGGGTAATGACAATCTTATGCTTATTAATTTTTATAAGATACATTTAATTTTTAATTTTCTTGGTGGGAGAGAAGGGGGTTGTAAAGGAGGAATGTAATTTGAATGTAGGTGATAGTGACTGATAGCAGAATTTGAAGACAAGCTTCTAACCACATCAGTATCTGGTAAACGATCTTTCCTCTATATTAAGGTTCACTATGAGGATTTAGTTCTCTCTTATCTTTAATCTGCAGATGATTCTATTCTTTTTCTTTCACAATTTGAGAAGGTCTCTATAACATGCTTGCTATTGGGATTTTTGGAAGAACTTTGTCTTAAGATAAGCATACTAAAGAGTGCTATCCTTGGCATTACTATAGAGACCTCTCTAACCTGCTTACTACTATTTGGATTTCCCTTGTAGACTGTGGAAAGGCGTTGTCTGTATCTCACCTAGGAGTACACTCCAAATCTAGCACGTCCAAGATGCACTTGTTCAAACACAACTAACGCCAAAGTGCTGGAATATGTTAGTTATAGCCTGTTACAAAATATATTATGTAAGTCTTAGGTCTTTAAAAAAACTATATGTAAAGCTTAGATAGCAGGAAAATACAGGATAATCCTTCTGTAATTTGAACCAAAAAAAAATAATAATTTAAAGTGAATATAGTCCCTATGATGCAGGTGAGATTTACTAACAGTAGTTCTTGCAAATTCATTTTATAATTTTTCTAGGTGATTTACCCTTTTTCTTTTGTAGGGTCACTAACATTTTCCTGTTCTTCTTTGAGAGGAGGTTTCGCTTGTGGTTTACCCCCTCCTTTATTGCAATTTTCTGCTTGTCAATGTTCGTCTCATAATGGACAGATTCCCATTTTTATATTGAAGATGATAATTCCTTATCTTGGAACTTTCATTTTTCTAAATCTTATGATAGTGGAACTTTGGATCTCACCACTCTGCTACTATGTTACATAAATTTCAACCTCCCCATCCACTAATAAAAGTGTTTGATTATTGATAACCCAATACCTTTTTATTGAAATTCTTCTTTGATCGCCTTATTAAGATCTCTAATGCTATTGTGTTGTTTGGTTGGTTTTGTTTGGAAGCAATGGTCCCTCTCGTCTAAATTTAAGACCCTTATTTATTTGTCCTGAATGGGATTAACATTGATCATTAGTTGCAAGGGAGAAAGCCATTTAAATATTCTACATTTGAGTGCATGTCATGTCAATAGCAAGTTAGAGATCATTCCTTGTATACATTGTTCTGTATCTTGGGCTTTGATAGCCAAAGTGTTTGGAAACAATTAGTATGCGGAAAAAAAAATGTGTTGCCGATGTCAAGTTTCAGTGGCTTTTGATGGTTCTAAGAATGTTATAATTCCATGGGGAACTATTGGCTGGAGAATGTAGATTGTGTTTTAAAATGCATGATAAGTTGATAAGCAACAACTAGCAAATTGTGCATCAGTATATTTGAGAACATGATGGGAGACAGTTGGCTGGGCTGTGAAAGAAATTGGTGGCTCTTTCCTAACAAATGTCATCTTGGGTAATTTTCTGGATAGTGTCGAGTTCAGTATGAATTCGATGATGGAGTATTGCTTTGTTGAGTTGCAGCCGTGACAGTTTTCAGTGATGGTGTAGGGGTGCCTGGTTTGAACCTTGTTTCCATGACAAGGGAGGATATCCTTCTATTCTGCCATGATTAAAGCTAATTTTATGTGCTTAAACTCTGGTTCAATGTCTTCATTTCTTAGGTATCAATTTGGTTATTGATTTATCCTTACAGGCAACAGGTAGCAAGTACAAGGAGTACAATGGATCACCATGAGAATGAATCTTGTGTTGGAGGTGAACATAATGGGAAGCAAGATGATGAGGTGAGTGACTTCTTTATATAATCATCCCTTAAGTGGTCTACGTTATATAATTTGCGGCTGAGACTGGTGAGCCTAACTTATATTGCTAAATTGTTCTGCTAGGATACTAATAGATCTTTGGTTTAGCAATCTATAGTCTAGGGTTTCCTGTGGGTTTACATGTATGACTTGGTTTAAATATATATTACAACTTATGGCATCCATGAGCTTTTTTTAATTGGCTATTTAATATATTTATTTTTTGTATTTGAATTGATATTGATATCTATAGGATATAGGATACCTTAGAAGTTTTTGAACCCTGCCTACCCTGTGATTTGTTGGTTTCTGGGAGCTATAGCAAGTAATTAGTGCTGTTCAGTCCTTTTTGCTTATTTCGGAGTTTTGTTTCTTCAGTTCATTCCTTTGGCTTATTTCAGAGTTTTATTTCTTCCACAAAGTTACTTTGCTGCCAATGTTGTTGTTTATAGTCTTTTGGGTCACTGTGCAGGAAGCACTCGCTCGTCTTGAGGAATTTAAAACATCTATGGAGGCAAAGATGGCTCTTCGTCAGAGCAATCTGAACCCTGAAAGGCCTGGTCAGTAGATAATTCTGGGCTTAAATAAATAAACATAAAATTGCCTGTTCTTATTAAGTGTAGAATGTATATGTTGTGCTTACCAATTGAGGAGTTTGTGAGGAAAAAAAAATGCGGATTATTTGCTTTTAAGTTATATCATAGCAGTAAAGGTCTGATTCAATAGATAATGTTGGTACTGTTTTGGATGATGACTTGATGACATTAATGGTAATGCAGTGATGTGTGTTCTCCAGGGTGGCTGGCCCAATTCTGCTGCGATATTATGGGTTGTATCTGTCCTGCGATAACCTTCTTTTTTTTTATTCTTATCTGCTCCTGCTAGATTCATGCTTTTAGCTCCCTCCTTTAAACTGCTTCCCCAATTCTTTAATGTAGCTTACAGATACAGACTTTTCCTCTTGCTACACTTTATTGTTATAGTGTAGCCCTGTGACTGCAACGGATCTTACTGTGTCTGATGTGCATCCCTTTACACTCATTTCAGAGTCCAGACTTTAGAGCCTTGTTATGTGCTGAAGGAGTTCTGTCCTATGCTGAAGGAGAAAGGAAAATATATATTCCAAATTTGCTTAGAATGTAAGATCCGTACTATTTGACCACAAGAAAGATTATCTCAAAAGAAGCTATATCCGCATTATTCAAAAAAAAAGGGCTCACCTAGTGCACAAAGTAGTCCCCGGCTTAGTGCAAGAATAGAGGGAGGGTGGGTCTATATGTATATATCCGCATTATTCACATAATATAAAAATGAAATCAGATGTAGTTATCAATATATCAATATTGGTAAGTCGGTGCATCTAAAAAGTTGTCTTCTTCATCTCCCTCTTGTTAGAAAAAATAATAGAGGTATGAGATTTTTTTTTTTTTTTTTTGGGATAAATAATAGAGGTATAAGAAATTGAACATTCCTTCTATCTATGACAAGTTTTTATCGGAAACTGAAAAGTAAGGGATACATTTCATTGTCCTCGTTGCATAAGAGGCACTTCACACTTGTTCAGGAAGACCATTCTTCTTTAGAATAGGATCTATAGAGTGGATTCTTTTATCGAGTTGCTTTCTAGGCATAGAAGGGTTACCTCTAAGGTTAGATAGGATAAGTGGTGTGGTAGGGGAGCAAGTCCTTTCAGGGCAAGTGGTTTTATTGACCTTTGGGGAAGGGGCAGTATCTGTGAGGAGTATGGCATGCCCTTGGAAAGCTGTTGTCTTCGATTTCACTTAAGGTCACATTCTTTGAGTGTGTAGGGTTTAGAATCTTACCCGGGCCAATCTTAGAAGAGAGGAGAATCACGTTGGTGAATAGATACCCTTTTTATAAATGGGCTTTAAATGGTGGACCTTCTATTAATGCATTTCTACAGGACAAGATTTTTTTTTTTTTTTTTTTTTTTTTTTTTTTTTTTTTTTTGAGATTGTGTTTTCTTTGCTTCATCTCCATTGGATGCATGTAAAAGATGAGTTTGTGTGGAGGGAGGGTTAAATTATATTGTCCAATGGAGAAGGAGATTACTTAAATGATTCCTCTGTGAGAAGGTGCTCGCCTATACAAGCTAACATTAAAAGAGAATCTATGAAATGAACATCTACAAAAGATTTTAAAGACTTTGACAACTAAACGCATAAATATTTCCAAAAGTTATCCACTAAAGTCATCAAACAAGTTTTCAAATTTTAAAAGCTCCTATTCCATTCCCTTTGAACTAACCAAAACACAGTTGATGGAAACGCCTTAACAACTCTTTTCCTTGTTGTGCAAACCTCACACAACTCCCAAGTTTAAAACTCACTTTTCACAAAGCTTGATATCACAGTTCGATTCCGTTTGGTTGCATCTTCTTGTACCAAAAAAAAAAAAAGCTTGATGTCACCTGACATAAATGCAAAAGAGAGAGAATTTTTCCTCCCTACAGACCAAAATCATGTTCAATAAAGTAGCAAGTGATCAACACTCTCAAGCCCTCTTTTGCATAACAAACAGCTATTTGACAAAATAATGTCTCTCTTTTAGAGATTATCTTGAGTTAAATTCCTTCCCTAAGTTACTTCGCATGCTAAGAAAGCAACTTTTGGAGGGCAAAAAGAATTCCAAATAAACTTACAAGGAAAAGGAACCCTTCCTTGGTCCTTACAATTTGATCTAAGCATATTTTAATATCTTTAAGCTCAAGAATTCCTATCGGCTGGCCCTTCCAAAATCCCTGGTCCTTACAATTTGATCTAAGCATATTTTAATATCTTTAACCTCAAAAATTCCTATCGGCTGACCCTTTCAAATTCCCTGGTCCTTACAATTTGATCTAAGCATATTTTAATATCTTTAAGCTCAAAAATTCCTATCGGCTGACCCTTCTAAATCAAGAAGGTTATCCAGAAAAGTTGTCAAACAACTCTCGAACTCTTAAAAACTCTTTTATTCCTTTCCTTCTGAACTTACCAAAACACAGTTGATGGGAGCATCCTAATAACTCTTCTCCTTGTTGTACGAACCTCATACAACTCCAAGTCCAAAACTCACTTTTCACAATGCCTGAAGTCACCCAACATGAGTGCAAAAGAAGGAAAATTCCCCCCCCCTACAGACTAAATCCATGGACAATGAAGTAGCAAGTGATCAACACTCTCAAGCTCTCTTTTGCATAACAAACACCTATTTGACAAAGTAATGTCTCTCTTCTAGAGATTATCTTGAGTTGAAATCCTTCCCTAAGTTGCCTCGCATGCTAAGAAAGCAACTCTTCAAGGACAAAAGGAATTTGAAATAAACTTCTAAGGAAAAGGAACCCTCCCCTCATCCTTAAAATTTGATCTGAGCATATTTTAATATCTTTTAAGTTCCTCTCAGAGAACTCTTCCAAACCACATCATCATTACCCTAATCTATCTTGACCTCCTCCAGGAGTTCAACCTACAATTCCCAGTCATTTGGTTGTTTTCTTAACTTCACATTCCAAAAGAAGCAATGCCCTTGGCCAGAGGTACAAAGGTAGATTGATATTACAAATTCTTAAGAAGTCTTTGTACCTTGGCTCTTAAACTCTGCTCCTGGAATTCATTCTCCTCTTGCGTTAACCTCCGCTGAATCTTTTCGAATCTGTAGTTAGGTAGATTGATATTACGTCATAAGGTTAGGAAGGGTGTTTGACATTCCTTCCTGCTACCATTGTTTTCTCATATTTAAAATTGCAACTGATGTAAGAATTTTTTTTTTTTTTTGCACGTAAAGAAATTAACTTTTGATGGTCTAATTGAACTGCTATAAGTTTTTGATTATCTGCATTGATGGATTACGTTGTTTGTTCAGACTCAGCTTTCCTCCGGACTTTAGATTCCAGCATCAAGCGTAACACGGCAGTTATAAAAAAAGCGTAAGCTGATAAATGAAGAACAATGAGAAGGATTAATGAATGAATTACGAAGTGTGAATTTAAGCAAATTTTTTAGTGAAGCTGTCACTGCTATTTGTGATGCTAAACTTTGAACATCTGACATCCAAGCAGCCGTACAGGTGATTGTTTTAATCTTTCAATTGATTCCCTTGTCTACACTGCATTTCTTTCCTTTAGCTTCTGAATAGCTTCCCTCAACACCAATTAAATTAGTGTGTGTGAATTGAAGAGGTCTGAAGTTGTTTTTCCTATTGTTGGTTAGCCATGTTGAACAGAGCTGCACCATAGTTTGCTACAAAGTTTGTAAAGTATTTATTTCATGAAAGGTGTTAATTCTAAGTTTTTTCTGTAACATATTTGACGAGAATCAGGAAAATGCTATGAAAGGGTGTCTGTGTCTATAGGTTACAGAAAATTCTACCATGATGCTTGATTTGAATATGCTTTATACGTAGCAGATTTGTTCATTGCTTCATCAGAGGTACAAAGACTTCTCACCGAGCCTGATTCAAGGCCTCTTGAAAGTCTTCTTCCCTGGAAAATCTGGGGATGACTTAGATTCGGACAGAAATATGAAAGCCGTGAAGAAATGCAGCACACTGAAACTCCTTTTGGAACTCTACTTTGTTGGGATTTTTGAAGACATTAGCATTTTTATCAACATCATCAAGGATCTTACTGGTTGGGTCTTCTCACAGTTAATTTAGACAGTTAAGAGTTAAATTAAATCCCGGGTTCAGACAACAAGAATCAAATTGCTTCATTTACTCGAAACAGTAGAGGACATTTTGGGTGCGGTAAAGAAGGGTACAGAGTTCCATGCAAAATGCTCAACCCAACTTGAAAGCTAAGCAAGCATTATGTTGTTCTAATTTTGTGTATCATTTGATTGTCTCATGATTTGAGTTTCTTTCAGGACTTGTTTGCAGAGTTGCGGCCTAACATGACTTGTTATTCAACCATTGAGAAAGTTAATGCTGCTCTGGTAGAACTTGAAGAGCACAAGCGTAACGTCTCATCTGATAAGACCAGCATTGAGAAGCATTCGGATGCAGGGAAGCCTCCAAGCAGAACTTCTTCTAATGTCATTTCTGCAAATGGAAAAGGCATTGCAAATGGTGTTGAAGAAAATGGAGAAGCACATGAGGATATTGAAGATAGCAACACTGACTCAAGTGGTATCAGTGACCTGATCGGAGACAGTGAGGATGATGATGATGACGGTGAGGATGATGATGAAGATGATGGAGGTGGACCTCCTTCAGTGGAGGATGAAGTCCATGTCAGATCAAAGGTTGCTGAGGTGGTTCCACAGGAAGCAGCTGAATTCGACCAGGAGCTGAGGGCACTTATGCAGGCAAGACCTGTAACCTTTCTCCTGCCCCTAAATTTGCTATTTGACAAAGTTCTAATTAGCTGCCAAAATACTGCTGCTGCATACTTCAGACTTATATCACAATACGGTAATTAGTATTTTAGAATGGTAAATTATGTGTGACGAATCCTTCCTGGAACCCCTTTTATGTGGATGATGTTGAACTTTCCATATAGTGTAGTAGCTGATGAAATGAACTTATCATATTTGTGTTTGATCAATGGATCTTGATATATGCTGGCATAATCTTTTGTAGTTATTGAAAATTTGCTGTTAACATAAAAAATCAATTGTGGATGCAGGAAAGCATGGATTCCCGCAAGCTAGAGCTTCGGTCACGGCCAACATTGAACATGATGATACCAATGAATGTGTTTGAAGGGTCCATCAGGGATCATCATGGTAGGAGCTTTGATGGTGAAAGTGGTGATGAGACATTAGATGAGGAGTCGGGAGAAGCAATGAGGGAACACAAGCATTGGGTTGGATGCCAAGTGGGGGTAGCAGAATTGCAAGTCGAGGTGGCACATGGGAAGGAAGCAGCAGAAGAGGTTCTGGAGCACGTCATCGACATCATCATTATTCCGGGAGTGGTGGCTATTACAGCAGGAGAAGATAATGGACACAACAAGAAGATTAACAGGTATCTTCAACATTGGTTTCCCTCTTAGTTGTCCAATTTGTGCTCGTCTTTGACACCATGTGAAACTGCAAAATGGGCGGCGAAATTCATGGCGTACATTCTTTCTCATAGTGGAGGAATGTCCTTTCAAACACGGGGACAACCTCGTAAACCTCGTATGGCATATTATTGGTGAGGTTCAACTCAATACGGGATTTTGAAGATGTCAATCTGGGCGGCTAGAGGCTATATAAATAGATATTGGGGCATCCATATGCGAACTATGCCTATTATGGGATTTGGCATAAATCTTTAGTAGGCTGTTCTTTTGTATGGATTGAGTTCTTTAACCTTGTATACTTGTTCATACAGAGATGGAAAAAAGGAAGGCCTGAGGCCAAAAACCCGGCAAGGATGTGTAATATGATAACCAAGTGTCAAATATGAACAATGTAATGTTTGGCTAAAAAATCATCGTTGCCTTATTTCAACTTTCTCAATATTTTCTTAAATGGGAATGCTAGGCACTGCAAAAGTTTTCATGTTTAGGACCCCTCCCTTTGTGTGTGATGTAATATTGCGATTAAACACGAGCATGGTCGGCAACCATTAGTATTGGTAGTATTGGAGCGAATGTTCGCCATAAAACTTAGGAATGATACTAAAGATATTGATCATGCAAGACAATTATTATCATTTTACTTTTGAGAAATACTATTTATCATAACTAAATCGATCGTCTTGAGTAATTTCAGATAGATTTACACCTTCCTGGTTGCGTGTGCAGGTACCATGGCTCGAGGTCAAATTCCCAAGCAGGACCATAACCACTAGGCCCAAAGTTGCACGGTGGATAGATTTACCCCTTCATGAAATGGTCACTTGTGTAGGCATTGTTTGATGACTTCAATGACTGCTAAGCTTATGAAAATTTCATAATTATTGATTTTGAAACAATGAAGTACAAACAATGAGAACATAAAAAGAATTTATAAAATAAAAAACATTTTTATTTTTTAAAATGTTGATGCAAATACGATACTGATATACTCATATTTAAAGTATCTGCGCGATATAGTTTTGAAAATATGCCTACTAAACCACAGTTAGCTGTGTGTCACCATTCAAATCAGAGAACCATACTTTTCTCTTTTCCCTTTAGAAAAGATATTGGAATTTGGCTCTCTTGTCAAGGGAATCAATCTCAGTGTAAACATAATTTTTGGAAGCATATTATGTTTTGAGGGTTACAGCTTACAATTGTGCCACAAGTGCTACATCCTCTGCCCCCACATCACCGCCCAAAGAAACGAACACAAAGAAAATATGTGACAATTCCCTTCATGCACGCGATTCATGCTTTCCCCCTTTTGTTTTTTCCTTACACCGAAATTTGAATCCGGATGACGAAAACAGAAGAGGAGGCTATAATTACTAACTATTCCCTGAAGGAATCAATTCATGCTTTCTCATGCACCCCTAACATGTTCATTTTTTTCAAAAGAAATCACAATTTTTTTTTTTAGGAAAGAGAAAAAAATATACCAAGAGACGGTTGGTCTAGTAGAAAAGATATTAAATCTTTTAATCAAAATTTGGATTTAAATCTTGATAATGAAAAAAATTACATTGGGAGAGCCACTCCCTAAAAAGGACTTGATGACAGTTCGAATCAGATTAGTCAGAGTATGAATCTAAATACTGATAGTTTTGGTAACAAAAAAAAAAGAGTTAAGTATAAATTTTATTAATTTTAATTAAAAAATCTATCTCATTTTAGAGTCTTTTGGAAATTACAAAATTTTTTTAATATAAATATTTACTTATTTTAATTTAATTTTGTATAAATATCCAGGACAATATGTCCTGCAATATAAGGGAACCCGACAAAATTTCTTGGCCACGAATCCATTTTATGAGATGCTCTCTCTTCTTGTGGAACTCTCCTCATGATGAAATGTTTATACTAATATTTACTTCGAAGAAAAATGAATGACTAAATTTATTTAATATTAATTTTGAATTAACAAAACTATTTTACATGAAAATCTCGATTTTCTCATTTTTAATATTTTTTTTCTTTCGATTGATAGAACATTATTTGAATAACGTTTTCCTATTTTTTAATTTGAGTCTAAAATTTTATTTAAAAAATATCAATATTCTTGAATTAATTAAATATCGATATCAAATAATCCATTCTAACTTAATAACAACCGCAAAGAGAACATTTAGATATTTCCTCGAAATAAAAGGAAGTAGGAAGTTATTTTTAAAATTTATAAATTCCAAAAATAGGGAATTATGAAATAAAGACTTTTGCATGAAAGGTGAGGAAGTGGCCACGTCATCATAGTTCTTATTAAAACCTCGTACCTTTTGCCGACGATTCATACAATACAACTCCCCCAACCTTATCTAATTTCTAATTTTATTATTTTCATTTTTTAATATTTTCCATAAAATGTATTAATTTATTTAAACCCCACTTGCCCATCCAAACACAACCTTCTGGATTACATTTATTCATATTGAATATGGCAAAGGGTACTTTATTAATAAATTAAAAAATAAAAAAAAAATATAAAATATAATATATTTTGTGGCCTTGAGAGGGACAAGTCCCTTATGTTTCCAACTTCCAATTAATAAATAGTTTAAAGCTGGCTTTGTTGGGTGATATTTATTCGGATAAATTGTGGAACTTTTTTTTTTTTTTTTTTTTTTTTATAGCTGAGAAACTTGTATAGGAAATGAAAAGATCTTGAGTTTGATTGCTTATAATTCAAAACATGGAACCTCATTCTAATAATAATCGTCTAAATTTCAAGTTATTAAATTGAAGATAAAAATTTAAAAAAAAAAAAGAGAAAATGAAAAAAGTAGAGCTGAGTTTCATGTTCAATTTCAATCTGAAAAAGGTTATTAAAAAATAAAGACACTAATATGTAGTTAATTTAGTAATTCGGCACTAATACCCCTAATGAATAAAAAAAAAAAGATATTGGGAGGATTTTATCCCTCAAATGTCTAATCTGATTTAAATTAGATTTAGTTAGATCCAACGTAACTACTAAATATCGATGGTTTATACCAAAAAATTTAACGACTGAGTACTGATGCTTTTAAAATAAAATTTCATATTCGAATTTTGTGAATAGAGAAAATATGTACCGTAAGAGTTCTATCCCTTAACTCTACTCGAATAAGAATTAATCGGAGTCAATATGATTATCTGATATCAATAATTTATATCAAAAAATAAAAACTTTTTAAATAAAAATTAAATTCTATCTTAATATCGAGTTATATCAAAAATTCAAATAAATTCTGTTAAATATGTTTTTTTTTAATAATAAGAAAAAAAATGACAGAATAAGAATTTAAATAAATCTATAATTGTCTATCTTAGTTTTTGTTTATAAGATGATTAGATCCTCTTAATCTCACCAAATATAATATCACTTAAAAATGATCAAACCATTTGTGGTCCTAACCAAATCCACGAGTCCATGGAACCTTATCCAAACATGGTGGAAAAAGGAATTAGTCAACGTGGCATTTATTGATTGGAAAATAACGGATTCGAGGTTGATCTCTGGATTGAGACCCATAGCGAAGGGGTGTGACCGGCGACAGCCGGTCAAAAAGGCCACATCACCTCAAACAGGAAAGAGAACTGGAAAATGTATTTTAAGGTTTTTTTCCTTTGAGGTAAAAAAAATGGGTTTAGGACTAAGGTTACCATAATTAGAAAGATTCCAACGTGGGAGGGTATGAATGATTCTTGTGCTTCAATTTTCAATCTAAATTTTGACGGTCCAGATTTGTCGAAAGTGGGTTAGGAGTGGTTTTGATGCCTTTTTTGTGAAGGTTGTTGACAACTTGACATTGATGGGTTTTGGCTGATTCTTGCGTGATACGACCTGCCTGTCTCCATTAAGGTTTCTCTCTCTCACTCTCTCTCCCTCTCTCTCTCTCTCCCCCCTGTCCACTCATATGGTAGTTTGAATTTTTTTTTTTTTTTTTTGGTCTTTTTCCTTTGTTTGCCATTATTAAAGTAAAGTATCTTGCATTGATGCCAATTTTGGTTTTTTCTAGTGGGGATTTGATTCTCTCTCTCCCCAATCATTCTAAATCTGTATTTCTTTATGTTTCTTCCCTTATTGTCCTATATTTTGGTTTTAAGGGTCAATTAATGAGCGATTAAAACCCTACCGAAGGGCAAAAAATTTAAAACCTTATATTGTAAGGATATCTAAATAATAAATAACTTTTATTTAAATATTTTTAATTTAAATTTTATATTCAAATCTTTATAAATACATATATTTTTATTATTTTCCCAATTCATTTATATATAAAAAAATTTTAAACCCTTGTTCAAGAAAGTACACGCCAGAAACCTGATAGTTTCTTCCATTTATATTTAGATCATAATCCTCCAAAAATATATAGGAAAAGCTATTTGTTATTTTTCAATCTCCACAACAATCATAATTTACTTATCATAAGATACTATCAGTCTTCATCATACTCCATTTAAAAAATAAATAAGATAGATGCTTAACATTAAGATTATAATTTTTGACATCAGACCAAAAGTGTATTAAGCAAGCCATAAATAGAAAGATCCGTTAAATAATGAATATTGGCTCTCCGATGATCAATAAAAAATTTGAAGGGCTTTTTTTTATTATCTTTTTCTACTAATTGGTATCCAGATTTTATTCGATTAATCCGATCTAAATACTGTGAGGATCATGAAGGGGTTGACTCTTTCAAATCTCATTTCTTCATTCCTATAGTTCGAACCTTAAGTCTATAATTAAAAGAGTGTAGCATACTATCGCTGCATCCATAGAAGTTTCGTGCTTTTTTTCTACTATAAACATCAACAATATGATCAATCAAATTTTCATAAATTAGCCGGACAACTCTTCATGTGGGGAAAAAAAAAAGCATCACTTGCTTTCATTTCGCAGGATTTTAACATCATTTGCTTCAAAATTTATGCTCTTCATTACACACACACTGTGAGGACTTTGGGGTGTATTATATTGTATAGTTTTTGATACTAATTTTAAAAAAAAAATTATTGACTACTACATACCTACAAGAAGGGTTTTACGACTTTCGTCAATTATTTTTATTTTAGTTAAAAAATATTATAAAAATAAAACAACAGCTCAATTATATTTTTTCAAGGCTCTTCTCTTTTTGAACTTTAACTTTTTTTTCCCCTTTTTTAACAAAATTTTTGTAATATATTTTCTTTAAGAGCAATAAATATGGTGGACCTACTTCTCTAGTTCACTAAATTCAATAATAAATGATTTTTTTAGGTTACTTTTCGTTGAGTGCTATAAAAGAAAATGAAAGATTGGTCTATTAGTTAAATATTAATATTTTAAAATAAAATTTTAAATTTAAATCTCATATATAATAAAAATAATTATTAAAAAAATTTATCACTAAAAATTTTAATTCAATTTAAATCAAACCACATCACATCACATCACATATCTTATAAAATAAAAAGGCCAAAGTAAACGAAGTACCCTTTCGATGTTTTTCAAAGCCAAAACAACACATTATTTTTGTCAAAACTGACAAATGATTTTCTTCCACAACATCGAATGGTCCAAGAAAATGGCCGGAACGTCTTTTCATGGGCCCCACTCTCTCCCGAATCTAATTCGGATCTCAACAAATTAGCCGACGTGGGCCTCCGGGCCCACCCAAGAAGGCCCGAGAAGGTTTTGGTCACAGAGAGAGATAAGCCATTGGCGGAGAATCTAAGAAAAGTCACCAAGTCCATTCCGATTGGATGAATTCGGGAAATAAGGTAATGCCATTGGTCAGTGATGTTTACAGCTGTGACGATAGGCCTGTTGCCTTTTGTTAGCGTGAGGAGGCGTCCTGCTGCTGCGGTTATCAAACACGTGAAATGTAAGGTAGGAGTTTCCTCTTTTGGGTATTCAACGAGGAATCGATACGGCCAAATCTGTGCCAACAAGATAAAATGAGTTTTTTGTAAATACTTTTTTATTTTTAAAGTTCCTTTATTTTAATTCATTATATAAGTTGAATACAAACTTTATTTTTTTTAGTTGAGTATCGATATTCAAAAATCTGACTAATTTGATTCAAACAGTTATAAAATTCAATTTAAAAATTTATTCTCTCGGTGCTTATCTTTTTTTATTTTCAAAACTTAAACTCAAAATCTTAATTATCTGCCATTAAATCCACGTCTCGTTAATAATATAATTTTAATTTTATCTGCAATAATACTATGTTCATTAAATAAATCAAATATTACTAATAAATTAAATTAGGATGTTTTGAATACAATTTAATTAAATATTTGATTGAATTGATCCAAACATATAATGCAAAGGATTTGATTAAAAATTATTTTAAATATACCGATACGGATTACTGCATATAAATTATTGTATTTGATTGTTAATTCATTCGGTTTATATAGTATTTATTCTAATTTTACTCAACTTATTTTCAATTAAGAAAAGTACTAATGCAAAAATTAAAAATTATACAAAATGTTATAAGGAATAGAAGGGGCTCCTTGTTTGGTATACATCCTATGGTTTCAATGGCTTAGTATTTATGATCAAAATACATGTTACATTTTTCACTATGACGAGGGTTTGTTCTACTTCTGGAAATATCTAACATGTTTGAAGATAAATAAATTTGAGGAAATCTTTTTTTTTAATACATCGGAGAGAGAGTCGAACTCAAAACCTTTAAAAAGAAAGAGATTGTGTCAGTTAAATTATAATTCATCATTGCCATGGTTTGCCTCATCAATGATCTTAATCATCATCTTCTTCTTCTACTCATCATCATCAAATTTGAGGAGATCTATGATAGCAAAAGTGAGAAAGCATTTAATTCAAAAATGTCCAATGAATCTAGATTATTGTTTATAGAAGCATTTGATTCAAAACTGTCATATTAATCTAAAAATTATTGTTGGTAGGTGACATTGGACTGCCCCATCTTCCTTTTTGCCTAAAATGGTTACCTTAACAAGCTTCCTTATTTTGGACCACCCACGAGTTACATGAGAGAGGTAGCTCACCCCTACCCTTTAATGGTTTGAGAATATGTCTACCAAACTGGACAAAGAAACATTCAAATTAGGTGTTCTCTTGAAGGTCTCACTCTCAAAACCATGGATTTTCATAGGAGAGTTGCATGCCCCATTTCATAAGTCTTTCACAACTATCAAGGAAATCATTTTTTCCACTGGTATATATATATTTTTTTGCATACACTGAAACTTAATAGGCTTAGAGATGAGGTGTTATTTGAGTTAAAACTTATTGGCTTATCCACTGGTATCTAAATTTATATTTTGATTAATTCGGTTCGAATATTAATACGAGTTCGATTTAAAGGACGCCCTTTTAATATAATTTTTTTTCTAGTCAATATGTTTATACATAGGAAGGAAACAATAAAAGGTACCCATCTTTTTAGAACCAAACCCAATACTTAAATGCCAATAGGGATCCCTCCAATGTGGCTTAGGGCACGTTTTTATATTGTTCTGATTTTTTCCAACTCACGTTTTTATATTGTTAGTATGTATTGGGGATGACACAACCCCAACCCTTGATTTGTTTTTTCTTTTATGAATCAAAGTTTTTAGGACCAGTCCCTTAAAGAGGGAAATTTACTAGGTTTGGTCCCGCAATCAACAGGGTCCATTTATGGCAATCTCAACTTTCCCTATCAACTTTAATAAAAAAGGGGAGACAGAGAAAAAAAAAAAGACATTTCTATTCTAGTAAATATATTTTAGCTTTATATGGCATGATGCGAGATGGTTGGAGTTAACAATCCATGTTTTGTCCAATGGTGAATGCTTGTCACCGGCCATTGACCAGCAAAATCATAAATGCATCAACCATTGAAAAATAGACAAAATGTTATATGCTAGCTTTCATATGAATGGGCTTTACAATATATGCTTTTTGTGATCACAAGATTTTCTTTTCTTTTATTTTTTTTCAATTTTTTCATGAAACCCCGATATTTATTTTAATAAATCACCGATATTCAGTAACCATATTATACCAGACAAAACTCTTCTTTTTTTTTTCCCTTATTTTCCTTTATAATAAGTGGTAGGGGGGAAATCAATCACCTCACCAATTTCAAATAAGCTTACTAGATACCATTTTTTGAGTCTTTGTCAGACCGAATGGATTTTAATTTTAAATTGATTTTGATTTTATATTCAAAAATAATTTAATTTTTATTTTTAAATTTAAATAATGGATTTGTATTATTGAGTCAGTCGACTTGAGATTCACGATACTACCTAGAGTCAAACTTAGAATAATGTTTCTTAAGACTTATTCGTTAGCTCATATAATTATTTTTTTTTTATTCTTTTTGAGTTTCAAATTTTTATTTCTTTTTTGGATTTTTATGCAATAATATGGCTATTCCCACGTGCCATGCTGACAATGATAATAATGTCATTTTAATATCCCTAACCAAACTTGGGACAGTTTTCATGAAGGGTTGGAGGGGAATCAGCTATACAAATATGTTAAATACAACTGAGCAAAAGTACTTCGACACCAACCTCAACCTAGCACCTTTAAACAAGCATTAAATGATGGACCCCTTTTTTCTTTCGATGCATATATTTTTTTTATTTGTTTGATTTTTATTTATTTATTTTATAAATGCATATTTGTTGATTGTATATATATTTTTTTAGCTCCTTGATCGCTCAGTATCTGGAATTTCACTTTAACTAATCTGGGTCAATCTGTTATCAGACCCTTTTCAAGGGAGATCTCTTCGTGTGATTTTTTCTGTTCTCATAATAAGTCGAACCCGTGTATAGTTAAAGAGTTTCAATATTTTTTCCACTAAATCAATCAAAGTTGGTGATTGTATAACCTTCTACAAGCAATGAAGACCGGGATAACACCAAACTCCCATAATTATAGTGATAGAGCGATATATCTCCTTAACTATTGAACTTAGGTTCGAACAATGAGAATGAAGAAATACAATTTGAGAAACTTAATATTTTAATAGATTTTACAGTTCTGTTGGGAACTGTTACATTAATAAAGTAAAATAAATATTTTACCATATTAGAATCGTAACTTGTAAATATTTACTTACAATAGAAAAATGTTGACTTAGACTTTGATGATAGTTTTGGACTAATAATAACTTGAATATTTTATGATATCTGGAAATCCTTTTTAACTATGTCTTACTAAGCTTAATACGCATTTCTCCCCCTTCGACTTCGAACATGTCTGCCAAAGTCCTATATTCTAATCACCAATTTTATACCACTTGAATTGATTTTAAGCAAACAAGTTGGTACGACGGTATGCTCTAATTTCAATTCAACCACTTCTAACTAAGACAACTAATGCAGAACCCTACCAAGAATGATTGTGAGGCTTAACAAAAAGAAAATCAAAATCAGCAGTGGTGAGGCAATAAGTCATGAACCATGTGAATTCCTTTCATGAGTTGAACAAAGTGAAAGTGCCACCCCAAAAAAATTGGAGGTCATTTTGGGTGGAAACCAGTGTAGTTTTTCAGGAATTTCCTTACTAATTCTTTGGTCAAATCTGAATTCCAAGGTGATCCCATCATGCATTTTGCATTTTGTTCACTTTTTTAACTTTTCCCATGTTAGTTCTCTCTCCCACTCTCTTTTTTTTTTTTTTTTTCCCTTTGCTTGGTCTACCACCTGGTATCGAAACTTTGCTTCAATTATTCCGAGTCGAATCGTTGAAGTCCCTCGAGGGGTAGAACTTTCCCCAGCATATTTGCTCCAACCGAGACTCAAACTCGAGACCTCTTAGACGGAGACTAGTGACTTACCCAATAAACCAACGTGTATTGAGTTCTCTCTCCCACTCTCTCTCTCTCACACACTCTCACTCTCACGAAATATTTTGGTAATTGTTCACATGAAAAGCATTCATTTATGTTACTCAAATAATGTGGTTATAATGTTATTCTATGAGTTTTTGTAGGGACTTTTGAGTGGTAAAGAATTCACACGCAAGTGTTTTCTCTAAAATCTAATGTTTAAATTTTCATAAATGTATGTATTTTTATAATTTTCTCAATGTAATCAAAAAATAATGTTGTATGAGGACCAAAAATGAAATGTCATCATAAATGTATGTACATAGATTGAAAAAAGAGGATAATGCATTGTTGAATACCATTTTGGTAATTGTATTGAGGCTTGTTTTGAAGCATAGTCATATCCTCCTTGTGGATTATCTTTTCTTGCATGTTTACAATTATTAGGAAACAAATAATTTTTATTCAATTTCAAATTATTTTGCACAAGAAAAAAGAAAATCCAAAATTGTTCCATGTAATGAAGAGAATATTTGATATTGTTCCAAGTTCTAAAAAATTCAAAATAAAAAAAGTGTTTTTAAGTAGTTTTCCGATCACAAATTCAAGAAAGGCGTGAGAAAAATTATCGTCGCAAATAAAATCTCTCAATTTCATATCATATTTAACATAATTTTGTCTAAAAATATAAATAGATTTATAATTCTGTTTGTGTTTGTGTCGATCTACGTTATACAATAGTGACGAGGAAGCAACACTCCACAATCAGTATTATTATTTTAAACATTACAAAAATAATATGAATCGGTATAAAAATATGATATTATAATTGGAATTAAAAAATATATATGTAAAAATAACATTAAAAAAAAAATTTCACGGAGTTTTGAGTATTGAAAATACAATTAAAGTTTAAATTTTATTTTAAAAGAGAAAAACATCTTATATTATATCCCATCTTTTTCCAAAAATAACCTTCTAATTAACAGAAAAATTGAAAGGGGAAAATAAAAGAGGAAGGGTAGAAATGGAAAAATGGGGAATAAATAAATTGGTTTAACAGTTGGGTGGGACGCCGTGTTCTGTTTGTAATCCGCCTGAGACCCGAGGAAGGTTTGTTTTTGGCCTTTTTCTTGCTATGTAGTCTTTCTCTCTCTCTCTTCGTTTTCCCTTCTCTTCTTTCACACCAAACCATCTCTCTCCCCCTCCCACCACTCCATTTGGCTTTCCTCTTCCGTTGGAGACACTCTCTCTACTTTCTCTCTCTATAAAATGATTTCTCCGTGACGTTTTTCCGTACTCTCATCTCTCTCTCTCTCGCTTCATTGTTAGTTGCAGTGTAGAGAGAGAAGAATTAGCTTTGTGATGATTTCAATCTCCGCTTCAGATTTCAGATTGTTCACTCTGTTCAGTTTTAGTTTTGTTTTCCTGCATTTAGCTTGAATTTTGAGCTCAGATCACCAAGTCAAACCAGAGAAATCAGTGGAAGAAAGATGTTAGATCTCAATCTCAATGTTGATTTGGTGTCTGTGGATTCGGAGAGCAACAACAGTGCTCTGATTGCAATGAATGAGACGAAGAAGCTTCAAGAACGTAACGGAGGACAAATGGAGGATTCCGGAACACCGAACTCCTCAATCGTCAACGCCGGCGATGAAGACTCTGGCTCAACCACTGGTTTCGATTTCGAAATGTTCCGTACAGTTAGTGCAGTTGAAGATAATCAGAATAAGGAGAGGAGCAGTGAGGTTTTGGTGACTAGAGAGCTGTTTCCGGTGAACGGATCGACGTCGGCGACGTCGTTTTGGAAGCCGAACTGGTTGAATCCGTCTGTTGCTGATTTGGTTACTGGAGAAGGAGGAGTTGAGCAGCAGAAGCAGCCTGTGAAGAAGAGTAGGAGAGGACCGAGGTCGAAGAGCTCGCAGTATCGTGGAGTCACGTTTTATCGGCGGACCGGTCGCTGGGAATCGCATATCTGGTATGTAGAGAGAGAGAGGGAGAGAGAGGGAGAAGAGATGCTTGAATTAGTTATCATTTACAAATTTCAGATCTTAAAGTGAATTTCAGGTTCAGCCATCAATTTTAAATATGTCTGGGAGAGAAATCTATGTCTGAATTAGTTATTATTTACAAATTTTTTTATGTTTGTAGTGAGTTTCTATCCAAAGTTTCTAAGAGAGATTCATTTGCGTCTGATTAAGCTATTGCTTACAAATTCCAGATGTTTACAGTGAAATTAGTCCTTGATTTTAGTTGGGAGGAGAGAGAGGGAGATTTGTTTTGAGAGTGCATTAGTTAAATTTGTTTTAGAGTTGCATTTTAATAGTGAATTTTCTCTCATCTTTTCCTATATCTTCTCCTCTCTGACAGGGATTCCGGGAAACAATTGTATTTGGGTAAAGCGCTCTCTCTCTCTCTCTCTCTCTCTCTCCCCTATAAATTTTTTGAGGAGATTATTCAATTTATCCTGATGAGTCTAAATAATTGTTCAGGTGGATTTGATACTGCTCATGCTGCTGCAAGGTACAATACAAGCCCAAATTTGCCTTTCTCCTTCTTAATTTGTCCTTTAGATTAGCTCTCATGTATTTTGCTTGTTTATAGCTTAATTTGGTTTTTATGAAATCTAGAGCTTATGATCGTGCTGCAATTAAGTTTCGTGGTGTTGATGCTGATATCAATTTCAACATAAGTGATTATGAGGAAGATATGAAGCAGGTTTAATAATATATGAAACTTAGTGATTTGGTTATTTTCTAGTTAGCTTTTGCAATAGTTAGTGATCTTTTGTCAATTGCTTTTGCAGATGAAAAATCTGACTAAGGAAGAATTTGTGCACATACTTCGTCGCCAGAGCAGTGGATTTTCCCGTGGGAGCTCGAAATACAGAGGTGTGACCCTGCATAAATGTGGTCGATGGGAAGCTCGAATGGGACAATACCTCAGAAAGAAGTGAGAATTCTTTGATTGAATTCATTTTAAGTTTTGTGTTATCATGATCATATTATCTGTAATCAAACCAGTTAAAACTAGGATCCTGATGTCATTTGTTGGAAAACTTGAAACCTTTCTCATCAAATGAGTTTATTTTCATGGAAACTAGCCATACATGGCTATACACGTACACGTAAAGGGAAAATGCTTTAGGACACAGTTTTTTTATATCTTGGGAATATGATGGTTGATTGCAGGTATATATATCTTGGCTTATTCGACAGTGAAGTAGAGGCTGCAAGGTCCTAGTGATCATGAATTTCATTCTCCTTGAAAACTCAATTTTCTCCCTGTGAAAAAACTCTACTTGTTAGGCTTCCATCCAACGAAATCTCCGTTTTGATTCTATGGAATTCAGGGCTTATGACAAGGCAGCTATCAAGTGTAATGGAAGGGAAGCAATTACCAATTTTGAGCCTCGTTCTTATCAAGGAGAGATAATCCTCGAAGCAGATGCTGGAGGAGGTATTATTCAGTTTGAATTTCTTCCATCTTGTGTATGAAGAAGGTACATATTTGCTGTATTAAATTCACCTGTTGAAGGATTTGGTTGTGCTTTATATGCAGGGGGCACCCACAATCTTGATCTGAACCTTGCAATTTTAACCCCATCTGATGGTTCGAAGGGAAACAATTGTGCTGGGGATGGTAAGATAGGTTGTGCCTCTTGTGAGATGTTTGAAGCGAAAAGACAAAGGGTAATAGACTAGACCTGTGAACTTATTGCCTCTCTGTTGACTCGTTTTTGCCCTTGTTGAAATGAAAACGCCAATGCAAGTTTTTCTATAAATCTCTTGGCTGCAATTGTAGTGAGGCAATTGGTATTATACTTGTGTCTAATGTTTTAACTTTGGCTGATATGGAGTCACCTTAGATGTGTGGATTTTTTTGCTAATTATCTTAATAGTGTGAATAAAATTTTATGTAGATTAATGCATCCATCTTCTATTATGTTTGCATGTTCAGAGCTCCATTACTGCACCTGTTGCTGGAAAGCTAACTCGTAGCTTGCCAGTAGGACCAAAGAATATTCCCACGTGGTCTGGCATGTATGCTGGTTTTTTGCCTAATCACGAGGTAATTGTCTTTTGTTTCATTGCTTCTCTTGTATGAATGTTCAAGAGGTTGTAGCCGGTAAAATCATGTATGGGATATCATAGAGGTTTATTGACTTCACCGTGTCATTTGATTAAAAACCCATGATTTATCACAGATTCTTTCCTTAGTTTAGCAGACAAACGCATCCCTGCTTTTGCATTTCTGTATACACACACACACACACACACACACATTGAAAATAATTGTCTTGACTTGTGAATGTAGCCTTTGAATGATACCATGTTTCATATTTAATAGCTTTGAACTTTTCCTTGCAAAGAAATGCTATTTTATGATTTCCTTCGCATAAACGAACTCCTTTATGTTGGGTTTAATCTGAAAAGTTGTCCTTTGTTGCATTGCTGCTTCACTTGGCTTTAGTGCTTAAAAAGTAATGGGTTATAAAAGAGGACTTGGTAGACTGGATAACCAATAAACAGCTGACTACTTTTCTGTCTTTGTTTGAATTTCCAATCTGCGGTCAGATCTGAATTGTGATTCAATGTGTTCTCTTGATAGGCTTAAAGTTACTCATCTGAGAAATGTCTTTTGAGTTGTCTTGGTGATTCAGAATCTGGTGTAGCTAATGCCGACACAGCACAATCCTATCGTTTAATATTTGCAAGCTGTGTGATAGGATCACTTGTAGCTGATTTGATCTAGTTGCTTTCTTGTCAGTAGGTTGTATTCGCTGTTTAATTGTGACAATAATGTTCTAGTTCTACAATTTTCATTTATCGCTAGATATCTGTACTGTCAAGTAGTCACTGTATTAAATTGGATGGAATCTATACACTTGAGATTCACTGACAATAAGACAAATGAGAAACAAGAAATAGATAAGACTCATCTCCTTGGAAATTTTATCTTGACAGGAGAGAGCTGTGGAGAAAAGGTTTGAAGCCGGTGCTTCACCATCATTCTCGAACTGGGCATGGCAAAGTCAAGGCCATGGCAGTCCGGTCCCACTGTCTGTGTTTTCTAATGCAGCATCATCAGGATTCTCTTGTTTGACAATTGCTTCATCATCATCTACCCTCCCGTTACTTGGCCCTCAAAGCAACTCTGCGCACGGTCTTCATCTCTCTCTCCCCAGCTCATCGACCCCGAGTGCTTCTCTCTTCCGTGGAAACAGATGCTGAAACATGAAACAACCCAGAAGCACCAAGTCCTAATACCAATTTCTAAGTGCAAATAAATCAAAACCGTGATTCAAATGTTAAATGCCTGGTTTGACTGTAAAACTTACACTTCCTTTATCACTATATGGTTGTTTGCTTTCTATTGTAGGTGAAATCTGTAATTTGATACATAGAATGATAACACTTCAGGTGGCTTGGCCTCGCCTCTCGACTGTGATTTGTGGTGTGCCCCAGTGGCTGATAATGTTGTATGTAGCCAACTTGGGGATTCCAATTTTCAAACATGTTGGGGAGTCCAATTTTCAGACATGAACTCCATAGGTTACCTTTGGGTTCCATTGTTGCACTGCCCATGTGATTCTCTGCGCAACCAAGACATGCACATAGAATAAAGTTTCTGGTGCTTTGTAAAACCCTAACCTGTACATGCCTTTAGAATCCACTTATGAATTATAGCTCAATCGATACTATTCTTTTTTTTTTTTTTTTTGTAAAGATTTCGAGTTCGAACCTTCCGAGATATATAAAAAAAAAAAAATCCACCGACTCTCTCTCTCACTCACATATACACACGCGTGGAATTACTGTGGATTATGTGCGCAAGTTTCCATCGAAACCAAGCTGGGTGGTCCTAAGCAGCCCCGAATGCATTAGAGGGCTAAAGTTTGAAAGAGATGGATATCATAATTTTTGGAGAGTATACAAACAACAGTTGGAGAAGTAACTTTTAGCATTAATCTTTTTTTCCCTTCAAATTTGTGTCCCTTTGCCTTAGTTGATGGGTGTTTGGATCATAATTTCCAAACTAGTAGTGAACCTTCGCCATTGATTGCTCATCGTGTTGCTCATATAGCTTCACCTAGCTGTATGCCCAAAAAGAGAAAATGTGAGTTCTAAATCAAAAAAAAAAAAAAAAAATCTGCTTACCAATAGTTTAAGGTACAAAAATGGGACCCTTTTTTGATATAAACAAAAAAAAATGTCAATTCTAACTTAATTGGGTCTGAAATATAATATTACGATATTAAAAACTATGCGTGAAAATTAAATTTTTATCATTATATTAAAAGTTTTATATTGAAAAGATTATCCTATATTAGTTACGTCTAAATTTAAAATTTTAAATAAAGTTTTAAATTAACAATGCTTTGTGAGGACCGGCACGGTAAAAGCAAATGGTTGTTCTATTTTTCATTTTTATTGACCATATTTGAAAATCTATTTTTTATTTTTATTTTTATTTTTATTTTTATTTTTATTTTTATACATTAAAATTACAATATTTTGTATTAAAAAATTAAATTAAATTGGGAAATTAATTCTAATCTAATATAATATTCATTATTTTTCCAAAAACCTAAGGAAGACAAACTTGGGCTTGCCCTTCTCTCTCTACCCGACCCCCTCGCCTCCACCATCCTTTTTTCTTTGTTTAATGTTCCAAACAAACACCTGAGGATACCGTTTTACTCTCAGCACCAACACACATACACTCTCTCTCTCTCTCTCTCTCTCTCACTCTCTCTCTCGTGAACTGTTAATGCGCAAGCGAGAATGTTGCGTATCCGTACAGTGAGTCTTCTTCTTCCCTCTCTCACACACTCATCAACACCAGCAGCTCTATTCTCATGTTTTTCGTCGTCGTCGTCTTCTTCTTTGCTCACTAGGACACTCACTACACTCCTTTCTCTCTCTAGCTCCTCAAACCCTAGCTCTCTCTTTCCTCAACCCCTAAGTTCCCACAAACGCTCTCTCTTTAACCCTAGAAACCCTAATTCTGTCTCCAACTTCAACTTCGTCACCGCCAATTGCGTCTCTTCGGTCTCTCCTGCGCACACTGTGGAGTGGAGTGAACCGCCTCTCGCTTGCTCCGAGATTGGGGATGGGAATCGCGATGACGTCAGTGATGAGGCTGCGAAGCCTTCGATTCCTGTCAGGGCTTATTTCTTCTCTACCAGGTCTTGTTTTGTGTTCTCGATTGAGATGTTTCGGTATGTTTTTGAATGAGAACTTCTTCGGGTGAATTGATTTCGTTGTTGTCATGGTTGTTGCAGTGTTGATTTGAGAAGCTTGGTGGAGCAGAATAAACCTAATTTCATTCCACCGACGTCTAGGATGACGAATTATGTAGTGTTTCGATTTGGGGATCTTAAGTCCATCCCTAGTGTAAGTTAATCTTGGGATTTTGTTGATTTGTTTATGTTTGGCATCAAATGTTAGATTACTTTTGCGCATTTGGGTTACCATTATAATATGATGTTGGTGAAATTTAAGGTTCCTCAATAGAATGTTGAAGAGGTATATTGCAAATCGCTATGTGGGAAATGAAGAATGGTGGGGGCTTGGTAATTTGTTTTGGAGTAATGCTATGGACCAAATATATCAGGAAAAAATCAGTAACTTTCAAGTTTGAGTAATTTTGAATCCATCGAAATATTTTTAAAAATAAGCAAAAAAATGTTGAAAACATAATAAGGTAGATTGTGTGCAGGATTTGGTCCATCTACCATTACTCTTTGTTTTGTGGAAATTATTGCTATGTTTTCCTTTATAATTAAAAAATATGATTATGGTGTCCGCCTTTGGAGGGATATACTAAGGTATGGGTTCAGAAATTCTGGCTTGATAAGAAAATTTCCTTTGTTTGTGAATGTGGTTGCCTAGGATTTACAAATGTATTCAAATATCTAGTTGAGGTAGTCATCTTGTTGCTGTCTGGAAAATATGATTCCTGGTTATGGTGAAGCAAGTTATTGAGGTACATAAGAAGCTTTTGACAGGTACCATGTGTTGATCTTAATGAAAATGCAAGCATACTGAGTACTTTGTTTGTATATGCTTAATAATATAACATGCCATAGAACTCACTACGAGGGATCAGTGAAACTCATTGTGGTTTATACTCAGGAAATCTACTTATTAGTTTGTATAAAAAAAAGAAAAAAATCTTTCCACTTGTATTTCTAATTATCCAAATCAACTTAAGTGAAGCATAAAGAATAATAGGAAAGGTTTGTTACCACCGGGGAGACCTCGATTGTTTTAGCGAAGTTTGTGTAAGCCCCACTCATATTTTTATATTTGTTAGCAAAAAATAATGCTCCATCATTTTCCTTTCACTTTAGTCCTTTCATTTAAAATCAATTAACGGGTTCAAAAGTTTGTCAAATTCTTTATGCTAAAACTTTGTTAGAAAAATTTTCCCCTCCTTTGCAACCTTAAATTGGAATGGTAATAGAGGGCCAGACCACAAGGTGTGCCTCGCATATTTTGAACCACAAGGAAGTTATATAATTTTTTGGGCCAAACCACAGGAAAGGCAAGGGAAAAAATCTCAAGCAGGCAAAAATAATTTGGAGATGATGTAGTATTTACTTGTGAAGATTGTCCAAACTTTCTTAGCACATAATAAGTTCTGTTAGTCATTCACAGCATGAGGGTTCTACCATTTGTGTTTTCCCTAACATACAATTTGATTGGTAATAATACTTGTGTGAATAGAAAATCTAAAACGTACATAGCTGTTCCAGCTGAAATACTTGGAATAATTCTACCACTTCTACTAGGAGTAGCCTTTTTAGTGCTAGCTGAACGTAAAGTAATGGCTTTTGTGCAACGTCGAAAGGGTCCTGTAAAACTATAAGAATGGGAGGGGTTCATTTTTATCATATAATATAGTAAGCTTTTATCCCATGGTCATAAATTGGGAGATTAAACCATGCTCTCCTGGAAATTGTGACAAGGTTGTATTTTATGCTTCTCTAAGGGCTCATCCTTAAGGGGTTTATAAAGATTGTATTCTAAAGGAATTGAAGAGAGATTGGAGAGCAATCTCTTAGTGGTCTATGTATTATTTTTTATTTCTCAATTTTCATTCGCTTTTGAGGATTTCTCAGCTTTTAGAATTCTTGTATATTCCCTATTTCATGTGATACAATTCTTTTTCTATCTTAAAAAAACTGTTGTCAGACATGGACAATGTTCCATCTTGAAGCATTTATCCTTCTTCGGCTGAAAAATTACTTAAAATTTTTTCCAGGGATTCTATGACTTAGCAGCATAATTTTTCTTATGACATGAGTTTATTTTATGTAATACTTATTAGAACATAAAAGTACATATGCATTGAAAATATTATATGACCATGCATTTATGTATGCATATTTATGTTATATGATAGAGGGATTTGCTTATCGTGTTACAGGGAAGATACCCAAGAATCACTAGATTCAAGATCTAGGATGGCCTTTGAAATGATTCAATGGTACTGCCTCACAGGTCCATCCACCTTTTCTTGGATTATAGACATGAGAGTTGTGTTTAGGCTTGCAATCAAATGGAATATAAGGTTGCATATGCATGTTGTCATAGAATAGGTATCTTAACCTAGGTGTACATTTTTTAAGTTTCTCGTCCGTAGTCATTATAAAATAAGGCTAAGAGCCATTACTTGGTGCAATGGTGGTTTTGATTGGTCTTTCAATATATAGGCATTTTTATGCCCATTTAGTTTGTGTCCTGTAGCTAAGATATAATAGGGATGCCAACTTTCTATCGTTACATGTGTGTATTACAAAAACTGAATATTTCCAGAAAAATTGATGTCACGTTTCTTTTTTCAGGCTTCAAGTGCCAACTTAAGTGGAAGCAATTGCTGTTATATGGTGGTTTTCCAATATGGTTCAATAGTATTGTTTAATGTGCGGGATCATGAAGTTGATGGTTACTTGAAAATCATAGAAAATCATGCTTCTGGACTTCTCCCTGAAATGAGAAAGGATGGTGAGTTCATAATATCATATACACACTTTTTATTTAAAAGTAAACTGTGACTTCTTATTCTTATATTGGAATTTCACCATTCAACGACTCCCATCATTTTGTTTCTATGTTATATTTGGTTCACAACGATAGCCAGTGAAAGTCTGAGTTGATGATTTACTTATGATTCTGCTGCTGTTTGTAGAGTATGAAGTGAGAGAGAAACCATCTTTGAACACGTGGATGCAGGGTGGACTAGACTACATAATGTTACAGTATCTGAATATTGATGGGATCCGCACCATTGGTAGTGTTCTTGGTCAAAGTATTGCTCTTGATTACTATGTTCGCCAGGTATGCATCTTGTCTGCTTACAGTTTTCTGCAATTTAGAATTTCTCTTTAAGAACATATTTTGACTAGCACTTGTTTCATTTAGGTTGATGGTATGGTTGCAGAATTTACTGACATAAATCGAGGGATGGAAAAGACCGGAACTTTTACCATGCAAAGAAAAAAATTGTTTCAATTAGTGGGAAAAGCGAATTCAAATCTGGCTGACGTGATTCTTAAGCTTGGGCTCTTTGAGAGGTACACATTTGGATTTGTGTCTTACAATTCTTAGTTTCTTCTTGTCATCGAAGTGTTGCAATGCATTTTTTGGAAAAGTTTTCGTAACCCGTTGTGTATGCAATGGTTGAGCTTGGACCTGCAACACTGTGGAAAGTTTGTGTTTTATCTAACGGTTTAGTGCTGCAAATATGCTGCATATTTTTTTTTTTTTTGGTTGCCTGTACTGGAATAATAGAAGCAGAAAAAGGGAGAGCATTTCTATGAGTTTTTGTTGCATGAATCGGGCAAATTCTTTTGAGTACCTATTAATGATTTTGCATATCTTTTTCACAATATTGATTAAACCTGCTCAAATCCAAGCTGTCAAATTCTGCACCAGAAGGGATGTATGAGACACACACACAACCCCCCCCCCCATATTGTGAATAGTGGGTCACTGCCAGAACGATCTGGGTGTTGATGGGCTTGGGTAGTGACACCACAAGTATGCCAAGTATGAATTTGTTCCTCACACAGGGACTTGCAAATGCGAACATTCTTGAAGATCTATCTAGAATTCACAAGTATATGAATGTGAGAGAAGCTGGAGTTTCATAGAAGTATATACATTCATGTGTTTACTTTTCCTGGTGGATGGTATGAAGTGATTGCCATTTTATTTTTTATTTTTTGCTTTTGATAAGACAAAATCTACATTAATTATTTCATGTTGGTTTGTGCTTGAAGGTGTGATGACAGTTAGGTTCCCTTTGGTCATGTAAATTATTCGACCTGCAATCCTTGCTGTTTCAATTACTTATTTTTATTATTATTATTTTTTAAATTTCTAGTTTCTGGTGCTTATATTATTGTATTTATTGTTGCTGGTGCTGTTATTCTCCTACCATTACGGCTATCGTCTTTACCTAATTATTCCTCTTGTTAATAAGCATGTAATCCTTAACTCCTGAAGATACTTTCAATGTTTTCAGGTCTGACATTGCATGGAAAGATGCCAAATATGCTCAAATATGGGAATATCTGAGAGATGAATTTGAACTAACTCAGAGATTTGCTAGTCTTGATTTTAAACTGAAGTTTGTGGAGGTAATTCATTTCTTTTCCTCTTTCAATGGTCAAGAAGATAGAGAGGCTTTCAAAAGCTAGTATTTGACCCACGTGCAACATGGATTAGCTGGCTAATTTATTTTTTCTGTTTCTTGCAGCACAATATTCGGTTTCTCCAGGAAATTCTACAGAATAGGAAATCAGATTTTCTGGAGTGGCTCATCATTGTATTGATAGGTGCTGAAATTCTAATATCTGTTTATGACATTGCCCATAAGTCACTTTAGCACTACCTCTCCTCCACTTGAAGTCCGAACTTTGAAAGTTAGTGTTGCCGTATACAGTCTATCAGATCAATCTGTTTCTACCAGCAAGTTGTCGCACATGTCCCTGTTTTGTTCCTTGTAAATTTTGATGGGATTTTTGATTATTTACTATAATATAATATTTCCATATTTTTGTTTGTGAAAATTGTATTTCTTTTTGCCAATTTTCTCTTTTTCTCCTCGAGGATGGGCAAAAAGGAAAAGACACATTAAACGGCATCAAATGGATGAGTAGAATTTTAGTTTGTCAAAACTGTGGAAATTGCACTTGGTATGATCCTTCTATATAATCCCTCATACTCATGAGGAATTTGGATGCACTGAAGTTATCTCTTCTGTTCTGAGACGAGTAGAACTTGTTTAAATTGCATTAAGATGATACCTGCAAGCTTGTGATCATGTAGTTTTGTTGCATCATGAACTGGATTATGGTTATGGTTATGATTCTATAATTAGTTTTCTCAATGTTAAAAGAGTGTTCTTGATTAGGTCTGCTTTTAGGGAAGCACAAGATATGAACTTGCCCTTTTACTTGCTTTTTTATTTAATTATTTTCTTTGTGAGAAGGTGCACTTAGACTAAGAGGACTATGCCATTTATGTTGTGGAGGAGGCAGAGAATATGGGTAACTATGGCTGCAATATGTTGGTTTTGGTACCTTAAAAGACGATGTTGGAGGGAACCCATTGGACATCCTTATCTCCTTCTGACTGCATCTTGTATCCTATTGCAGTTATATTGGTAGAAGAATGCTATAATTCATCAATACATCCTCCAATCTCACTCACATTTTGAGACTAAGTAATGAAATTTGAACTTCTCTGTGTTTCTCTATTAAATTATATAGATCCATGTGTGTATTCTTGCTTTTGAATTTCTCATACATATTCTGATGGATGCCTAGGTATGTTATTACTATCAACAATCAATAATATTTTCTTATTTCAGGTAAGCAGGGTAGAATGGACATATCTCTGTAATTTACAATATAATCTCCATATGCAATTCAGTCACAATATCTGAAGCTATGTCATTTGGGACTTCTTTGTCCATATCTTCCGTGGATGTCTCTGTGCTTGTTTCAAATTCTTCTGAATTTTCAGTGGACAAGTGCATTCCATTAGGATTGATCTCCGTGCTTGGCTCGGAGCTTTTGTTGCAGGGAGCTGAAATTTAAACTTCTGTGTCTCTCTATTATATTATGTAGATCCATGTATGTATTTTTGCTTTTGAATTTCTCATACATTTTCTGATGGATGCCTAGGTATGTTGTAACTATCAACAATCAATAATATTTTCATAGTAGGGTAGAATGGACATATCTCTGTAATTTATGATATAATCTCTATATGCAATTCAGTCTCCATTCCTGGAGCTGTCATCTGGGGCTTCTTTGTCCATATCTTCCATGGATGTCTCTGTGCTTGCTTGAAATTCTTCTGAATTTTCAGTGGACAAGTGCATTCCATTCGGATTGATCTCCATGCTTGGCTCTGAGCTTTTGTTGCGGGGAGCTGTGTAATGAAACTCGATTTGTAGAAGGTGATGGAGAGGAGCTTCTCCGATTTTCCTTCTGTTAATGTTGGCTTGCAGCTCTCTCAGTGGGACAGCTGCTAGGAACCCCTTGATAAATTCCTTACAGGAAGACTTCCCCTCAGAAACTAACTCTTTGGAACTCCCATCCTTGTTGAGCTCATGATTGCTTACGTGACCACTTGTACCATTTCCTTTGTCAACGTCAGAATTGGCTGCCTTTTGATGAACCCTGTAAACCTTACTCTCTTCGTTGAACTTTAAAATGAAGGCTTTATCACCACCCTCCATCAGTCTCTCCCCTAGTGTGTCAATTAGGAAAATTGCATCTTCTTCTACCTTGAGCACAAAGAAGTGGTCATTCCAGCTGACAATGTAGATTTGTTCTGATGATGTTTTAGAATTCTGCACCTCCTCCCACGCACTGTCGAATGACATTGCACCTTGGAGGAAATCTAACTGGCTTGGCATTTCCTCCAGCTCAAAGAAGCCTACATAAGACTTTTCAGGTATCAACATCAATGGTCTTATCTGTGCTTCTATAATGGTATCTAGGTCAAAATGTTGATCTGAGAATTTCTCTCTGTAGATCACATCTTTACATAGCTTTCTCCACTCAGATGATCCCTCCCTCATCAACTTATCAAATTGACAACGGAGTGGTAGGATTTGATGGTTGTGATGAAACCAGTCTGCGATAATTGTAGCTAGAACTGAGCAGGCTCCTCCACCCGCTGCTTTCTGACTTCGTTGATCTATGGAAGCGAGAAAAATCTGTGTAACAAGCTCTAGTTTCCCATCTCTGCTCACCAATTTTCTTTCTTCCCACGTGCCTATTTCAAACCTGTCACTAGTCCCAAATCCTGAAACCCTGGAATCAGTTATTTCTTGAGTTGTTCTTGGCTGTTGAGGTGAAAATTGGTAGCGTCGTTCTTGATCTATATCATCACCCCCATCTTCACCGTACGCTTTATTTAGCAATGGTTTATCTCGAGGATGATTAAGAGCTCTGAAACTTAGCTTCCCTTTGTTCCAAGAAAGAAGCTTGATTATAGAAGATTTGTTGATCTTTTGGTGAATTTCTCTAGAGTTTTCCCCCTGATTATGATCGTTGTTTTCTTTGATCTCCCCTCTTACGAGGCCTCCAATGTGGAGATTCATTGTGGCCAGGTTCCTGTAACCTGGTTCAGAATCCTCATCTGCTTCTGAGTCGGTGGAAGTGGTGGAACTTGAGTCTTTAATGATTGCCATTTCTTGATGCTCAGCATGATTTTCATTCTGACATCTTATGCACGAAGTTAGTGCCGGTAGAAGATGGGTTGGTGAAAGAGGGTGTACACCATTCCTGACATGCTTTGGTAGGAACGTGGAGAATTTTAGTTTCACCTAACATTGGAAAAGCATGTTGATTAGTTTAAAGTTTGTAATTTAGTTAAGTCCAGCTTGACTTACTGTTAGCATAGCCTCAACTGAGGAGCTAGAAATGCAGAAATTTAGTGAGAACTTGATGGTTTTCTCTGAATGATCGATAGGGTAGGCAAATTCAGCTATGTCCAGTGTCTGCTTTGCTAAAGTTGTCGGTCTTCTGTTTGATTCATCATCTAAACCCTGCCAAAGTATTGATATCTGTCAGGTACTTGCTAGATTTATCAGTATAAACTTATTGGATTTGATCTGAAACTTACTTGAATTTCCATGTTGGCCTCCCATCGTCTGAAGCATTTTGAATCTATGATCTTCAACTTGCACTTCTGTTGGAATTCTTCATTCCAGATAACACTTCCATCTGACAATATCTTCTGCTTCGATGTGCAGTTCCTCTCAATAGCTCTTCTTGATATTGAGCCTTTTCTTCGTCCTGTCCATTCTATCTGCACTCTTAGGTTGGTGGTTTCCTTCTTGGTTGGCTCCACTGCGACTAAACCTTCGATTCTGCATACGGTTAGGCAGAGATTTAATCTTATGGCCTTGGACCTTGTTGAGCTCTTCTGCATCATGGTTTTTAGTTTGTTTAGTGTGTATTTGGTGGATGATCATCTGGGCATATGTTTAATGGAGAAGTTTGTGGGTAGTTTGTTGAAGTTTTGCAGGTTTTGACAACGGCGTACGGCGAAGGACCGCATCTTCAAGTCTGACTTCTTGCCATTGCAGACTGAATAAAGAAGCCGTGCGTGGACAATAGGTTAGTTATTCACGTATATATTTTGTATGTAGTGCCTTTCTGACTTGTTCAGCGCCCAATTGGATTTTTCCCCCACCCCCTTGCAAGTTCAGCTCTTATCTGGTGGATTAATTTATTCTATAAATATTTTTAGAACATACTATGAACATTTTTTTTCCTTGTCTAAAAATATTTGTAATGTAATTTTTAAGAACAGAATCCTAAAATTTGTTCAAAGAAAGGTGTATCTCATATCCATTGATTTGGATTTAACTCTGATTAATTTAATTAAATCTAGACAAGGAATGTTCATGCTTTGTTCATGCTTTGATAGGATGATTTTCCCCCCCTCTTAATTTCCATAGAGAGAGAAAGAGAGAGAAAGAGATGTGATATGCAATCTTTCTTTCGTGATGATAGTCAATCTTCAATGTTTTTCTGTGATTTGGCATTATTATAATCAAACTCTTTTTTTTTTTTTAATCTTATTTCAATATTGGCAAGAATACCACTCTAGAAGATATTAGTCATTCTCCCTCTAATTTTTATACCAATAAAAGATTCAGTTAGACATGAATTTATAAATTTATTACATACATTAATCAATTCAATAAAATCTGATGTGTGGTACTAAAGTATTTATGTGGGTATGGATATCCACAGATTTGATAGCCGTTGGATAGCAATTCAGATAAAATTTTAAATTATATAATTTTTTATTTTTTTTAAAAAATAAATTAAATTGTCAAAATTTATATTGGTTGTTTTCTCAATGTAGGCAAAAATACCACTCTAGAAGATATTTTTCATTATCTCTGTAATTTTTATACCAATAAAAATATTCAATTATAACTCTTAAATCTGCACTTATAAACTTATTATATACATTAATCAATTCAATTTGATACCCACAGTAATAATAGTCGTATAGTAATTTGGGTAAAATTTTAAATTATATAAATTTTAAAATTTTTATAATAAAATTTTGAATAGTCGGGATTTGTATCTATTACATACTTGAAAATTTTGACAATAAATTTTTTGTTTAAAACAATTGTATAAACTTATATAGAAATAAATTTTTGTATGGGGTAATTTAAAATTCATTTGTGTTAAACATTCTACTCAAAAAGGATAATTCAAATTAATTTTTGGTGCCTATTAAAAGTGGGAAATCATAATGGGGTCATGTTCATGATGTCATATTACGTGCTTGTTTACCGATGTTAGTTGGTTCAGTCTAAAGAAAATTGAATTTTTTTAATTATAATCGTGAATTTAACTTTTTATAAATATATAAAAAAATTATATTAAGAGATATTTTAAAAAATATTTAACAATAAATCGATTCGAATTAATTAAAAAAAATTCTAAATACCAAATAAAAAAAAAAGAAATTACGTGCTTGTTTTGATTCATATGAGAAAGGTGACTGTAGTACGCATGATATGGGCCACTTCCTCTCTTTTTCTTTTTGTCAACTCTTCTGTTCTGCCTCTGACTATTATAATATTGGTCTGACTTTTTTGGGATTTTGCATTTTTCAAATTCATTTCATATTCTCCATTCATTGTTGTGAATTGTTATCCTTCGACTCCTCTCTCTCTCTCTCTCTCTCTCTGCGCGTGCAAGGATGAAAGAAGTGGGCGCCTTGAGTAAAATAATACATGTAAGTAGTTGACCGATATTATACCTCTAAATTAAAATTTGATTTTAAATTTTAAAAATAAAAAAATTATGTTAAAAAAAATTTTATTTAAAAAGGGTCGGATAACAATTTAGATCAGATTAATCCATAAACAAAATTTATATATTATATGTGGGTCAGTCCTAATAAAAACTTTGGCCCTATTTGATATGTAATTGGAGTTTGGGTCGGATGAGATTGGGGTCGGGCGTAGAGGGGCTTTGAGGTCCCCATGTTTATGTGAGGGTATTCCAACACATTTTGGTTAGAGTTGCTTGACCCCACGGATTATAGCTTGTCCAAAATAAGTGATCATGTGATAATCAATATTTTCAGAAAATTTTGATTATCAGTTTGTGTTTTATGTGTTATTTCTTCAAGTTTAATATTTTATTTTATTATTATCTTAAAGGACGATCTTTTTAATATACGATACGAAATATAATATAATAATATAAAATAATTCATATACCCTTTTTGATATAAAAAGTTGAATTTGTCCATAGGATGACTAGTGCTACATCTATGTATGCAAAAATCAAGAGTCAGAATTTGGCTGCGGATTGCTTAGGGCAACCTTTTATTCCTCCATTCTTCAATAGCAATGATCATAGAGATGAAAGTAATAGCCTGAGTGGGTTGGCTAGAAAATGTTGAAGTGTGTTATGTAATGGCCCTCTTATATCCTAAAAGTTTTAGGTATGTTGGAGAAACGTATAAGTCTGATAGGATTTTTAATACAGAAAATTACTAAGAGTTCTTCATCCGTCGAACAAGTCGAGGATCAAATAGATCAAGTTAGAAGTTTTCAAATTGAACAATTTTGAGTGACTTTTAAATTAAATAAAAAAATTATAAAATATATCGAGATGGGTTGTCATGAAAAATTCGATTAATTTGGTTTTCAACTCAATTAATCTCTATATGTTATTTAATTCTTGATATAGTAATAATTTTAATTCTTTTTATGAAAATATTATATTTTTTAATTATAAATTTCATTTAAAAAAATATTACAAGTAAAATAAACTTAAAAGATTTCTAGGCAAAGTCTTAGGCGGCTAGGCATTACCACGGGTCTATGGTTTTTTCCATTAATCTATGCTATTCTCTATATACATTGATTTTGAATTGTTAATATGATAATTATTTCTTAATATGTAAAAATATAATATAATTTGCTATATCATATACATGATGGTTAAATATGATTTTACATAGGGAGGCTTTGTTCAACATAAATCTAAAATCAATTATATCGCCAAAATAATAAATTATATGGTTTATTATTATTATTATTATTATTATTATTATTATTATTATTATTATTATTATTATTATTATTATTTCTCTTTTCTTTCTCCTATATTGGTCTTTCAAACGATCAACCTAAAATTTAGGATTAAAACTCGTTCGTAGTTGTTGCAATTACGGTGTATATTCCTACATACATGTTGTATTTTTTTATTTTTATTTTTTTTTGGTAAGAAATTAATTGGATTGGTGAAAATGGTGAGAATATTATTTTAAATTTTTTTAAGAATTCTTAAAATTCTTAAAATATATTAAGGATTTGATGAAAAATTGAATTTATATGTTTGGGGAGAGAGAGGGAGAAGAATTAGAAAAGGGGGGAAAATATCACATTGTGCAACATTATGGGAATATATTCCTATGTATAAGGTTTAGAGATTAACGTTGTGAATGTGAGAGTTGGTAAGATTTAAAAATTGTATTTAATATTAATATTAAAAATGAGTTGGTGAATGAGGCAAGGAAATTTTTTTTAAAAATTATTAAAATAAATTTATAACGTCAAGAGGTGATTAAAAAAAAAAATTATTGAATGAAACTTTGCCAACAATAACAATAACAACTTAGACCTTCTGTCCCAAATTTCAGGTTGGTCATATGAGAGACAAATAATGAAATCGATAAAAAAAAAAAAGAAGAAGAAGATTTAGTTTGTGTGGATTCTCCTATGCCACTCATTCCTATCTAAGACCATCTCCTCAACTAAATTCATCACTATCATATCCTTACGAATGCATTGCATCCACGTTTTCAATGACATACCTCTACATTTTATTAATTCTCCTATATTTAAGTTTTCTACCTTCTTTACAGGTGTATCCATAGGATTTCACTGCACATGTCCAAACCATCTCAGACGGTATTCTCGCATCTTGTCTACAATTGAACTGACTCCCAGATTATTACGTATCTCATCGTTTCTAATTCTATCATTTTTAGTTTTGTCACACATCCACCTAAACATTTTCATTTCAGTTACAATTATTTTTTGCTCTTGTTGCTGTTTAATGGCCCAACATTCAGTGCCATATAATAGAGCAGGTCTTACTGTGGTCCTATAGAATTTTCCCTTTAAATGTAATGGCATCGTGCAATCACAGAGCACTCCGGATGCCTTTCTTCATTTCATCCAACCCGCTTGAATTCTACTATTGACATCTCCATCTACATTGTCATCATTTTGGATGATAGAACCAAGATATCTAAACATGTCACTCTTTAGGACTTCTCTTCCTTCCAAACTAATCGTTTCTTCATTATCCTGATGGTTGTCACTAAATTTACATCTCATATACTCAGTTTTAGATCTACTCAGTCTAAATCCTTTAGATTCTAACGTATCCCTCCATAACTTTAATTTAATAATAATACCCTCTCTAGTTTCATCAATCAAAATTATATCATCTGCGAATAGCATACACCATGGTATTTCATCTTGAATATTTTTTGTGATTTCATCTATCACTATTGGAAATGGTAAGGGGCTCAGTGTCGAACCTTGATGTAGCCCAATGTTAATAGGAAAACTATCACTCAGCCTTCGCAAGTCCTTACATTGGTTACAACTCCTTCACACATATCTCTAATAAGATTAATGTATTTCAAAGAAATCCCTTCCTTCATGAGCGTCCACCACAACACGTCTCTGAGAACTCTATCATAAGCTTTCTCGAGGTCAATGATTACCATATGTAGATCTCTTTTTTGCGCTCTAAATTTTTCTATCAACTATCTTAGCAAGTGAATTGTTTCAATGGTGGATTGTCCGGGCATAAATCTGAATTGATTTTAAGACACACTTATCTACCGTCTCAATCTATACTCTATCACTCTCTCCCATAACTTCATCGTATGACTCATGAGTTTAATTCCTCTATAATTAGAGCACTATTGAATGTCCCATTTATTCTTATACAACATGACAATTGTGCTATCTCCATGGGTGGGACATTTTCTTTGTTTGTCAAATTTTGTTAAAAAGAGCCGTTAACATTGTTATTCCAAATTCTCCCAAACATTTTCACACCTCGATATGAATGCCATTAGGTCCTATAGTTTTGTTATTTCTCATTCTCTTTATAGCCTCATTTACTTCATGGGTACGGATCTTACATTTAAAATCTCTATTAATCGTTTCTATAGATATCTTTAAATTTTTTTTTATTTGTTGTACTCTCAACATTAAATAAATTATTAAAATATTCCCTCCACCGTTTTCTTATATCCTCGTTTCTTACAAGTGTATTATTTACTACACTCTTAATACATCTAATCTCATTTAAATATTGTCCATTCATCTCCTTAAGTTTGACAATTCTATAGATCTCTCTCTCCCCGTCTCGAGTCTCTAGTCTTTTGTACAATTCGTTATACACTTTACTCTTTGATTCATAGATAATCTTTTTTACGTCTTTTTTTATCTTTTGTATTTTTCATAGGTCTCGCTACTACTATCATTTTTAAAATTTCTATAGCACTCTCTTTTGATTCATATCGCAGTTTCTATTTCTTCGTTCCACCACCATGACTCTTTGCCTTTAATCTCTCTACCTATACTTTTAATATTATTAGACATATCATTCCACATTATTTCTGCGTTATCATTGACAGACCAATTTGTTACTTCTATTACTTTATCCCTAAAACTCGTCACATTTTCCCATTTCAATTTCCACCACTTAATTCTTGGCTCTATATATGGTTGACATTGCTTTTGTCGTTTAGGCACTTATACGTCTAAAACTAAAAGTCTGTACTGAGTCATTACACTTTCTCTCGGTATGACCTTACAATCCTTACAAATCGTTTTATCACCTCTCCTAGTGAGAAAGAAATCTATTTGACTAGCATTTGACCCACTTCTATAAGTAACTATGTGTGACTCTTTTTTCTTAAAGAACGTATTTACTAATGCCAAATCAAACGCTACTGCAAACTCTAAAATTGTACTTCCCGCCTCATTCCTACGACCGATTCCAAAGTTTCTGTGTACAGTTTCGAATCCCTCGTTTTTCTCTCCTACGTGTCCATTTAGATATCCTCCAATAAATAACTTCTTATTACTTGGTATGGTTTGTATAAATTTATTTAGATCATCCCAAAATTGTTTCTTACTAATTACATTTATACCTATTTGGGGCACGTACACGCTAATTATATTAATTACGTTTTCTCCATTTACTAACTTGACAAGTATCATTCTATCTCACTTCCTTCTTATCTCTACTATCTCTCCAAATAGATTTCTATGTACAATTATTCCTACCTCATTTTTAGTTCTATCTCTACCTGTGTACAAAAACTTATGACCATAGTACTCTATTACTCTACCTTCTCTCCCACTCATTTGATTTCTTGAAAACACATGATTTTAATTTTTCTTCTATTCATTACTTCACATATTTCTCCTAACTTTCCGGTTAGAGATCCTATATTCCAAATGGTTAAGTGAATCATATTCTTATAAACTATTGTATTTGTCCGCATCCTGACATCCCTTGGTAACTTGTCACTACACCCGGGATCCGATGTAGCGCATCGCTGAGGAGGAAACGTCTCATACGTTTTCCTATATGTGTCTCCCATTTGTAATTTAACGAAAGATTTTTACGCTGGCTGTCAACCTACCGCAACCCTACTCCTTTATCCGGGTTTGGGATGCCGTGGCGGAATTCTTTAAATAATAATATATAGAAATAAAATAAAAATAAATAAATAAATAAATAAATAAATAAAAACTATATATATATATATATAGTAATAATAAAGTACTAAACTTTATATTATAATTATACCACCGTGAGTTTGAAAAATTCTATATTTTAATATTTTTAAATTCATAGCAATATATTTACAGTAATAATAATAATATTGATACTAATATAGTAATAATACTATTTAAAATACAATTACTAAATAAATAATATAAACAAATAATAAATATGAACAACTGAATAACTAACTAACAATGACAATAATGAAGAAACAACTAGACAATGTACCAAACATGAAACAATAACAACAATAATAAATCTAATACCAATGTTGATACCAAACCAAAGAAATAGTAATAAACAAACAACAATAGTAATAACTATAATGCTAACAACAATGATGATAATAATACAGCAATAACACATAAATGCTAATAATAAGCACACAACGATAACAATAATGCTATCAACAACGATAACAACACCACTAACAATAATGTTGATAATATATTATTATTAGTATTGCTATTAATAATAATAATACTATTTTACTAGTAATAATAATACTATTTTTAATAGTAATAGTAACAATGTTAGTAGGAATAATGCCGCAAAATTACTAAACTAATCCAAATAAAGATTATATTTTGTAAAATTATTAAAATATTCTTCATTTATAAACAGTTAAGAGGTCGTAATTTTCCTTTTGTTTCTAATTTGTGTTGAAATGAAACACCACTCGGTTCACTTAACTCATCAACAACTTAGTCTTCTCATTAACATAATTAAAGGTATTCAACAAAATCTCATAAGCCTCATGGAAAAGGCTCAAAATTTGGACAGAAACAAAACGAGAATTCCAATCATAAATGGATCAGAATTTTGGCCCAGACAACAGCCCACTATAGGGTCCATTTGGCCTAACTCTAGCATCTAAGTTATGTTGCCCCAAGCCTAGGCCCAGAAAAGGGCCCATTGATGGTCCAAAAGGGGGAAGGCCCAGGACCTTCCCAACAATTAGTAAAACTAGCTATTAGGAAAGATCCCAACGGCTAGTTACTACTTGTTAGGGCCTTCTCAGACAGTCTGCTCTACATACTATTTTTTGCAGACTATTTGGGGAGTTTTTCTTCCCTTATCTTCTTCTCTAGTTTTGCTCTATAAATAGAGCACTCCCTTATATCGTAAAAGTATGATTTATTGGTCAAACCTACTCATGTATTCTCTCTTAAAAGATCAATAAATTTCTGAAGCATTTTCATTTATTTTATATTATTTATCTTCCAAAATTACAACATGGTATCAGAGTAGACCTCTATACCTTCTTCCTCCGGTCTTTGTGACCCTCCACCATAAATTAGCACTTTCATGTTCACTTTCATTCTTCTTGATTTCACAAACTACAATGCTTGGCAAGACACCATCAAAAGATCTTTAAATTTCTTCAATCTAGAAAATCATATCTTGGAGGATCCTCTTGATGTTGCTGATCCGACATTCAAGGGATGGAAGAAATGCGACGATCAAGTGGTGGTGTTGCTCCAAATGTCTCTTGACAAAACCCATAAAGCCATGACCACATGAATACTAAGCGCAAAAGTATTGTGGGATCAAATGCATACACTCTATGGGAAAGAAACCAACACCGGAAGAATATTTGAGTTAAAAATGAAGATTTTCAAAATTTAAAAAGGAGATAAATCCTTGGCCGAATACTTTAGTGAATATAGAGATTTGTGGAATGTGCTAAATTTGTTAAGGTCTCATAACACAAATCTCAAAACTCTACTCCAAAAAGAGGATGAATGTATGACCTTTGAACTTCTCATGGGTCTTGGAGAGGAGTATGTTGCCATTCGACAGGAGATTCTTAGAATGAAGATTTTTTATTCATTCCAAGAAGCACAATACCTGGTCCAAAGGGCTGAAACTAGCATTAGGCTAAAGGAATCATCCAAACCAAAAATGGAAGCCCAAGGTTTCACAGTTGCCATTGAAAAACTCACTGCTGCCAAAGTGAATCTAGCACCAAAAAGGGTTTAATTGCAAGAAGAAATGTCATACTAAGAACAAGTACTGATTCTTGCATCCTCACCTAAGGCCCAAAACATTCAAACCCAAGGAGCAGCAAGGGAACTCAAGCTTAAACGGTTCTGGACAATAGCTGAACACCCAACATGCATCCTTTCACAACCCTATGATAGCCGAAATTGCTGCCCTCAAAAGCACCCTTGAAGATGTTATAAAAAAACTACAACAAATCGCTCCTATGGGTGGTAACTTTCAAACATCTTTCTCTTCTTTAAATTCAGAAAATTTTCTTATTGATTCGGGTACCGACTACCATATAGTTAGGAATAAAATAAAAATCAAGAGATTTAAAAATCTCTCTAACCATAAAATAGTTTGGGTTACTAATGGACAAAATTTGAAAGTAAACCAAATTTGGGAAATTGATATTTTTGGAAAACCTACAAATACTTTGTATATCCCCAAACTTACTTCAAATCTTTTAAAAAATCACTAAGGATCAGGAGTGTAGAGTTGTTTTTGATCCAAATTCTGTCTCTTTTCAGGATCTCAAGTCGAATCGATTGATTGGCAAGAGTTCTAGGAGAGACGACCTCTACTTTTTGGATCAAGAGCAACATGCACTTGCTGCCCAAATCAAAGAAGACTCATCTATTTAGCATGGGCATTTAGAACATTCTAGTGATCGAGTTTTAAAATATCTATTTTCTACTTTAAATCATAAAAATAGATATCATAAAGTTTGTATTTTGGGAAAAGAAATCCGAACGATGTATCCAATTTTTGAAACAAGTTATAAAAATGCGTTTGAGTTAGTTCATTCGAATATTTGGACTTCTCCTATTCACTCTCATCTATGATATAAATATTTTCTTGACCACCTAAGACCAAACTTTTGATACACTCCAAAACTATATAAAATATGTGACCAAACTCTATGATACCAATATAAAGGTCTTAAGGACCGGCCATGGTGGCGAATATACAAATCACAATTTTGAAAATTATTTAAAAGACAATGGTATCATACATTAAATATCTTGTGTGTATACATCTCCATAAAATGGGGTGACCGAACAAAAAAGTAGACACATTCTAGAGACCATTGGGGCTATGATGTTTGATGCTAATGTGCTCTAGAAATTTTGATGTGATGCGGTTAAAACCGCTATCCATTTGATAAACTTAATGCCCTCGGAAGTTTTGAAGGGTTCATCTCCCTTAGAAGTCCTACTAGGAAGGAAACCCAACATTTTTTATCTTAGAACATTTGGATATACATATTATATTCACATACCAACCCATATAAGAAATAAATTGGATTATAAAGGGAGAAAATGTGTGTTCCTTAGGTATGCTTCTTTTGAAAAAATGTATAGATGTTATGATCCTACCACTAACAAAATATACAAATATAAAGATGTGATATTTTTGGAAGAAGAGTTTTATTTTGCAGGTGAAGAAACAAATGAAATTTCAAGGAAAGAGGCTTCTCCTAACACTTGAGAATTCCTAGAGGCGTCTCCTAAATCCATAGAGGTCGAAAGTATGTGCCATCCTCAAGTAGTCGAAGGAAATTCCCAAAATAACCAAGAAGAATCTACCCCTAAAGAGAAGAGGAAAGAGGATCAAGGAGAGAAAATGAAAACGAAACTACTAATGAAGAAGTAGTTAAACGTCATCCTTCTGCACTCCAAAGGAGATCAACTAGATTGAAACGACTTCCTTCAGAATGGAAATTTTACTATAACCCCTTTCTACTGATCATCCTCTATTTTATTTTTATATTACATCTAACGTTTCTTTGAGCTATCAAGTATTCTTGAGTGGCATTGATAAAAAACAGGAACTTAGATCATTCGAACAAGCTAAAGAGGATCCAAGGTGGAGAAAGGCTATGAGGAGGAGCTAGATGCGCTCACCAAAAATGGAACATGGGAGATCACTATATTACCAAAGGGAAAGAAGGCGGTAGGATATAAATAGGTGTTTAAGATCAAACACAGGAGTGATGATTCCATCGAATGATTCAAAGAAAGACTAGTAGCAAAAAGATATATACAAGCTTATAGAGTTGATTATAAGAAGACCTTTACACCGGTTGCCAGGATACACTATTCGAGTGCTCATATCCATTGCCGTAAACTATGATTGGAGTATGTTTTAAATGGATGTGACAAATGCTTTCTTTCAATGGGATTTAGAAAAAGGAGTATATATGCAACTTCCTCAAGGTCTCCAACATCAAGAAGAGAATGCATGTAAACTCCACAAAGCAATCTATGGAATCAAGCAATCCCTAAAAGTATGATATGTCAAACTAAGTCATGCTTTTCTTAGTGGTGGTTTTGTTAAGTGCAATGTGACTCATCCTTATTTGTTAGAAAAAACAATAAAAAAGTTATGATTGCGTTAGTATATATCGATGATATTATTATAACTGGAAATGACATTCATCAAATAGACATAGTTAGAAATTTCTAAAGTCTAGATTTGAAATTAAAGATTTAGGAAGAATAAAATATTTTCTAGGAATTGAACTAACATATTGTCACAATGGGCTAGTTATATCTCAAAGAAATATGCTCTTGATTTGTTACAAGAAATAGGTAAACTAGGAGCAAACCGACTTGTAGTTCCGTTTCCACCTCCGGAGCCTTAACCGATGATGATAAATCATATGAGGACATAAAGAGATATCAAAGACTTGTAGGAAAATTGATTTATCTCACTATCATTAGACCGAATATAGCCTATGTCATGAGTCAAATAAGTCAATAGATGCATGCTCCAAAGAAAGGTCATTGGAGAGCAACCGAGCAAGTCTTTCACTATATCAAAAGATCCCCCGGATTAGACATTTGGATGAAAAATAATGGAAGTTCAGAAATTGAAGGATATTACAACGCAGATTCGGCGGGTGACTCTAAGGATAGGAGGTCCACCATCGGATTTTGCATGCTCGTAGGAGGGAACCTAGTTGCATTGGAAAAGCAAGAAGCAACATGTGGTATCTAGATCAAGTGCGGAAGCCGAATATAGGGCAATGACGATAGCCACAAGTGGGATAATTTGGTTGAAAGCATTTGTTGAAGAGTTAGGTTTCAAAGTGTCCATTCCAATCAAGTTTCATTGTGACAACCAATCCGCAATTCATATCGCATCAAATCCCGTCTTCCATGAGCGCACAAAACATATTGAAGTAGCTTATCATTTCATACATCAAAAGGTGGAAGAAAAACTAATTACTATACCTCACATCAATGGAGATCAGCAACTTGTGGATATCTTCATCAAAGGAGGAACTGCGGCCCATCTCAAAGAGATAATGGTCAAATTGGATACTATCGATACATATGCACCCAACATATGGGGGAGTGTTAAAATGAAGTACCATTCGGTTCACCTAACTCATCAATAATTTAATCCTCTCATCAACACAATTAAAGGTGTTCAACAAAGTCTCATAAGCCTCATGGAAATGGTTCAAAATTTGGACAAAAGGAAGATAAGAATTTTGATCCCAAATGGGCCAGAATTCTGGTCCAAACAATAGCCCACTACAAGGTCCATTTGGCCTGACTCTAGCATCCAAGTTGGGCAGCATTTATGCTACCCAGCCTAGGCCCAGAAAGGGCCCCTTGATGGTCCAAAAAGGGGAAGGCCCAAGACCTTCCCAATTTACTAGTTGTTGGGAAGGATCCCAATGGCTAGATACTACCCGTTAGTGCATCCCCAGACATTCTACTCTATTGACTATTTTCTATAGTTTGTTTGGGGAGTTTTCCTTTCCTTGTCTTCTTCTCTAGTTTTGCTCTATAAATAGAGCACTTCCTTGTATTGTAAACGAATGATTTAGTACTCAAATGTACTCATGTATTCTCTCTTAAAAGATCAAAAAAATTTTGAAACATTTTCATTTATTTCTTGTTATTTGTCTTCTAAAATTACAACAATTTGTACTTAATTGCACCGCAATTTGAAAAATAGACATGAATTGGTATATGTTAGTTCTCGATACAAAAAATTTGAGTATTGTATTGCGATGATTTATGAATTTAGTTAATCTAAAAAAATGTAGTTTGTAATTAATTGCGTCGCAATTTGAAAGATTTTTATTGCTTTCTTTTGCTTTTCTATTTTTACCCAAAATGCAACATGAACTTTATTAGCTCTCAAATACAAAATTTTGCCTTGTTTTCCTAAGAAGATTACGGAATAATAAAAACGGATGATAATCATAACAACATTAATAAAGAAAAATGAGAAGATAATGTTAGTAATTCTAATTTTGGTACATAAATACATAGTTTTAGGTATATAATTTGCAATCCCTATTATATGTACGAAATTCACATGCATATGTAATTAGCATTTCTATTACAGGCTTAACATGCAGCTCTGTACAATGTTTCCATATTTCCTGACAACAAACAAAAAGAAAACAAAACATTCAAATGCGAAAATACTATTTGATCAGAAGAAAATTTTAGGTGAGAGAGAGAGGGGGAGTTATATGTTGAAGAATTCTTCAACCTCTTTCTTCTGTGAGAGGGTAGCCTCTAGAAAATTGTTCTTACTTGTCTTCGTTCTCCACCTTTGTTCTATTTCTTCCATTAATCTCTTGTTCATAAACTTGCCAATCAATATCTAATTTGGGATCATTTTTGAATATAATCCCAAGCTCTTCCTGCACGTGAACCCTCACCATTCACCGGTACTAAAGCCATCGCCCTTGCATTCTCAGCATCAGCTTGACTCGGGAGAAAAGCCTCAACATCTGCTCTGGTTGAAGACGAAGCCTTGCCATTTGCCCATGCAGCCATTGCCATTGGATCCTCAATATAGAGCGGCGGGCCAATGGTCATTAGAATTATCATCTAAAAGACAAAATGACAAAAATCATTATATAACATCTATCATAAAATCATTATCTAATTTCTATGAAGTTTAGTATATTAATGGAGGGTACACTAATAGCCCGCATACTATCCCCACTAGATAAGCACACTAGAGCCTCAAAATCTCTCTACTACTATCATTTAAGTTTTAATTTTGGATTTTGCTTGAGGAGACATCAAACTAGAGATTTCTTCACTATTATCATTGTTTAAAAGTTATAAAAGAAGAGTTTGGAAGTCATTAAACGAAGACAACTTACATGCTGCATTGCATTGGATAGACTTGCTTTTCCATTTGAAGAACTTGTAGAAGCATGGGATGTCCTCATTGCTTGTGCTTGTCTTAGTTTAATTGCTTGTTGAGCCATGTCGCCAAATGCACTTAGACAAACATTGTTGAAGAACTCAACTAACCCCAGAGTCACAACTAGACGATTTGAATGAAAAAATATAACTGAAACAAGGTTCTTATAATCTCCTTCACACAGGCCTTGGATGTTTGGGATCTCAACTGGATTTGAACCAAAGGGAAAAATTTCACCCACCGCAGCATTGATGAGGCGATGAGGAAAATCTCGAAATTTAGGGACCGTGTTTTTGAAGACATAAGTGGCATGCTCAAGCCATAGACAGAAGGCAAGCACTTTCATGGCCTCCGTAGGATCTCTACTAAGACTCATTACAATTAAAGTGTAGAAAGCGCGCTCAGTATAGTGAAACACTAGAAAAAATTCAGTGGTGCACCCCCCCGGGAGAAGCCATTTCTTGTAGCTTTAGAGTTCTCTTGTTTTGGTTTCTTTTTTGATAATGGAGAGCTTTGGTGGCTAGTATAATGCTTTCACCCTTCTTATGTAGGGGAAGGATAGTAATAAGCAACTAAGGTTTTGATGATGTGGGTGTTTGAGTTTGCAAGTGAGATAAAAGCAACTATGTATTTCACTTTTTATTTTTCTCCTTTATTATGAACATTTCTTTTTTCTTTTTTTTGAGAAAAGCATTTAGAGACATCAAATTAAAAACATTTCACTTGAAAAAGCATTATCATTTTTTTGGGTGAAACACATTGCCAATAAAAAGAGAAAGAATCAAGAGAATTTCGGTAAAAAATCATTCGTTCTCAGTTCCTTTTGGGTACATACATACATATATATACTGTCAAATAAAAATTAGGTTCGTCTTTGTTTGATATTTTCATTTTTACTGAAATTAAATGATTGGCCTAAAAAAGGAAAAGAAAATTCTTTAAAAATGAATCAATAAAAATTGTGCTTCAATGCGTTTTGGAGTTAAATGACCAGAAAGAACGATGTATTTCAATTAAAGGCATAAACACTCTTCAATCAAAGAAACAAAGCATTAAAGGAAAATAGATCCAAATTTAAGTAGACAGACTTTATTCGAAGTACTAATAACTCTCCATGAATTGTGCATTATGTGGAGGATGACTCCCTGGGTGGTGATTTTGAGGCCTTCCTCACATACTTCCTCGTCCAAACATGCTTTCCATTGATGGTGAACTTCACTTTTCCTTGCCCTCCAAGGACATCATCAATCATGGAGGAATGTCGAACAACAAGACGGGCATACAACACTTGTTGCTCTCCCTCCTTAACATCTTGCATGTAAATTGCTTCAATGATATCTCCATGTCTCCTGATATCCACACGCAGAGAGAGAGAGAGAGAGAGAGAGAGAGAGAGAGAGCATCAGAATTTTGTACTTTCACCCAAATAAGAGGGTTCCAAACCCATATTCCCTTCCTTATATTGGGTCAATGGCCCCTATAAACCCGTGGCCCCCTTTTAAAGCAAAAGATAATATACAAATATACTAATAAAATTCAAATAGAAAGAGTGATTCACCTTGTAAAAAATTCTCTAACCTCTTCTCTTGTGATAGGGTAACCCTTCGAAAATGTCAAGAAAATAGTCCTATCGTCCGGTGCAACATCCTCATTTGCTTCCGGTTGGGCAACTTCCTCATTAGCCCTCAAATGAATCTGACTAAACAAATCTCCAAGCCCATTAATAATTTTTCTTTGATTGGTTAGATCATAAGGATCATGACCAATCAAACTTGATGAAAAAGACCCCTCACCATTCGCGGCCGCTAGAGCCGCTAATGCAATTGGATTGATCATGTGAAGATGAGGATCACAGTTTAGTAGATGTGGAAATAGAGGAGAAGCTATCGTTGGAGTTTGCAAAATATTGTCCACACCCATTTCTTGCTCCATTGAAATGACTGCACTTGCACTTCCAAGGGAAGAACTGGGAGTAGAATTAGGATGCCCCGTCAACATAACTTGCTTGTTTTCGTATGCTTGTGCAGTGATATCACTGAAAGCTCGAAAGCAAACATCGTTCATAACCTTAGCGACACCGCGAATTGTCCTCAATCGATTCTTATAAAAGTATTGCGCCGAAATGATGTCATGACGATTTTCTTCGCATAGGCTTTGAATCAATGGGATTTCTGCAGAGTCCGGAGCAATCGAAAGGTTGTCATCTTCAATACATTTCAAGCACACAACCGTCTCCTCTGCCACTGCATTGAGGATGGTTTCCGGGTAAAACCTAAGTTTTTCAACTAGGTTCAGAAATCCAAGGTGGGATTGTTCAAGCCATATCCAAAATGCAATCACTTGCATTGATTCCGCAGGCTCTCTGCCGATGTTGATGACAAGTTTTGTGTAGAGTTCACGGTCAATGGCATGAAAGAGGTAGAACTCTTCTTGGGTGCAATTGGAAAAAGTGACAGATGAAGAGGAAGCCATTGTTGTGTGATGTTCGGAAAGGTTAAGGTTGATGAGAAAGATACGAGAATGATTGGGGGATGGGTTTTTGCTTTGAGGGTTAATCATTTCTATTTATAGAGAGTAATGGGGTCTGTTGAGGATTAGGAAACAACCTTTCATGGGGTCTCTTGGATTCAGATTCATTGCATATGCATGCATGCATTCGAAATTTGTGGAAAAGTTTAATGTTTCTTTGTTTAAATCTTTTCAAATGCAACGTTTTGGAATTTTCTTTTAATTTCTATTTTCAAATTTATCCCAAAATAATAAATTAAAAATTATTTTTTTCCATGAAAAATACCCTTTTATGAGTGGGGTGGGGCCACCTCACCTACACATTAGATGAGGTTTTATATGATAAAATCCTTCATACGTGGCAATCATCCAAAAAATATCGAAAAAAATTTTTTATTCATGAAAAGTTGGAAATTATTTAAATAGCTAGAAGATTTATATTAAAAAAAAAAATCTATAAAAAATATTTTTGTTATTAATTTTTTTTATATTTGTTGAACAATTATTTGCGAACAAGCCCCTCATCAAGTTATGAATATTTTCTAGATTTAAACGGCGTCGTTTAATTCCCTTCTCTCTCTGTCTCTGTCTGTCTCTCTCCCCTCCCTCCTCTACTCACAAGTCGCAACGTTTTGAATCTCCTGTTCTAGAAACGATACATTTTGGCTTTCAAAGGCGTCGTTTGGCACATTTCTTTGTCTCCTGTTCTGAAACGACGCATTTCCGCTGCGCAGGCCTCTTTCCCTCTTCTTGCCCCCCCCCTCGGGTTTAGCCGATTAGATGAAGAATTTGTTCACAATTTCTATCGATGCTCTATTGAGTGGATAATTTGGTAAATCGGATGCAAATTGGAAGTGAGTTTTCGTGTTGTTAGGGTTTTTGATGTGTTTCATGGTCCTTCCCTGTTTGGTTGCAGACTTTGGCTTGAGGTTAGTTTTAGATATCCCATATTTTTTAGAATATCGTATTTTTTGGGTATTTTTAAGATTTTTGTTTTTAGTGATGTTGAAATTAGTTTAATAATGATAGTGTTGAGTTGTGAAATGTGGGGTTACTGAATTTGGGAAGTTGGTTTCCAGAATAGATGTAGAGTTTTGGGTTTTTATTGTATTTGAGAATTCATTTTAGTTCCTAAGCATGAATAAATCAGCGTCATCATTTATGTTGAGTTATGGAATGTGGGTAATTGAATTTGGGTACTTTTTTTCTTCTAGGATTAATGTAGAACTCTGGGGTATTTTTCTTTCTAATCGTGTTGAATTTGGTCTTAGGATGATGGGTTAAGAAATGTCTTCAATTTGGGAACTTAGGTTTCTGCAATTTAATATAGGATTTTGGGATTTGTTTCTAATCATGCTGAAAATAAAATTTATTTGCAAGTTTTAAGTATCATAACCGATGAGTTATGAAATGTGGATTCTTGGATTTGGGGAAACTTAGTTTCTTGGTTTTAGTTCTTCTGCAAGTCTTCTATTTTCTTTAGATTTTAATTACTTGAATTGCTTTGTACTGACGTAATTTAGTGGAACTGTGGTCTGAGGCAGGAAGCAGGATAAAAAGGCCTTTGGCGAGGTTGAGACCATTGTTGTCTAATAATGGTAGTCAGATCATGGAAGCAGGATTAGCTTTGCTAAGCCTGTCGCTATTCGGTTGCACACGTGTTGACCTAAGAAAGGCATCGTGTCTGTGACTATAGGTCCCATGACATTTGTGCTGACGCCTCTCACAGGTGGCCAGATGTCCTTGACTTGATGTGACTGGCTTTGCTAGATTAGCTTAGGGGAAGGATGTGCAATAAACCTTATTCTAGTTTCTCAAGTGAGAAGTTAACAATGACTTCATTTTTTTTCCCCCATAATGACATGTTGGTGCTAATCATTTTGGAGCTCTATTTTTTTTTTTTTTCTCTCTTTTAAGACTTAGAGCTTGACAAAGTGAAGTTACTGCCCTTTTTGTTTCCAAGCAGAAGACTTAGGAAAAAATGATTTTACTTGTAGTAACTTGAGAAGGCTTTCCTAATTTTCTAACATTTATTTTTATTAGGTATTAATTACATTTTCCCATGGGTATGAAAATGGATTTGTCAAATGGTCTGTTATGGATAATAAATAAATGATAGATTTTCACAGTGCCTTTTTCTTAGAATGATAGTAGAAGCATCAATGTCATCTCTTTTATTTCTTTTGTTCTGTTTTTCGGAGTTATTTATTACTCTGTAGGGGCAGATAAATAACACTCAGCTGGTTGCTATCCTCTCTAGCCCTGAAAATGGTTGGTTGTGGCAGGCAGGCTGAGCCTCATACAAAAGTTGATGTTATTTGATGTAGCCAGTACATGATTTGTGCTCTAGATCATTATTTGTTGAAACCATTGAAATCATTGGTGATATATCTCTACCTCCTTTTAAGTACATTTCTGAAGAAGATGCTCTTTTGGACGTTAGAAGCTACAAAGTCTATTTAGATATTGAAAGCTTCAAAAAAGAAAAAAAAAAAGGAAGAAGAAGGAGAAAAACACCACACTCTTATTGAGGGAAATGTACAAGATTGCACATTTGAGAGATTTGAAAGAAACCTTAAGTGCGCACGATAATATTAGAGAGCCATGCGATAAAATATTCCAATTATTTATTTATTTATTTATTTATGTGGTGGGAAGTGCTGTTCATACTTGTTATTAATGCTCCTCAAATTCAATTTATTTTTTTTTTCAGTTATTCTTTTTACTAATATTGATACAAGGAATTTAGTCAATTTCTTCTTAGAAAATTAGGCAACAGAAGTAATACAGTAGAGGGAAAAAAAGGTAACAAATCTTATGCTGTTGATCATGAATTGACGTTCCCAATCATTTCATAGAACATGCTGTAGCTGCCTCCTGTTTGTGCCGTATCTAGTTAACCTTAGAGCTACAGAATTTATTAGATTCTATATAAGTTGTTAAATAGAAAAATCATTGATGCCTGCTGTAAATGCTTAAATTTGTGCAGAGTTTTGTTCCAGAATTGCATTTTCATTTTGAGAGGTTGCACCCTCATGGTCAGAGCATATACATGGCAGGAGGTGCTTAATACCCATTGGTTCTCCTGCTTACTTCTTTCTGTCTATTTCTATCAAGCTCCATATATATGTGAATGTCACATTTAGTGAATCCAATAGTCCCATTTCTCCAAGTTTATATCCTTTAAGAATGTAAGAATGTGTTCTAGTATATGTCATCACAAATGATTCGAATCCATTGTTCAATACCTTTTGTGCACTTTTCTGCCCAAATATACATACCTAAGTAAGCACATCCATAGGTATATTGAAACACGTACAAATCCTTCCTACATTTTGGTTTCTTTTAGGGGCGTTCACTGTTGGTCTTGGTGGGTTATTGCTCCTATTTCTAGGCCAAAACAAAATTTCAGATTTTCCATTCTCTTAAACTTTTGCTTGCTAATAGATTGTTAAAACTGGCATTCGTTGGGCGTTCAGTCTCTGCTGGCACCGGCTGGTTTCAGTCATAATATTTGATCATTGTTTTTTGTACTTGGAAATAAAAAATATTGAATCAGAAAACTCAAAAGAGTTCAATCCAGATTTATCCTTGACATTTGAAGAAGAAAGAGCAGACTGAATCCTATGACCCACAACCATTTACGCTGGAGCGATGGCTATAGGATAACTCAACCATGGTTTTCATGGGTGAAGAAATTGTCCGATGAATACTATGATGAGGAAGTGACAAATTACTGGCACTCATGTCTCATTTATTTGGAGAAAATCAAAGATATCCTTTCATCTATGGAGTTGGCATCATGAAAAATGGAGAGAGAGAGAGACAGAGTGCAGCGGTTTCATTGCCAAGATATGCAGGCAAAGTAAGAAAAGCTTTAGGGTTTCTTTTTTCTTAAACACAAAACAACAGCATTTTTATTTAAAAAAAAAAAAAAGCATGCAGAATCTGTGTACCAGTAATTGGCTATTGGATTTTCTTTAGGCAGGCTGGCCATCCCCCAAACTGGGCAATTCAAGTATTTTCTTGTTGACAATAGTAACTGCATCAGCTCTTTCCAAAAGAAGTAGCCGACCAAACACCAATATTCTGGGTTGGGTTGGCATTTCTTTAAACAGATTAATATTGAAATTTTAAACACATAAAAGATAATTTTCTAACAACTACTACTACCACTAATAACAATAATAATTCAAGGAATTAAAGAGAGAGGGAAAAAAAAAAAGATAAGTTTATTATTGCTTAAAAAGCAAAAACATCCAATAGCAGCATTTAAAAAGAATAAAGAAAATGAAAATGAGAAACACTAAAACATTATTTTAGAAAATCAAAAAGCACAAAAGATGTCCCTCTAATGAGAATGGTAGTGGTGGTAATCTTTAATCGAGGAACTTCTTCACATACTTCCTCGTGCATACATGCTTACCGTTGATGGTAAGCCTCAACCTAAAGTTCCCTTTAAGGACCTGGCCAATCATTGAGGAATGATGCAGCACAAGCGAGCATAAATTGCTTGTTGGCCTGGATATACTTGTTGTATCTCTAGTCCCTCAACTATGTTTCCATATTCCCTAACAACAATTAAAAAAAAAATCTATGAGAAGATAATATTTTGTCCGAATGAAATTTTAGGTGAGAGAGAGGGGTTACATGTTGAAGAATTCTTCAACCTCTTCTGTGAGTGGGTAGCCTCTAGAAAAGATTGAAAACAAAGTTCTTTTTTGCCTTTGTTCTCCACCTTTTCCTCTCCCTTGTTCTATTTTTTCCATCATCTCTTGTTCATAAACCTGCCAATCAATATCCAATCCGGGATCATTTTGAATATAATCCCAAGCTCTTCTTTCAGCCAACAAACCCTCACCATTCACCGGTATTAAAGCCATTGCCATTGCATTCTCAACATCAGCTTGACTTGGGGAGAAAATCTTCAACAACATCTGCTCTGGTTGAAGGTGAAGCCTCACCATTTGCCCACTTGTATCAAGGTTTTGTACACAAAATTATAATGGAAGAAGCCATTATTGTGGGGTAAGGCTTTTATTTTAGGCTTTTGATGACGCGGTGATTGAAAGATGTGGGGTTCTTTTTTAAAGAAAGGGCTAGGTGACTATGGGGGATTGCAACCAATGTTTTTAAATCTTTTGCATGCAAAAAGGGGAAAAGGTGAAATGTTTATTTCTCATTTGTAACTTTCCAAATACAATAGTTCCAAATAAACATTTGGCGGGATATCCCATCTCCTTTTATTGTTTGGAATGTGTCCAAAATCTCATGCTTTCTCAAAAATTTGGATTTTATGTTAGTCGCAAATTTCAAATTTGTTATGATGCCATGTATAGTATTGGGATCATTTTGGTTATGGATGAGTTATTCTCTTGTCCTTTGATTTACTAGATTTTAATATTATTCTTGTGAGATTTCAATTAGGGTATATCTAATATACTGTTTTTTTCCTCGTTTCCTCCTTTTTGTGTGCCTGTGTGTGTGAAAGCATTCATTTTCTATTGTGTATGATGAAAGATGATAATCCAAATTGTGAGATTAATGTATTAACTTTCTTCCAAGTACAAATAAGGATGAAAATTTTAAATGTCACGACTAGGTTTCCTTAAAACAGGGTTTGCTCTAGGTCTTCTTGTGCGTAAGAAACGATGTCTCCTTTATTAAAGCAACTTAAGAATAGTTAAAAACACATCATTGAATGATTCATTTGAAGGCTCCGCTTTTTTTTTGGGGGGGGGGGGGGGAGTTAACATTGTATGGATAATATTTTTCTAGGAAAATCTTTTTTGTGTATAGCATTTTAGTTTTTTTGTTTTCAAAATATCAAGTATCATGTTTTATGGATTTGGATCTTTTGTGAGCTTTATATTTTAATAACTTCCTGCAGTTTACTTTGGTTTTTCTGTTGACTGGATTTTTGTAGTTTACTAGAAGATTATCAACCCGGCACTACATGAAACAATGGAAAATGTTGTGCAGAAATTTATTTTGTGAACTGGATGATGCCCAAGAAAAAGTGTGAGAACGTTCTGTTTGCAAAGTCTAAACAAGAAACAAGCATTTCTTTTTGCCACCTCCTCTGCCACCACTACCTCCTTGGGTACTCTCAGGCCTCGAGGTTGCACTTATCATTGCTGAAGCATTACCCGATATAGTCTCTTCAAAGAGTTGACACTAGAATCCTTGAAATCTCCTGCCCAACAAGCAATTGAGCACGAATCACCTCATACTCCGGGGTCTAATTGTGCAAGAAAACACTGCCCTACTTGTAGCTCATCCTGTTCCTGCATCTTCTCTCTTCAAAAGCCTATTTCACATCTCTATAATATTTGAACAGAGATCTTTCTTTTGGTCAGCCCTATAGACATTTTGCATCAAGTTATGAATAAGGATAAATTATGCTTCCTTTCCCTGTATTACAATTGTAATATCATGGCTACTAAATTAACTGAAGTCCTTTCAATCTGGTTGAAGAGTTTATAATCTTCAGTTGTCCATTTTTTCGTAACCCAACCTGATTTTCAGCATGTGGATCTTTAGTTAGATGATCCAACAAATCTTAGCATGTCAAATATCTTATGATTGTCATTTTCCGTTAAGAATAATTCTCCCTACCAATTAATAATTGATGTGTGATTCTAAAAAAAGATGCAATAACTTCTATAACTATCTTTTTCTCAACGCTACTAGCAGTCATCTCACACAATTGCAGAATATTCACTAATTCTGATTAGGCAGATTGCACCCATGTAAAGATGAAGAGTGCCCACGAATGGTATTGTGTGTTAATGCCGCGTGAACAGCGCCCCCTGGAAAGTGCTGTGAATAGTACTGCATAAACAATGTAGTGAACAGTAAACTGCACTATCGGTTGTACGAATCACCCTTGGTTCGCACTGGTTCGCACCCCACAAACAGTTACGACCACACCTGGGTCATATCCTTACATAAATGTGCAACCCACCACTCGGTTGCGATGAAAAAGGAGAAAGGGGGGAAGAGTTGAGAAAAAAAGAGAGGAAGAGATTTTAGTGTTTGTTTCTCTGGTTAACCTAATTTCGATACCATCTTTAGAGAGAAACAGATTTGAAAAAGCCATACACTTTCCCAGTGTCTCACTATATATGTGCTTTCTAAGACGCGTCTCACCATATGTGTATACATTATATATATGTGTATAGGGTTTATATAATAGACAAAATGATTAAAATACCCTTATATACATAAAACACATAAAGCATATTTTAATACATAGCAGAGACATTTGGTGATTCTTAAGAGAAAAAGGCAAATTTTGATCATGTTTTGTGTGTGGTCTATGTTTTCCTTATCTAACTTTGTTATTAAAATTCCCTTTTTTTCTTGGACAAATAGAGATAGGTGATTACTAAGTACAGAAAGCAAGATTTGATTGTGGTTTATGTGTGGAATAGTTTGTATTAAATCTTCTTTATTTGATTAAGAAAAAGGCCAAATATTTCTGATCTAGAATTTTTAGATTTAAGGGTTTGGTGTGATATAATATCTTTTTATATATTATTCTAGATTCAAGAGTTTGTAAAGGTGAAATATTTTTAATCTAGAATATTTAGATTTAAGAGTTTGGTATGATATAATATCTTTTTATAGATTGTTTTAGATTCAATGGGTTGTAAAGATGAAATGTTTTTAATATAGACATTCTATATTTAAGAATTTGGTATGATACAATATCTTTCTATAAGTTGTTTTAGATTCAAGGGTTTGTAAATGTGAAATGTTTTTAATATAGGATTTTTAGATTCCAGAGTTTGGTGTGATATCTTTTTAAAGAATTTTTCAAGTCTCAATTTCTCTCTCTCTCTCTCTCTCTCTGTTTTTTTTTTTTTTCTTTTTTTGGGCGTGATGCCAATATCTCATGTGACAACATCTAGTTAGATAATTGGTGGTAGATTTAGCGTTAAATGTACTTCTCAAAATTACATCCGTGCCACATCAGATATTAAGATTGTCTTGGTTAAGATAGGGTTATAATGGGTCCAATTTATCTAATTTCTAGATAAATATTTTAAAATTTGATAATTTAGAATTAGGATTATGTCATGTGCTATTGTTTTCCATTTTTTGGTGTAAATATTTCATTTTATATTTGATTGTAAATCATGATTTAGAATTTCAAGTGACATAAAAATAAATATTTCGATGAAATATGTATAGAACTTAGCTAAATATTATGGAATTTCCTCTTACTACATCAATGAAATGAATTTTAACAATCCAAAATGCTATAAAACCATATAAAATTAGTCAAACCGTGTCCTCTAATGAGGACTATAACAAGCTTTTTATAGAGCACTGTATCGATGGAGTGAACGATTGTCACTGATGAACTCATTTTAGAGTAAGCCTTTTGTTTCTAGTTTTTGATGATGGGGTGATCAAAATATTCAAGAAGGTATTAGCATAATCTAGAAAGTAAAATTAATACAAATCCATATTGGCAAAAAAGGGGTCTGTATGATGAGGCATGAGATATTGGCACTAAGAAACATGATGAGATGAGAAATCCTTCAGAAACTGTAAATCATTTTAAATCCTAAATCAGAAAATTTTTCTTTCCTTTTTTGCATGCAAAAGATTAGTAAAACAACTCACATGTTCACACTCTCAAACATTGCTCTAGGTCATCAATCATGAGCTTCCCCTCTATATAAGAACCTAACACTTGACACAAGATCACAGTGTGCTCTCCTATCTTTTCATCACCCCCATCAATTAAAAACCAAAACCAAGAAAATAATTCTAAACCTAGAACCATTGACGCTTCAAATGGTTTCGGCCTTGCTTGGAAGAAATGACTGACATCTTTCACTCAATCGATTGTGAGGTCTACACCAAGCTTGTCATACATCTTGATAGGGATCCTGAGGAATTGATGAAAGTACTAGCTTTTTGGCTATGGCTTGAGCAATCTTCACTCGGATTCGCAAACATGGTTGAAAGAATCGGGCTGCTCCCTCATAACATTATCAATGAGGTAGCAGAGGAATCAATACTCTGCTTAAAATGCATACAAAGTGATGTCTTTCCCTTTAATTCAGATGTAGGGGAAATTCCTTTTGTCATTTCACTTTACTACTACCTTGAAATTCGACTTGGCACAAGGCAAGGGGTATTGGATATGCAGACGGTTTTGCTTGACGGATTGTGATGATCTAATGATGCAAGCGATTCAAATGAAGCAGACTCTGTTGATGGGGTTTTCTCACTCTGTTGCGAGTTCTTCACTTGGAACTGCACTTGGAGTCGGTGCAATGGGCCTTGGTCCTCCCAGTGACTCGCAAACTCCAATTGATAATGATGTAATTTATGGTCCAATGACGGATCCTTCACTTTCATATACCCTCAACTATGATGCCTCTGGGGCAGGTGTTGCAGCTGCTCCTCTTATAGTGAATCCAGTGGTAGCGCCTGCTGCAGCAAATGTCGAACATCCTGATCCACTGGGCATGGTCCATTATGCTCCTTTTGATCGGGTAAATCAACATATAGTTGTTGATGAAGAACTCGCAGGGCTTATGAGTCATCTTCATTTGCCGTTTGATGAGGAGGTTCCTAGAGAAGGAGAGCTAAAAAGTGAAGTTGCATCTGATGAAAGAACCATTTCCTTAACCCTCTCCAACAGTTTCCCGATTTCCAGAGAAGATGTCAGTAATTTCTTTACAAGGTATCCCATCCCCTGATTTGATATATTTGTACTTGGATATTATTTGGCTAATTTTATTAATAAATCTGATGCCTTTTTTTTCACTTATATTTTTGAGAATTTAGGAGGCATACAGACATCATTGAGGAAGGAGGGTGACCAACAAGTGCTGAAAATTTGCGATAAATGGGAAGCAACAGTAAAGCAATCGTTCCATGATCGATCTTGTCCTTGGAGGAAAAAGTAAAGCAAAATTTGCGATAAATGCGAAGCATGTTTGGGCTTGAAAATTTGTGAAAAAGGTGCCATGATCACCTCCTACAGAATCATCTGGATAGGTTCATTGCCCTTGAATAATAAAAAAAAAAAAAAAAAAAAAAAAAAAAAAGTTTGATCTGGGATTAGTTTATTAGAGTTTTAGGTGTCTAACAGAGCATTGTTAGGGTTTTTTGTTGCAGGTTGTGATTTCTGTATTGGTTGTCTTTGTTTTGTAGATGATAAACTTGTATCTTCTTTCTAAATGTTGATCTGAATAATAATGGAATGCTCTGTTGATGTAATACTGGTTTGATCTCGTATTCCCCTTTTTACTTGGGATTGGAAATAAACTTGGTCTTTGCTCCAGCTTTCCATTTCTTCCTTTTTTTTTTTTTTTTTTATATGATCGGGTATCCAAAAATCCGACTAATTCGATTCAGGTTTACGGAATTGATTCTCTTAACATCTGTTTTTCATTCTCAATACTCGAGCTCAAAATCTTAATTAAGGAAGTTTCATGCTATGTCGACCACGTTGGTATTTTTTATTTTTACTTGTATGTTATCATATGTTTTTGTTATCTAAAATATGAAAAGAGTACCATACTACTTAAAAGATATGAGGAATAACATCAATAGGGAGTGAAGAATGTTGTATTTCCCCGGGTGCATTTAATCATAGTAGGGGTTAGGAGATGGTTATTTTTTATTTTCTATATTTTATTTTTATTATATTTGTATTTGTTTGAAGCAAATCTTTTTTTATGGATAAATAGAAAGAGTAAATATTTTTGATTTAGATATCTTAGATCCAATCCTAAAATATTTTCATGTCACTCCAAAATGTTTTTCATATATTGTATATTTTAAAGTTTTCTAGATGAATTTGTTCTCGGTGGTATTTTTGAAAATCGTATTAAATATTTAGATTGTCTCGACATGATTGTTATATAATTTATCACATCATATTATAAATAAATCTTTTCAAACTTGAATATATATGATAATGTAATCTATCATTTTAATTTTATAAATAATTCAAAGTATCTATTTCCAAAAGTTATCGTTGTTCAGCATGAATCTGAGAGGTCCCAAAGAGATATCAATGGTTTTATTTTGTTTTCTTTTAATCCTTTTAATGAAGAAGGAAAAACTAATGAACTGATTTCTCCCCTTCATCGAGTTTATTCATATATTAAAATTAAAATTTTAATTTATACTTTTCCTTCTCCCCTCAACTTAAAAAAAAAAAAAAAAAGTTAAATTAAGCAAAGGTCGAGCAAGATGAACCTATATAATAAATTAAGTTCTTCTATTTTGCCCAAAAAAAAAAGGAATGATCCAAAAGTAATTCAACCCACATTACAAAGTTTAAATTAAATTGCTTCTTTTAATTATTATTTTAATAATAAGAAATATAAAACCTAAATTTCATTTTTCTAGAATTCTAAATTTAATTCGGATGAACTCCGTAACAAGAAAGCTAGTTTTTTGTGAAGATGATAATTTTGAGGGTTTTGTTTACACACTTTCTTGACCACACATGCTTGTTCTGTTGGGATTTGATACTAATTTTTCTATCATTTTTTGTATGTACAAAAAATGATATAAAGACTTTTAGGTATGAGAATAATATTTTATTTAATTATTCAAATAAATAAATTATTTTATATATTATTTATACATGTATAATATCCAATGTTCGATATTATGTTTTCTTCTTTTTTTTTTTATAAATAGAAAGGGTAAATGTTTCTGATTTAGATATGGAGCTAAAATATTTTTAGTGATCCGACCCGAATCCGAGAAGGAACTAGTGGCGCATTTGGGAACAGATCCCTCTACTGGGTACTAGCGACACCCTATAAACCTCTCGTGCACATTGACCACACCGGACTTATTATAATTATTATTATTATTATTTTTTTCACCTACCGATATCCGAGTTTCACTTTATTAAACTAGTTTGAATACTGTGAAATCTATTAATAGATTAATTCTTCCAAATATTCTTTCTCCATTCTAAAGATTCGAACTCCAAAGTTCTAGTTAAGAAAATAGAGTATCCGATTATTCAATTCAAAAGAGTTTTAATACTCAGAATTGATTATTAGTCCATGTAAAAGGCCAACCAACAAAGCCAATGTCATGAAGATCACGGTCATCCAATGCCTGTTTAAAGGCCTGCATAGATGGAAAATCCATGATGCAAAGGAGCGACTACTCCTTTTTTTAATTCCAGTTGGTGCATTAAAAAGAAAGCGAGAACTCCTTGTTAAAGAACAGGATTATTTGAAGCAAACCTATTATTCTACTAACCTTAATTGACAAGTACAAGAATAGCTTTAAGGTTAAAAGGCACTAACCATAAAGTAAGTGAACCATTGCTTTCCACATCCCAATTTTTCAAATTTTTTTCTGAATTCTTAGAAGTGGCGAGACTGGAAACAGATTCAGTTTTCAAGAAACTAAGGTCAACCTCACTTGAAGACGTGACTGCTTCTTTCATCTCTTGGCGGTCTGCAATCAACCAGGAGTCGGCTCTTGCAGCAATGGTGGCCTCATCTGGTTCAAATCATTAAGCTGACAATAATATACCACTAGGGTTTGATCTCTGATTCGATCAAAGATATTTGATCCAAACATGGTCATGTTCTATTACAAACGATTTGTTCAAACAAAAAAACAAGAGTTCACATACATAATCATTCAAGTTAACCATGTTTAGCTGAGCACCGACTCTTTTTAAACAAAATCTTAATTTCAAATATTGTACAGCAAAAAAATATATGTCGAGAGAGTTTTATCCTTTAATGATCTAATTTATTTTAAATTTAATTTATTTAAATTCAATATGATTAACGAATACCGATGATTTATACAAAAATAACTATTCTAATCTCAAATGAGACAGTCTAATAATCATAACTTATTTCTCTAATCCCATGATCCAAAATTGAAATGTTGTATAATAAAAATAAATAAATAAATAATCATTCTAATTAAATATCCAAAATCTAATCTGTGTCGGGTTAGCCTAAAGCCCTACCGCGTCCAACCTGAAACGACCCCTTACTTTTATTAGATCCACCCTAGACAGGCCCAAATGCACCGAGTTATTTCAAAGACATATACCGAAATAGCCCCATAAAAAAAAATTAAAACAATACTTACAAAAAAATTTTAAAATTAACACACACATGTCTAGTGTTGAACACTCAATATATATTATTTATATAAATAATTTATATCCAATTTTAAATAATATATGTTGAGTCTTTAACACTCGGTATGTTACTGTCCATAATTTATATTTATTGAGTCTTCAAAAGTTAATATTTACTGTTAAATTTTTAAACTTTGATACGTATCGTTCACGTGTATATATATATATAAAGTTACTCAGATTTGACCTATGTCGAGGTGTTAATTTTGAATTTTTTTTTTCAATTGTGTTTTTTTTTTTTTAAGGGGCCATTTCGGCACACGTCTCGTCATTTCGTTGCCACGCTAGGCCGAGGCTTAACCGCAAACGACGTCGTTTGATCGTACAATTTCCATCTCCAAGCTTAGGCAAACCCAGAGACTAACCGATTCCAAAGTCACCATTTCCCAAGTTCACACCTCTCAATCCCCAATGATGGAACAACAACCACTCACAAACGGAAACTCCGGCTCCGGCACGGCGACGACCACCGCTGGCTCCGCCGCTTCCGTGGCTCCGGCGACAACGACGTCGAAACTCTCGCAATTAGCCGAGTCTCTCAAACTCGAGCACCAGCTGTTACGCGTCCCCTTCGAACACTACAAGAAGACAATCCGAGCCACCCACCGCTCCGTCGAAAAAGAGGTCTCCTCCGTCATCTCGGCGGTTTCCGACGCCGCCGATGGTGATCCGTCGCAAAACGACGCCGTTGAGCAACTCAATTCGCTCGTTTCCCGATTGCAAGGTTTGAAAAGAAAGGTGAGTCAAGAGAGAAAAAGACCTAAAGAAATGAAATTTGGCCTTGTTTTGTAGTTCTCGATGAGTCTTCGTCCTGATTCTTAGACCAATCTTGTGATTGAATTTGAAATTCTCTCCTTCTCTTCTTGAGTCTGGATTAGCGCGCTAATTTGATTCAAGAAGTTGATTGATACAATGGAAAATTTTTCCTGAATCAGATGATGTTCTTTTGATCTTTATTTAGCTTTTTTGTTCCGATTGCCGTTGTTTGTCAATCGAATTGAGATCTCTTAATCTAGTGCAGATTTTGTGTTTCTTACTCGGCTTGAAACTCTCTCTCTCTCTCTCTCTATATATATATATATGTGTGTGTGTGGTTGTTTGTAGTTAGAAGAAGGAAGTAGAACAGAGAACTTGCAAGCACAAAGATGCAGAGCCCGTCTCGATCACTTAGAATCAGCGGATGCCGAGAATTTAGCAGAATGGAACAAGACTCGGTTGAATCGTGTTCTTGTAGATTACATGTTGCGGATGTCATATTATGACACTGCAATGAAGCTCGCAGAAACCAGCAATATACGGGTAATCGTTGCCTACCTGATATCAACTTTATACTCTTTTACTGACAGTTTCTTAATATAGAGCTCAAAATGAATGAGCTCAAGAATTACAGTATTGACATTTTGAAATGCCATATGAAATTTCATTCCGGAAGAACTTTGCTTTTGTTTTATTTATGTACTTGGGTTATCAGAAGCTCCGATGCCCTTTTTGGTCAGACAAAGATTATGAGATCAATGCAAGATTGGGACAAGTTTTTTCTGTTGACCAATCATCTAGAGCTTTTTAGGCAGAGAACGAGCTTTGTTCCTAGTTTGGTAGAGGTTCTCTGTTAAAATCTTTAACATTCTTGATTGGCTAATCTGTGTTCTTTAAGGAACTTCTCTAGGACTAAAGTTTCAATCAAGTCTTTATTGTTATCAGACGATTCTTATGATTTTGACATGCAAATTGGCTCCATCTTGTTCCAATGTTCAAGCATGATTTTTGATTTCAGTTTCTTGTAAGGTCCAATTGTTGGTGTTCTCACTTTTGTTGGCAAATGTTTGCAAAGAAAAGGATTCTAGGGTGATTTGAGCAGATAGTGCTGTTAGCTTAATTTGTGCCCTAGGGATTGATCTAGTTCGATGTGGTTATAACAGGATCTTGTAGATATTGATGTTTTTCAAGAAGCAAGAAGGGTTATTGAAGCTCTTCAGAGCAGAGACGTTGCTCCAGCTCTAGCATGGTGTGCTGAAAACAAGTCCAGGTTGAAGAAGTCCAAGGTACTCTACGCTTTTAAAGTTCATCAACCCCAGTCACTGGTGTTCTATATCTGCTTTGTTAATTAGCTAAATTGATTCTATACATTGGATAGGACAAGATGCAAAGAGTTTAGAGGACATAACTTTGCAATCTTATTCTCCAATCTCCCTGATGTAATGACTAAAGCCAGATGGTCAACTGCTTGAAGTTTTCCTAAGCTGCAAATATTTTACTTTTCTAGTCTTTGCACCTCGGTTTTGAGATGTAATGATCTTCGGATGGGGTTGAAAATTGATGGCTGAACTTCTAAATGCTTCTTTGGTGAAAAGTGTTAATGATAACTCTGCTGTGTGACTGTCCGGCATCCAATGATGTATGATTAAGGACTTGGAAACTATGTGAAGAAAGAATAGTGAAACTTATTTGCAGTTGAAAGCACTATGCATTGACAAAAACTTTTTGCTATTACTGGATTTCAAGTACTTGAGGACTCCACTGCTTTGAGAATATTCATGAACATTTCTTGAGCTATGAGCCATGGAGAGAACTTTGGGATTTTTTCTTGGTTGAGAAAGTGGCAGGATTACCAAACAATGCATTTAGATTTGTTATCAAGTTCCCCTTTCTGTTGAGGTCCATCTAATTCTACAATTATTTCAGGCTTCACATAACAATGGCCACTTGAATGCTTGAACTGCTGCTCATTCTGTTGACCAGATTTACATGAGAGTTGTCATAGTACACATTCAAAAAAATATTGCATATCGTTGAAGGTCAGTGAAGTCCACAAGCCATTTTCTACTTCTATGCTCCTTGTTGGACAATGAGTTGTCCCTACTAATCTTCTATGACAATTCGGATTTTGGAATGCCAGTGCAATTGGCATTTTTGACAGACACTTACAACTTGTGTTCCAAAAATTGGCATTATAGATTGGAGATGTTGTAGACTAGATGGACAAATAGTAGTTAGGTGTGGTTGTCTTCAACAGCTTGGATACAAACTTAAAATTTGTTTAATTCCTGAGGAGAAAAAAAAACAAGGGGGGAGGTATTACGTTCTTTCTACATATAGGACACTATGAAACTCAAAGCCATCCCCCCCCCAAAAAAAAGAAGAAATTCTTTAGTCCGTTTGAGCATCAGCGTTTTGAGATGGCTGTAGAACCCTGGCATTGTCATTCTTTACTGTATTTAACAAAAGGTCTCTTAGAATAAGCTGAAAATCTGGTTAGTGGCTGGGTCATGGTCAAGAATGGATCTAAGTCCAAGGATGCTCCTTTCTTCTTCTGCAATCAGTTGAAATGATGCTGCTTTTATTCCTTGTTTGCTGGGGGAAAATCACGGTCTTAATAAGTGGGATTATGGAACACTGGCCTCCAGTAATTAGATATAACATCCTATATTTTTGCCTCAACTCAAAAAATAAATAAGTTGACATTAACTGGTACATTTGGCATAACTGTTTACACATGGTGAATGGTAAAACTTCTGATGGGAAATAGAATAAATTTACAAGCTTTTGGATCTAATCCTGTGTAATGTATCAAATGCCATAAGTTTTTTCTTTGACCTGCATCTTGTATGAGGTTAGTTATAGCCGTTGGATTGATGCATTGGTGCCACTCTGTTATTCTTTTAATGATTCCTGAAAGAATGTTTAAGGAGTTGAATGGAACCTGAGAAGTAAACGAAGATCTAAGAATTCCTGCTGTATTTATCGTCTGCTTAACTCAGAAAGGAAAAGGAAGTCCGGTCGTTCTTTACTTTAACCGCAGTTGGTAATCAACTCCAAGTTCTGGAATTATTTTCAAAGCACCTGAGATACTATTAGCCAGAGGATATGATGATATGAAATCACATATCTGAGGTCTAACTTTCCACCTCGTTGATCATGCTAGCCTGTGATCCTGGGTTTGTAGTGAGCTTACAATTAATGATGTTCCAGGTGGATGGTAAAATTTTGATATGAATGGGCATTTTGAGTTTGATCCCTCATGAGAGAGAAGGTCCCTTGCGGTTATTGAAGTTAGATGTGAGCAATCTGATCAACAGTGATGACTAGTTCTGCCATGCATATGTGTTGGAGGGGTTTGTGGCATGTGCCGGTACTTGAAAATGAGCCTTGAGCCTATGAACTAAACTCCTACAGACTTTTTTTACCGCACTTTGGGACATAGAAATGGACCACTGACTTTAAGAAAGTCGAACAACCTTAATGACAACCTGCTTGGAAGAGCAAATGCAGCTAGACCAGATTAGGGGGAAAAAAAATAAAGGGGAGAGCACAAAATACAATAAATTGAGGAGTAATGTGTTATGTAATGATTCTAATTGAGGATGGAAACTCTTGGAACATTCTTATCGCTCTCATATGAATATTTGGCTACAGGTATCTGAACATTTTAAGTTTTGAGGAGTAATTGAAACCCTCAAGTAGATCATCATTAATTCAAAATGCAGTAACTGACCATTAAATTTATCTGAGCAAGTGGACTTCTGGGAAAAGCCAATTGAGTCATTAACATATTCACTGAGCCTTAAAGGAGAACTTGGTGATAATATTTTGGCCTATGGTCCCTCAAGGAATATCATATACAGATTACATGGAATTTTGGTTGCAAACAGATTTGGTTGATGTTATCGTCTGAAACTCTCCAGGCTTTAGAAAATCATTATGTTCGGATAGAGCAATATGCATGATCATGCTTCGCCAATTGTGACATGTGTCTATAACATTTAGTTTCTTTTCCCTCTTGCTTAAGTATTTTTGTTCCAATGCTTGGTTGAGAAAAATACTAGCATGGTCACATGTGGGGAAGTATTCATATTGCGTCCCAGTTTTTTCTCAGAAATCTCTCTTTTCTAGCTTATGTTATTGGCGAGTTTTTCAAAACTGGCGAGGTTGCTTTCTATCAACTGGCACAAATGCCTCACGCTGCCAATTGGATGGTCTTGGCAACGTATTTTGGATCATGGGTCTGATTAGACTAGTTCAGCCATATTGGTATCCACTCTTTAAATCTTGAAAGAGAATGTTGGATTGGCCTGGATCATTAGGTCAATTATCAGTAAATGAAGTAAGCCAGTAGTAGGGCTTTAGCTGGCAAAATAACAATAACACTAGCTCGTCAGGCTTGCCCATTGCCAAGTTTATGATGTTAGTCTAGTACTTCTTCATGAACTGATGGCTGCACGCTTCATTGATTGTGGGGTTGTTCTAAGAATTTCTATTAAACTACTCAATTTCACCCAAAATGACAATTGCTATTGGTCTTCTAATTTAGCATGTTACCAACACTAGGTCCTCCAAAAGTCTAAGAACTCATCTGTTTGTAAGGATGAAACTATAGAAATCATAGAATCATAGGCAATACATTATGGTATTTGTCTTTGTTGAACTTAAGTCTTTGTTTTTTTAATATCTACAATTTTATCTTTGTCCAGTTGTAATTTTTATAGAATATCTTGTTTGTATTCAAGTTTTCCCACTAAGACTAAATTTCAGCTTGGTGTCTGCAGTTAATTTCTATACTTTAACTATTGCTATCCTTTCTGGAAGATGGAAGGCATTTCCCTTTTTGGATAAGAAAGAAAGAAATATTCAAAGAAGCACCCAAGCTGAACATAAGAAGCTTTTTTGCATGGAAAAGTTCTTTACAGCCCTGTTTTAATTCTTCCATATAGAAAGTTATTTAATGCCTTCCAATGACCCTTTTTAAATTTATCTGATTCTATTAATTTTTTTCTTCTTCTTTTTTAAGAAAAAGGAAGTTGGTAAAATCTTTGCTTAAAATCTCAACCATTGATGTATTTCACTAGGTTTTAGGCTTTTGAAAAGAAGTTCATGAATAAGAGTAGTCTCACTAATATGAATATTACTCAATAAACCTTGTTGTCCCTCTCTTCTAAGGTAGTGTGTGAGCATCAAAACCTCCCAATTCCACCTATTAGGAGTTTCTTTGGGTATAAGCATCAAAACCTCGCAGAGATGGTCTTTGCCTTAGTAATCCGGTGTCTAGAAACATCTTGTGGTAAATGGCCTTGGCAAGCTACTTCATAGACTGATTCCTTGAGCTAAAGGTGATCAAGAGCAAGTACGTTTTACACTTTTCACAACAATGGCTGGAATACTGAGAGAGATGAGAATGTATCACATGAGATCTCATAATTTGATTTTCCTGCTTTTCATCTATTTTCACTTTTAATTAATTTCAGATCTGGTTATAGGTCTCGCATGTTATATTTATAATATTTCCACATAGAAATTCAAGTTTCTCAAGTTTTCCTTCATTCTTTTTGGTGTTTCTACTAATAATGCTCTTATATTTAGAATCTATATTATGGATGGGACTTCTTCGGGAGGGTCTGGCGCAATAATGGAGTCTCTCATTGTGTCTTGGAGGTCCAGGGTTCGAATCAGCCTCCTTGCAAAAAAAAAATAAGGGAAAGGCTGTCTAGGTATTCCCTTCCCTAGACCTCACAATATGGGAGATTCAGCACTGGGTACGCCTTTTATGGATGGGACTTCTTCAAGATTGAACTTTCCACTTCTCTGAAAAACAATGCTAGGGAGCTTTCAACCTTTCCTTCTTAGCCTTCTTGAAACCAATTCCATTTGTCAAACCCAAATGCTGGTATTTGAACTCTCAATATTATTGGGTCATTTTTTATAGTACTTTTTTTTATTCCATTCGCTAGAGCTTAGAATATTCATTTTCCTTGGGAAATTTAATCTAGAACAGTAAGATTTCCTCCTGGGTCAAAGCTGTGGTATGGTCTATGTTAGACTAATATATAAACAGCAATGAATTTTTTACACATGAAGAGGCCAAACAAGGCACATAGTCTTGGTTGGGGTGTCATGTGTGCACCAGTAGCAAGAGAAAAGGTCACCTCTTCTTACATTGTTCACTTGTGTACTGAATGTGGAATAATCATTTTGGCATCATGGGAGACTAATGGATTTGTTAGAGGCCAATATAATGTAAAAAGGTCAGTTAATTACCTGCTTGAATCGTGTCCAGCCATTTTTTTACTTGTAATATCTATGTATTTGTATGCGTATGTGAATGAACAACCATCTATGCAGCAGATTTTACTGTTAGGGAGTAGTGGAATAACGGCTACGAACCTGTACAAGTAACGTGCTGATATCCACATTTACTATTGCTGTCAAGTTGATCCTACATCATGTTTGTAACAGATTTATCTTGTTCCTCATGTTGTATGAAACTAATTGTGTATTCTTTTCTATGACATAATAATTTGTTGCACAATGTGTCAAATTAGTGTCTTCCACAAAAATGGTGTAATTTAAGTTTCAAAAGGCAGATGCTAGGAGGTGGATTCTTTACCAGTATTAGTGTAGCAATTGAAATGTATGATGTTACTAGTGCGTGAAAGAGTGCTTAGTGCATAGACATTACTACTAGAGAAAATCTCTGGAAACAAAGTCTAGCAACTTTTAATATCTTGAAATGAGACACAACGTCAAATTGTGGCAGCTCTCACTGTAAAGAAAATAGTGATACATCCTATTTTTTTCGGATGCATCATTTCTTCAATATTGCAAGAGTTAGTATTCCTGCAGAGAAGACAGGCTAGGTACCTTTGTTTGCAAGTTCATGGCTTAGTATAACTAGCTTATTAAAAGAGAAATTGGAAAAGTCTTCTACTTTTGATGTATGCTCCAGCATGGATGTATCTTGTCTAATGATTTGATCTACTTATTGATAATTGTAGCCGTGTCTATTTTCGGATTATATCTGGGACAGTCAACATGTTTAATGCCTAGAGTTTTTTTAATGGCAGAGCAAATTTGAATTTCAATTGAGATTACAAGAATTCATTGAGTTGGTGAGAGCTGAGAACAACATGCGAGCTATTACCTATGCTCGCAAGCACCTTGCTCAATGGGGATCTACCCATATGAAAGAACTGCAGCGAGTCATGGCTACTTTGGCCTTCAAGAGCAATACTGAATGTTCCACATACAAGGCGAGTTTTATATCTCCTCTGAATCTACATTTGAAATTATAGCTGGGTTGGTGCTCGCATTGTTTTTCCTTTGGTGGTGTTCTTGTAACAAACAAACTCTTGATGTTTTCCTGTACTGCAGTTAGTTTCAGGCATTTGCATGCAGTGAAAATTAATTTCATTAATGGGAAAATGATGTTGATAGTTAATTGAACTGGGTTAAACCAAGTCACTTAGTATTTGCTTCAAAGGCCCCTTACTTTACACGCTAACAATCAATAAGATGCCAAACATGTAAATGGTTAAAATGTAGTTAAAAAAAATAAAAAAAAAAAAAAAAATAAAAAAAATAAAAAAAAACACACACACTTCTAATAGAAGTATTACAAATGTTAATAGCCACATCCTCATAATATACCAATGCATTATGTATTGGTCTTTTGAGTTGCACCTTGTGGGCATGTCTAGGCATAACAGAAGTACATCATCTGTGTGATAGAGTAACACATCAGAATCAGGATTCCCATTATTCTGCTGAGGTGCATTATTCTTCACTTTGTATTGGTTGGTCAACCCTCTACCAAACTATATTTTTGTTCAACATTGATATTCCCATTAGTTCATTACCATGTGTAGTACTGTCCTGTGATCAACTAGTTCCTGATGTTTTTTGGGTAGGTTTTCTTTGTCCTGATCAAATTTTCAGGGGTAATGCCGCATAATTTAGATTTGTGTAAGAAACATGTAACCTCAAGCATATATAAATATATATATATATATATATATTTGTCTGTACGTAATATCATGGAAGTCTTTGCTCCTCTTGGTAGCGAGTTAATCCCTAAGGTAATTTACATGTTGCTTATTGTTTCTTAATCCAGAATGGCATAAATCTCAAGTTAAGTTCTAGGTTTAATTTTTTGTCAAGGAAGAAAACATGGTTCTAGTTTCTTTTTTTTTTTCTTTTTTTTTTCTTTTTCTTTTTCTTGACTTGTCCTCAAATTATGGCATAGCTAAGAACTATGAGGATGCTTGGTTCATGTATTCTTTGCACTGTTATCTGCTCAGAAGCTCTTGATTGAAGCCCTCTCAGCTCATTTCAGTTAGTCAGCAATCAAATCATCTCTTTGTTGTGGTTGCAGGCTTTATTTGAGCCAAAGCAATGGGATTTTCTGGTGGACCAATTTAAACAGGAATTCTGCAAGTTATATGGCATGACTCTTGAACCTCTGCTGAATATTTTTCTGCAAGCAGGATTATCGGCTTTAAAAACACCGTATCTTTTTGATTGACCACATACTGTGGTTCTTGTGGTTTTTACACCATCTCAACTGGTTTGTTTGTTTTGCAAGTCACATTTTAATTTTTGCTTCAGCAAATGCCTGCACACTAGATTTTCAGGTATCTGGAAACTCTCAGTTTACAGTACATATGGTGGATGACCTTGGTATAGATGGATCAAATATCATATAGTTCTAACATGTCTAGATAGGTTCATCGGCATCAGCACCAGCTTGTGTGTGGCAATCTGAATTCTTTACATGCAAGGCACCTTTAGAGATTCTCCAGAATGCATCTATGAAGGCTAAAACTGGCATGGTCTTTTGCACTTTGAGCATCTCTCTTTTTTGTGCACAATTGTGGTGTGCCTTGACCTGAATTAGATTCTGTTATGAGGATGACTGCACAAAGGAAGATCCTCTCTCTCAAGAGAGCTTTCGGAAACTAGCATTGCCTTTACCATTCTCAAAGCAGCATCACTCGAAGCTTGTCTGCTACATTACTAAGGAGCTAATGGATACGGAGAATCCTCCACTGGTCTTGCCAAATGGCTATGTGTACAGCACAAAGGTCATCTCTCTCACTAGTCTTAACATTGAAAGTGCTTTGCATATGTTTGCTTCTGATTTATTTAATTCGATTCTCTCCCTTGCAGGCTCTTGAAGACATGGCCAGGAGAAATAATGGCAAAATTACATGCCCGAGGACAGGCTTAGTATGCTCTTATACCGATCTCGTGAAGGCCTATATTTCATGAACTTGCACGTACAATGTGTTCAAAAGGGTAAAACCCTGACAGAGATTTCATGAAAGGAAGTTACGTTAATTCATTGTCGGTAGAAAGCCCATCTCAGCCAACTACTTGGTTCTTCCGAGATTAAAGGCCTGTATTCTGTAAATATGCAAAGAAACCTCTTACTTTTCTTCATCACTTTTTCCCTCCTGCTTATTCTATTGCTGCCAATCTAATGCTCTTCTGTTTTAATCAAGCCGAGATGCTAATGCTTCTGTTGGTGTTAAAGAGTGTTGTACAAATCCAAGTGCCGAAAATAAGTCATTTTCAAAAAATTTGATTTGGACTTTAGTGGTGGCCTTTTTTTTTTTTTTCCTTTTTTGGCTCGCAGATGGACTATGATTAAGATTGCATGATGGGTGGATACAGGACTTGGACAACATATTTTGTTCGCCGTGTAGAACTTTTGAGGGGATCAACAGTGCTGGTTTGAAGAGGTTTAAGATATGTTAAAAGTTCACCTAATTCTTTCAATCATAGAATTAGTGAGGTAAGAAAAACTGCTTTATTATCGACTCATAATGTTATTTCATTACTAGAAATATTTTTCAAAAACGTGGTTTAATTTATTCAATATTCAAGCGATTGTGAGGTCCGGATACTGGTTTCTCTTAAATATGGTTTTGATCGGAGAAAACGGAGGTTGGGTCAAAAGAGTTTTGCCCCCTACGAGGAGAAAACGGAGGTTGGGTCAAAAGAGTTTTGCCCCCTACGAGGATTCAATTCGGCTCGAATCAATTTTTACTTGGTTATCAGCATAATCTCCATTTGAAGGCTCGCGATGGGCCTGGGCCGGCTACAAGGGCCCAAATATCTTGCAGGCTTACCCAGCATCGCACAACAGGCTTAAAGTCCTTTTTGGGCCCAACAGCTGTAAGCTTGGCCCAGTCTACTCCGCAAGGCATCGAGAAGAAAGGCATACATTTGGAATTTATAAAAATTTATTTTATTTTAGTTTTTTCTTATTTCCTTCAATTCTCTGCTAAACTTAACACAGATTATAGACGACTGTGTAGGAGAAATTTCTAATCGGTACATACACCAATGGCATCCATTCCCTTATGCAGTTGGCGATCGGCTCAGTGGGCCTTCCCTGAGGTAGGTTGGGGAAAACTGAATGTGGGAAAACTGAATATGGGACCTCGGCTACAGCAGGGGACAAATCTAGAGATTAAGCTGGTAATTGGGTCTCAGGTTTCTCGGTTAAGTTGGCTCTTGCAGTGTGAAACACAGTCACAATCCAGCCTAGGGCAAAAGGTAAGAGAGACGTTGGATTTCAGACAATTCAAAAGAGCACCGTGGAAGGAGGGGCAACGAAGAACAGAGCAGAGGGAAGCTTCTGTAATTGGGAAGAATGGTGAATGATGGGGTTGAGTATCAATGGATGATTGTTAATGAAGATAAGAGAGAGAGAGAATTCAGAGGGAGATTGAGAGAGGGAGAGGGAGAAGATCTAGAGAGAGAGGAAACAAACCCAAATCTGCCATTTTATTTCTCGTCTCTGATCTTTTATACCATTTGATTATTTTATTACTCAACCAACCTAACTACTAGAACTAATCGACTGATGTAACTGAATCAAACCTACCTGCTAGTTGGACTGCTTGGGTTTCTTAGCTAACCAGCCGTTACATTTTCATGGCACTTTGACTGTTACACACACCAAGCTTTGGGATTTGTATCATGGTCTGCTTCTAGCAAATCACCTGGGGCTAGCTTGAAATGGACTCTCAAAAGGAGCCGCCTCCCCAAAGTGATTATAGCTCCTAGGTAAATGAAGTGACGATGCAGAAAGTGGATCAAGCGTAGGAAACATGTTCGCATCTTACCTGTCAATGGTGCAGCGAATTCTCGTGCCAACTGGTTTGCTCGTCTGAGAGTTCACTCCCGAGCGAATCATGTTGCAGTTTGGCGAAGTGTTCCCACGCGTGGGAATCCTTGGGATCCTGCTGTTTTCTTTTGCTGCCCTTCTTGACCTCGGCTTCTGCCGTCTAGCTGGTGGCTTGGATCTGTTTCTTTTAGCTTTCTTTGTATGCACAAAAACTAGGATGTATCAAAGCCAACAACCATTAACATGACATATTCAGCATATTTTCCTAAGATACAGAAAATAGTTTTAATAACATTTAAGGTTTAAGTCACACAAAATAAATTGTACCGAGGCAAGGAAGAAAAAACTTTTTGAGTCTTGGACTCTTGTTCATATAAAATACTTAAAAGATGGAAATTCATTGGGATAGGGCACATGTAGCAAGTTTTTCATATCCGCAGTTTTAGGCTGATTCACTGCCTCCACGAGAACCATTGTTGTCATCATCATCATCGCCAATTGGGAACCTGTCACGTCTAGGGCTACGGCTAGGGCTTCGACCGTTCTCTCCACCAGGACTTCTGTAAGTCCTTCCCTCAGGACTGACTCCTTCACCATCAGCAATGGGACTTCTGCTCCTTGCCCTGGGGCTCCCACTGTAGTCTGACCCATTCTCCTGCCTCCGGTGCTTTGGGGAAGGGCTATCTCTCCCCTGTGGGCTTCTCTCCTCCAGTGTTGGGCTATGCTTCCTCCCTTTTGAAGGTGGGGATGAAGCCTTGTGTCGTTTTGGACTATAACTTCTTGATCTTCTCTCCACACGATCAACACTACGTTCTCTCTTTATTGGTGATCTGGATTGGCTGAAGATGGGATCAAAACAAAGTATAATATTAATATAGCTATAGCAACTAGTTGCAAATTGTACATAATAAAACACAAAACTGGTTATCTCCTCAAATCAAAAACACAGCCCAATTTGAGTAATCTGTAGACTCAAAAGAGTTCGTCCAAGAATACAATTAAGATGGCTCGAGCATAAAAGGAAAATATCATTCGCCACAGCCAAAAACGCCCCTGATTTGGTTCAAGGGTGTTTATGTCATTAATTGAATGGTTGCAAAAAGAAGTGCAATTTATATCTGGCCAATCACGTAGTACCACATCTGGCCTTGAAGTAAAATCATTGCCTCCAGGCACCCATGAATGGCATTATCAAGTAAGAAGTAGCACAAAAACACAAGTTCAAGGTGCCACATCCATTCCTTTGGACTTTAGATTGCCAAAAAATCAAATTACCAAGTCACGAGAATACAACAGAATTATTCTTTATTAATTTTAGATGCCAATGGCATCTAAAGGAAGATAACATCCATATTTCTATGGATATTTTAATTTTCGTAACTAACAAGGTAACAACTCAGAAGTTATCATATTCCCAGTGACAAGAAAAAGTTTAACAAGAACAGGGAAACACGTTCTTAACACACAATGAGAAAGATGATTTGCACAAGTCAGATAAGAACCTGTAGCTACGGCTCCGACTATAACTACGGCTATGGCTTCTACCACGACGAGGTGATGGTGATCGAGAATAACTCCGGCGGCTGCAAGAGGATTAAAATAACTATATTAAAAATAATAATAATAATAATTGAGATGGATACGCAACCATATTATACAATCAAACAATGGGTAGAAGAATGCTTAAAGATGATTCAACTATATACATACCTTAGCTTCTTTGGACTATTCTTGCAATTTCTTTCAATGTGGCCACGTTCCCCACAACGATAACATTTGTTCTTCCAATCACCAGCTTTGCAATCCCGAGCCCAATGGCCATCGAGACCACAATTGAAGCAGCGTCCCGTTCCAGGAGCGGGGCCTCTGCCAAGATACTCTCGTGATGCCCCTGAACCCCGTGGTCCCTAATAGGTGAAAAATGTTTTAATGCTATATGAGAAGTAGCATATAACATGCAAACAGAATAAGATAAAAGTGATAGGCACATGATCTCCAATAGTTATTAAAAAAAATGAGAAAGAGGGAAGGCCGGTATTAAAAACTAAAAAACCACATAAACAGAATCATGTGTCTAATCCAAGACCAAATTAACTCTGTGAACAAGGTCAAATTTCTTGTATATAGTTTAGTATTTCCTCCAAAGTCACCACTTATTCAATGAGTTTTTACACCTTAAGGCAATCAAAACTCCATAATGATTGAAAAGTTTGTGAATGAGGATTAACTTTATAGTTCATAGTCTATTTTTAATTTTTGAAGTAGAACCACTTTCATAAACATACACCCCACTAAATGGGAATTCTTGTCAGCTCTTCAAAATTAGAAGCTCAAAATAATTAATAACAAAATTCAACGAAATCGTTTGAATTGCTACTCATATTATTAAGTCATAAAAACATTTTTAATGCTCAATCCAAGTGAATCCAATCCACAGATTCTAAAAGAATTTAATAGCACAAAAGCAGTAATTGCTACTGTGATCAACAAATTTCCTTTGGAAAGTATCATCTCACACAAGTCCATCCTCTTCGATTTATACAAGAGAAACTATTTATCAACAAAGACGTCTTTACCTCTACAAAATGAACCTTACAGAAGACTTTCAAGGGAATTTAAACAAGTTGAAATGACAACCTTTCCTACATTCAAGAACACTGAGATCAATTGATATAGGAGCTCAGTCAAGAACTTACACCCTTTGCAAACTCCACGATGATTCGACTTCCATCGACATCGCGGCCATCCAAGCCACGTCTAGCATCATCAGCATCTCGATAATCACTGAATTCCTGTTATTTCATATAGAACAGAAAAGAATACAAAGCCTTATATTTGCAAAGCATGCATTAGACAGTGCCGCATTAGATGCAACTCATATCTAATAGAAACAATAAGAAGCACAGATTAGAGTCAGAAAATACATACAACAAAGGCAAATTCATGCTTCATATCCACGTCACGTACTCTGCGTAAATGGGTCCAGAAATAATAAGGCCATCATTACATAACAACTGAAGGGTTGATACTTCGCCCCCTCACAGATGAACTAAACACCACGTTAGACTTGCCATATCCACAAAAACACACGTAGTAACAATATAGAAAGAATCGCCAAGGACTCCTATACACTCCGCAAGAATGGCCATCAATTCCACCAAGTGCACCCTCCCATCATAGACCTCCAGGTTGGGCTAAAGCCCAGAAACCTTCAACAAGATCACTCATGTTAAATTACATTTGCACTTGGTCTGGTGCAAAAACGAACACTGAATGTCAAGCACAAAAAGGACTTGAGCTTGGCAAAGGTATTACGTCACACCAATGGACATCCCAATAATCTACACCACTGGTCACCACTTGGAATCATGATCCAAATATATTAAATCAATTAAAAATTAAAATATAAAAATAAAAAGCAGCTATCCTCGGGCATAATTTAGACCTCGATGCTAAGGCATGCAAAGCAATTCAAACCAAAATTCACATACATGTTAGACAACCATTAGAAAGCTTTCTCAACCAACCTGCCATATTTGTTGAACAACCTCTCAAGGTCACGTGACCGAGTTCGTGATGATAGGTGGCCAACATAGAGACGGGTGCTTTCACGGCGACGATCATCATACCGAGGCATCACTCTGAAAAGTCATGGAACAAAAACATAATTCCACGTACACATCAAACATTCAAATTGAAATTCCAGGCAATCAAAAAGGGTAAAACTGGATGCCCCTGTCTGCAAATCTCATCCCACCACCTCATTACAGAGTTGTTTTCACAGGTCAAAGAAATTCCCTCAGGGAACATTTCAGCTGTCATATAACACACATGTTTGCATGCCAAATGCATATTAAAAAAAAAAAAAGTGTTGATCAGTTCCCCTATGTTAAAATAAAATAACACATCACCCCCTCTCAAGAAATAACAACCCCCCCCAAACAAGATAAACCACCACATGCATAGTGCCATATCTTTTGAAACTTACGGCTTTATCCATTCCCTTAGAACCAAACATGCCCTAATTCATTATCACACATTTTGGAACCATAGCGGAAGTCAAACTAGAGAGGAACGATGTGAATTGTCAGCAGTTCTTCACAAAAACCATCAACACCCACAAAATTACCATTCAAAAATACAATTGCAACCAACTCAGACTCCTCCGTTTTATTTCCCACCCCACTTAGTGGGATAAAGGCTTGGTTGTTATTATTGTATTCTTTGTACTTTAAATGCTATTCAGCAAAACTAGTTACTGTCATGTTCACCCAATTTTTACCCAAACTACTGTCATGCTTACCCGAACTAAAGAGAGACCATGTGAACTGTCTACAATTCTTCACAAAAACCATCGAACATCCACAAAATTACCATCCAAAAAACACAAAAAAAAAAAAGATTGCAACCAACTCAGCCTCCTCAATTTTATTTCCCATATTCATCATACTTAAATGCTATTCAGCGGAAATTACTATATAAATCTAAACACCTCATAAATCCCAAGATCCCCAGAATCCACTGTCATGTTTATCATGTCAAGGAACAACACTAAGGTGAGTCAAGACTCCAATTTTCTTCTCACCTCTCTCTTTTATTAATAAATCACATCTCTGGCTCTATCAAACGAATCAATCACAAATAACAAGGCCATAGAGACAGAAAGAGAGAGAGAGATAGAGAGTACCTTGTTTGATTCAAACAAATTCCTTCACTCAGAAACACGATCAGCCGTCCAAGATCTAGAAAGAGAGAGAGGGAGAGATCAGATCCGATCTGTAAGTTTCACAGAACAGAGACAAAATTGTAATGAAGAAACCGCAGGATTTCACCGTTCTGTATAATTCATGGAGAAAGAGAGAGAGGGACAGGGAGGTACCTGAGAGTCGACGGTGACGAGCGAACCCTAATTCCTCTTTCTTGGATATAGACTCTCGTGTCCATGTAAATAGGCGCTTAGTTAGAACCTTTTGACGGCCTGGATCAATTGCTGAGAGGGATCGATGGCTCTAATAGATTGTGGTTGTTGTATATGCAATTACCAGAATACCCTTCGTCATGGGCCGCGGTGAAATTTTTTTCCCACAATTTTGTTCAAAATTAATGTTGCACACACATAGTTAATTTTTTTTTTTAAAGAAATTATGTGACTAAATTCATAAGTTATTAACATAACTTTTATATTCACGTTTTATGAGAAAAGGCCCAAAAAAATACAATGGCGGGATAGCACAGACAATTTAAAAATTTTTAATAAACAGTATTTTATCGATTAACAATTTTTAGATAAAAATTAATCTATTAATTTAGAATTATCATAAAAAATAATTTTATAAATATTTCTATTATTAATAAAGAAAATCAACCATTTGACATTTGAAATTGATAATAAATTTTTTAGACATAAGTATAAACTGTTTATTATAAAAAGAATAGAAAATAAAATTTACGATGCATATTAAAAGAAAAAAGCAATAACTTTTTATTCACCATCTCTAACTCGATTTTTTATATTTTTCTCACTTCATATTTAAAAATATTTGCTTTTCCTTTTTTATAAATTAAATTTATTTTTTTATGCGCATATGTGTATAGTGTAACATCATAATATATATACATATGAATGTATGTATGAAAGTTAAAATAATTTTGAGTAAAAAAAGTTTCTCTCTCTCTCTCTCTCTCTCCCTGGTTGTTAAACTTGGAGTTATGAATACATGCCAAAAAATTTGTCATTTCATTTTCGAGTGACAAAAAGGCCAAGTCTCTATTTTAAATTCTATAGAGTTAATTACACCATGCTTGGTTTTAAATTTATAGAGTAGGGAATCCATCCAATCATATTTTATCTATAAAATGCACAACCCAAAGGAAAAGAAATTGTTTCATATGAATGGTTCCCTCCCATTAAAATATACCAAGAGAACAAGTTATAAAAAAGTTTTGCGCAATTATTCGATATTTAGTAAATTTGTGATAATAAACTCGCTTTAGAGTAATAACTATCGTTCAAATCAACCATTCCACGACAAAAGAGGTCCCTATCGTAATGCTAAGAGATACCAACGTTAATCACCCTCTATACTCCGTTTTTCGAATCAAAAATAAATTAACGTTTTTCGAATCGAAAATAAATTAAAATAATCACTATTAAACCATGCTGCATTTTAATAATGATAAAGATTAAAGGGTGAAAATCAAGCTCACTATAAGTTGAACACACAATATACTAATGCAAAGCCTTGAGCAACAAGCCAAACCATACCCGGAGAACATAATGTTACAAAATATACACACATATGATTCTTGGAAAAATGCTTCCTAGCCTCATAATTTCCTTTAATTTAGAACTGAATCCGGGGGAGTAAACTTAGGACAAGCCGGGGGCAGATCATCAGGTGGGCAGACTCGCATATGCTTGTTATTAGCTATGACATATAAATTGACAGTGCGACATGGATAAAATAACAATGTAACTATCCCTGAACAATACTTAAAATGGAACCATACAGGACTTGCTGACTGGACAATCCCTCCAAGATGCTAGGTTGCTTTCCGAAATCACCCCCTACACATATGGGACTTCCCATATCTTAGCGAGTGGATTCGGCTACAGTTCTTTCGAAAGAATTATAATGACATCAAGGCCTCATCATCAACGGTGGTTTCTGCTAACAACCTTGTACAGTAAGCATCCAACCATGCAGCAGCAGACTTCAGGACACGAAGCTCACCGGTGAGGAGATCTCGAGCCATTTGCCTTCGAAGAGCAAAACTTTCACTTGCGGAATGGGAACTTTGATATTCCAATGACTGTAATGGATACCAAAAGCCAAAATTGAGCAACAACAGAACGCTGTGCATGATGGTGAGCACTCAACTGATGTAAGATAACTTTTTTTTCATTTTAAGTGTGGACACTGATATGAGAACTTTTAGATTCCCAAATACTCTCTTCCAAGCTCCAAGGTCTGTTCCAACTACATCCACTAAAATTAGATGAGAGCCCTAGCAGTCATAGTTAACTTCTCTCCAGTTACGCCAAGGCAATTTAGAATTGCTTTCTTCCAATGTTATCTAAGCTAAATACCAGTGCTGGTGCTATTAAAAAGTCATCATTAACATTTGATAGTAAGCTAGTAGCGAGGCTTAAAGAACAATAATGCCCAAGACAAAATAAAATCAGATGCACCTCTTTCTTGCTTGTCTAAATTTGTTGCCCTAAATATCAGATGCAATTGATTTCAGAAATTACCTTGACAGATGACTCATATTCCCCAATTAACTCAGTTACCCATGAAAGTAAGTTCTTATGTGCCTGCATCTCCTGATTGGTATCTTCAAAAGGGCGTCTAGCCAGCCGCCCATCATGTTGCGCAGCTTCCAATGCCAACTCATGTAACTCTGAAATCAAGTAAAGATCAAAAAGGGTAATGCATGTCCTTCAAGTTGTCACTACGTAGAAAATAGTCCAGTACAAGCAGAAAAACAACACTAAGCCAACAGACCTTGACGTGAAGTACAACATAGCACACGAGCAAATGCACGAAGTGACTGTGGAATTCCTCTTCCTTTACCTCTGGCAGATTTAACCTCCCTACATTATGACAATCCAAAATAGAGCTGAAAACCAATAAAAAGAAGTCCAGTGACACATCCAATTAAGTGAAGGTTTTGACAAGAGACAAAGGCCAAACAGAAGAAGAACCACAAGCAACTGAAATAACTGTAAACAGCTCTTCTACAAGTAGTTGCTTAAAAAGTGGCATCAGATGCCACAAAAATGTAAAGGTTACATGCAGCAACACCATGACTATAATTCTTATGAGTATCACAAGATTGCATTTGTTAATGATTAGCTAAAGAGTTTGACATGGAAATCAAGAGTCTTTTGAGATATTTTTCTTCAAAGATGTGACAGGTGACACTGAAAAGCAAAAATCAAAAGAACTGGGACAGGTTTACAATGTCCTGTTCCACGTGGGTTGCATGATTTCAATTACATTAAACTTAGTATGCTATTTTGAACTCTACTAGAAGCCTTGCATTTGGAAAAAGATGCAATCTTTCAATACCAAGGTGATACTGATATGCGGCTTGTATTTCTCTATTAAAAAAGGAACTGTCCTTTAAAAACGGAAAACGAAACATGTAGACAAAACTATGACATGCTTTATACAACTGTCAAAATGCAAGAGAGTGGCATGTCCAAGCAAGTGTTTAATATAGACAGAGGCACTTTTTATAAGTGTCAATCCAGCATAAGAAGGTTATTAATCTGGGCAAACAGAGAGAGGGAGGGACTCGAATTATACAAATGAGATTCATTATGAACATTTGGAAGTAATATGTATACTGAAGGTTGAGAAAAAGGTCATGCACCAGAAAAGATAGGCAAGATCTTGTGAGATATCACTATACATTATGACCACATGAAGTTGTTACCAGAAATAAAGATTTGCCACAAATGCAGAACACAGAGAAATGTAACTTTCAAGGGCCAAAAGACATTATGGCATCCTGCATATATTTTAAAATTAACTAATGAAAGAAATATTGAGCAATATATTTGAAAGAAATCGCTGTTGATCTATGTTATTCAATACCAACTTGATTGTGAAAGTATCCCAAGTAGAGCTGAGTTGATTGGCATCTTTCCCAGCCGGCAGATAATGTCTCTTCAGTAGTTCTGACTTCATCATGTGTAGAGGATCATGTAAAGGAATACTGAGTTGCATTTGAACCTGAGAGTTAGAAATCTTTGTTTTCATAGGATGTGACATGATTGTTGCAAGCATTATAAAAGAAGAACATATAAAGAGTACAGTGATTTTTGCATGGCTACAAGTCCATTGCACTAGGAGCAATAAATGAAACACCAACATATCTTCTGGTTTTAAAAAAAATAATAATAAATAAAAGCCTAGGCGGAACATAAATACATTGCAACTGAGATAAAATATTTTAAGGGACAATAGAAATGCAAGGTGAAAGAGGCAAAGATCACTACTGATGACAAAACTGAGCCTCGGTTCTCCCTGTGTCCCCTTCACCCAAGAAGGGCAGATAAAGAGGATAAAAAGGCACAAAGAAACATGAGTGCGTACAAGAGTCAACAAGCACAAGGCAAGGACCAAACTGAACAGAGGCCCCCTGCTATGAGAAAGCTATATGTAACCATATCATGCCAAGAGATTTACCAGTATTAAAGCATGAGAGAAGGCATAGAGAAACAAGGAAAAAGTGAAGCTATATCCAAAGATAGATAGGACCCTTGGTAAGATTTTGTCTGGAAAGCATGAGGGAACGGCTATAATGGAACATGGTGAAAAAAGCCTCGAGTTGTTTAGGATTCTTGGCCAACTAATTTAGACAACTGAACTTGGAATAAGATCAATTGTGCATGTTAATGTGACAAAATAAAGAATTGACTTTCTGTTTAACATGATTGATAACTAATGGACAAACTGTTACTCCCTGAATATTAGATTCATCTGGCACAAGGCATACAATGCAATTCATAATGTGAAAAACTTGAGACGAACCTGATCGTGCTTGTTTGAAGGAAGAGTAAAGCCAAAGTCCAAAAGAAGTGTTGCATTTGAAAATTTTCCATATGTAATAAAAACCTGAGAAAATGCTTCAAGGAACTTCAGTGTTATAAACAAAGAAACCATGCCAGAAAAAAGCAATAGTTAAACCTTTATCTTTAACAATAAAAAAGAGAACTAGAAGTGCATGCACCATCCAGCATGAAAACTGTTTAAATTATATCGAGGCATAATAAATCAAATTTGGAACGTTTTGCTTTTTCAGATTAACAGTCTTTTTAAACAGTTGGGTAACTTTAGAATGTCCATGTACACATACAAATGAACCTGGTAAAATGAAGGTAGATCATGTACATCAACAAGATCATTTCCTAGCATTCAGCCATTCTGTACTGTTTTAATAACAATTTTAATAACATAAACCAATTTTTTTTACTATATAAATCCTGTTGAAATACACATAAATTTATCACAGGATGCCATTACTCTGTGTCTTCACAAATGCAAATGAAACTCTTTAATGGATCACTGTATCGTATTATGAAGAGCAGCTATCAACTAACTACAAGAAAGGCTAACACAAGACCATTTCTGTTTTATGAAAATAGCAGTTACAGTTGAATGTCAGGCTTAAGTAACTTGAAAGAACATTGATCAATAAGAATCAAGTCATGAGACCAAAGGAAAGCCAAGTTAGAAGGTATCAATGAAAAGGAGAAATGAGACTATAAGTTAACCAAGAATAGACAAAATAGTGGCTATAAGTAATTAAAACTTTCACAGAACTAAAATTTGTACACAAGTCTGCATGCCAGTATAAACTAAGAAAGAAGATCAATTTTCAAAACATAAAGAAGTCAAAAAAGGGCACAGAAACTAATAATGTGTAGATGCTCAAAGAGGTCCATGGCTGCATACCTGTTCACCAGAAGCATAATCTCGATCAGAAATAACCTATATTAGAGAAAGAAAGAAAAATTTAATCTACCACATTGTTCCAAATGAAATTTCACCATAACATTCCTCTAACTCGGAACCATTATGGAATTGATATAATTATGGAGACGGTCATGGTTTCAGTTCGCTAGAAGTAATACCATTATTGATAACCATTTAATATTTCTGTTTCGCGGTGGGAAAAACAAACAGTAAAATGCTTCAAAATGATTGAAGGGATACATAGGAATTAATAACTCAACCTTTATCAGGGAAGCTAGATCCAAGCACAAGATCTATCAGGCAAACAAAAGGGCCCTTTCCATTTATAGCAAAAGCAAAGGGCCAATTTTCTATGGTTGGATCAATGACTATTAGATGAAGCTTTATTCATGTACAAAAACTGAAGTCAACAATAGCATCATGACAAAATAAATGGAATGCTTTAGCAATAAAGAGAGTGACTTGCAAGAATATTTGGCTACAAATTGGATCAGAAGGTTCTGAAAGGATATGGATAATAGGTACTCTAAAGTTATAAGTCATGTATTGTGGGGCATAACTTGAGATTGAATGAAGAGGAAGAGAGAGCCATTTCTGCCACTGAAGTTCATTGAAATAATTGATTCTGCAGGTTATAACACTGCTCATTTTTTTTTCCTGCATAACAGTGTATGCCATAACCAACAGATATGAGAAGAGAGAAGCACAACTTACCTCAGAGATTTGTTTATCATCATTACTTAGCACTGATGCTTCTGCTTCCCCATCATGATTTAAAAAATCTGCAAATGGAATCTATAAGACAGATTATGACATGACCACAGCACAAACCCAAGGAAACAAAAACATGGAATAATTGATCGATAAATATAGCACATGACAAGAGCATCATAACAGCAGTACCAAAGAAACGCCATTGTTGCTTCCCCAAGCTCGAGATCCAACTGTATCATTCACAAAGAACAAATAAAAAATATCATATGGAAAATCTTTGAATTATTAACACAGAGGTTCAAAGAAAATAATAAATGAAGATAGTGAACATGACATATTAAAGACCAACATTTGCAACAAACTCAAGAAGACAAGATTGTGATCAGATGAAACTTGCTGATAGCTGAGGCATTATCCTTCTAGATTCTTTAACATATCAATAATGTAAAGAAATATGCCATGGTACTGCAATCGATGTATACACAAACCAATCATTTAATACCCAAGAATAATGAGATCATTAGGCAAAACTATGACCATACAGACTAAGCTAAAGTCAATTCTCTTTCAGGAAAACTCAACTCCCTGCTCTGCAAAAGTTGGTAAATTAGTTCAGCAGACTTGGTCCAAATGCACAAGAATTTTTTGACTTCACTTTACCAAGAAAAAATTTAGACATCAAATGCCACTTCAAGAAGAAAGACTATATCCAAAAAAGTGGTAGGAGGGAATTAAGCAAATAAAGCCCAGGATTTGCATCTTTAGATATAGCTTTGTGCAAGTAAGAATATAAAATCAACCAGTAACACTTTTCTGTAAGACCATTTCAAAATATCCTGTAGAGGCAAACAGAAATTGAATCAGCGAGCATGGCAATCTCGTCAAATCACCAGGAGACTAGCTGAACCATTAAAAGCTTATGATAAACTACCTTATCTCCATCACAAAGCATGTCTTAATGCAGGAATAATCCAAGCAAAAGCCAAAATGACAATGGTTAAAGTATAGAATGTGTACGTAAATTCACACAATTTCGTTTCAAAATCACAAGAATTTAAGCACAATGATGATTAATAACATGAAAACCCTAAAAATATCTATTTAGATCAGAACATGAGCACCAACGTAGCCAGAAAAGTATATCAACATCAGTTTCTGAAGATTAGATAAGATTTCTACCTAAAGCATATGCATGCATGAAATCCTGCAACGTGATATCTTCTAATGATGCAGGGAAGTGATTGAGAACCTGAAATCATGAGACTTTCTTCTGAGAATCAAAATATTAAAGTTAAAATTCCTATACAAACAAATATTAAAAAACTTCTAGACATATTTAGTAGAAGATCTAGTTGGCAACAACGAAAGCAAATGCTTGGCTGAATAAAAAGCAAAGAACGCCCAATAAACAATGCATTTGGAACACTAGCAAGTCTTCCGCAGAGAGTTTTTGGGTTTTGCTTCCTGAAATTACACTAGTGAGTCTTCCCTTGTCGAGTGAGGAAGATACACAAACTCAAAGTTAAGTGGGAAAATAGCTTAATTAGTCATAGTTTTTGAACAACATTATATTCAATCCCTAATTTTGAACACTTTCATGGAGGTGAAGAAGGGAAGTTCTTGCATTGGGTTTCACTATAGATCACAAGCTGAATACAGAGTTTTCTTATGTTTCTTGGCTGTTGCATCTTGAAATTCTAATCCAAAACATGTTTGCAATAATTATTTCTTTGATAACCATACTTTTCTGACCACTACCCTGCTTCAGTGCCATGGCATCCTGCTTTCTCCAGTTTCCATCAAAGAAACATATATATGTCAACTAGCTCATAGTGATCATGAAAATGAAGAAAAACCTAATCCGCGCCTATTACTTTATTTCATCAGCACAACCAAGCAAGGAACATGACATCTTATCTTTGTAGTCCAGAATAAGTTACCGGACAATATTGCGATGCTGGATACAAACAGAATGTTTAATTTTCTGCAATTAAGTCAACAAACAAATCGAACCTACTTCTCACTAATATCTGTAGACAGTTTATGTTTGTAGCTTCCAATATTAACTCAGAGTCCCCAAGCTTTCTCAAAATCACAATTATAACATCCTCAAAAGTAAGTGCTCAAGCCCTAAATATTAACATTCTTTTACCAAAAATACTCTGTCAGATCCATATGAAAACAAATTCATTTTAAGTGTTTTCCTTGGTGACTCTACCCCCTCCCCCCCCCCCCCAAAAAAAAAAAGAATTCCAATTATCCAAGCTGATTTGAAATCTTGAGCTGCCCCTCCTGCAGGAAAGCATTAAAAGGTTATTTTCTAAGCCAAGGAATCAGAAATCACATGCCTTTCATATGTTAATTTGTTTCAAAACTAGTAGGGCCATGCAATCAGCAACATATTTCTTTGCAATTTAAAAACCACACAACAGCATTGACTTGCATAGAGCACCATTGCAAGGTCAATATCGACAAAAACATATAAAGCATCTCCTCCCTGATCAACTAATGAAAGAAATAATAAATGAGGTTAACAAAACATACCGAACTAATTGACAGAAACTCCTTTTCAATCTGGGCTTGAAAGTTGATCGTTTCGAAATATACTGGGCTCTGTCGAATCATCTCTAGCTCGTCTCTAGTCCAGAATATCTGCAAAAAGTGCAAATTCATGTTCCGTGTATATCCCTAAGAGTTAAAACATAAGTTCTGTAATCAACTCAGGCATTCAAGAATGTACTCTTCTTTGAAACTATATCAATTTTGACCTTCTCTGAGGTAGATAATACTGGCTTTCATGATTATCTAACTTCTATTAGGGTGGAGAGAGAGAGGACGAGGAGCCTTCAACTGTAAACTTTATTTGTAGTCGTATTTGCAAATAACTGAGCATACCAACCACAAAATTTTCCATGAAGCAAAGTTTTTATGCAAATTCAAGCTGTGAAAGTTACACTCTGTCCAAATCCAGTCAGTGTATGAATCATCCATATTTTCTAACAAGGTTTACGCTGTGTTTGCTAAGAAAGCTGAACGACTTTGTCATGTCATCACACCTAAAAACTCCAAAGGATTCTTCAAATCAAGTAAAACAAAGCTCCATTTCTATGATTTCAAATGAAAGACAACACGCAAAGAACAAAGAACCCATAACATTTGTCCACAGTGATCTAGAAAGATGCTCAGCCCTTGGATCTGAGCAATGTTCCACAAATTGATAAGAAGAAGCATCCATGTCCAAATAAATCCAAAAGAAATATCTAAATCTAAATCCTCCAACACTATGGAAGGGAGGAGAGAATAAGTGGTGTCAAATTAGCTACAGGCGAGGTATAATCAGTCCAATCTCCTGAAACAACAAAAGTCAGAATATAAATGACCTTATAAGGGTAAACTAGTTACCGTGTTATGCATCTCCCAAGGCTGAGGAAGACGAGTTACGTATGGACCCCATGCAGAATCCTGAGGAAAAAGGATAAATAAATCAGCTTTTCATGTTTTACCAGAACTTATTACAAGTTTGGAGTTCTTACCAAAAAAAAAAAGGAACAGATGCAACATAATTAGACAAGCATGATACTAAATCAAATCAATGTATTCACCTAAGCACATAATCACAAGGTGAACAGTACCTGACCCTTTTTCTGCTCAAGTAAGATTACTATGGCCAGCCTTGAAACATGGCCAACATCCTCAATAAGCAAAGAATCAATTTGCGGATGGAGATTATCGGAAGCTAATTGCTGCAAAACATGAAAGACATATATAGTATGAGCTAAGGTATGCCAACATGTAAGATCCACTTGAGCAAAGCCCATAAACATTTATCATGAGCAACTTACCACATTGTAAGGAACCCTTAATATGCAATCCCCAGTTGCCACTGGCTTGGATGCATATAGTGACCTGCAATGCAAGTGCAGAGAAACTTTATCATGCCTGTGATATGCCTTTTAGCATCCTCAGTTGTCATACACCTTGCAGATCACGGATCATTTTGAGTTCATAAATGATGAGGATTTACCTCAGATTTGGACACTAAGACAATATAATTATGCATTTAAGCTTCAATGTTGTGAACAGAATTTAACGGCTATAGATTCTCTTCGTCTATGCAAGTGATCTTGTTATCTCCATTTTAAAAAATAAATAATGATACTGATAATGATAAGCGCTTCCCTAAAAGATAAAATGCAATTCTAGACTGTTTTCCACATAAAAGTTTCACAATCAGCGAGCACTTATTGCCATACAATACAAACTTATAAGCAGGTCAATTTACTATAGATAGGATGTCTTATCTGATTTGGGTTGCCTCAAAATTCATTCAAGTACTTCAATATCACCTCCTCAATCGTTATAGTACCTTTTTATGTAGCTGGCCTGCAATCAATCAACCCTATGACTAATTTTGTATTTTTTCCAGGTGCTTCGGTGAGTCCTCAATGAAAAAAAATGGATTCCCCAATCCCCACAGATGCTGAGCCTTGACATGTTTATCCAATTGATGAGCCCCTAAATTCTATTCTATGCTACAGACAATTCAAAATCCGCTCTCTTTCAACCAAAAATGCAAGAGATTATGTAGCATATACACAGAGACACAATTATCATCGACAATTTATTCCCCGGAACCATTGACTTGTCTTGAAGGACTCATAAATTTTAGTGCAATTTGTTCAAGTGCTCAAAAAAAGTGAACAATGACCCACGTCTAGAAAATTCTCATAAAGAATGTCGATAATTTAAAAAAAAAAAAAAAAAAAAAAAAAAAAAAAAAAAATCAAATGATAAACCATGTCAAAGATTTCATAGAAATTGAGAGAGAGGGAGATTGGAAAGGATGACAAGCAAAGATTAATCTTGTTTGGTGAATTTGAGGGCATTCCCAAAACAAAAATTTGACAAATTAAATAGTAAACCACGTCAAGAATTTTCTTGAGAGTGAGTGAAAGAAAAAGAAAGTTGGGAAAAATATGTCAAACAAAAACATTAATCTTGCTCTGGTAAATTTGAGTGGGCACCCAAAAAAAAAATGACAAATTCATCCCACAAATACGTTGAAATCAACATTTGAAAAGATTCAGAATGGAATTCCATAAACCCTAATTGACATTATGCAAACAAGAAAAAAAAAAGATAAGAAAAGAAACATACCTGCCGAAATCAGATTTCCCATTTGAAAGCACCGAAGAAATCTCAACTCCAGACTTTCTTCGCAACCAGGGCAAGAAATCATCGCAATCTTCGTCTTTTATGCACCTCGAACCCTGGGAAATTTTTCAGAACTAATTCAATTCTTAAAGACCAGTATGAGGGGGGAGGGAGAGAGAGAGAGAGAGAGACCTTGAAAGAGGAGGAAGTGGAGAAGTATAGCTTGAATTGGAGAAGGTGGGAAGATAAGAAATGTGAACGTTGAGCGAAGATATTTGAAAATCGAGTGCGCGAGTGTGGGAGCATTTGTGAGTAGCAATCGGTTTGCAGGCTTTCGCAGTGCATAGACTCTTGTGGTCCTCGAGATTTGAAAGCTGAAGGAGATGATGTGGCGAAATTACCGTAACACCCCCGTCACCTCACCTCACCGCCGTTTGTTGCTAGCAATTTGGGGAGGTAGCATCCTGAATTTCAGAAAAGAACGGTGGGCTGCTTCCCATCTTCGGTTCCTAAACTGAGTGGTGCAGCGTTGGGTTGGGTTGGATGTTCTTTCCCTCAGGCTTGGCAAATAGGGTATTGGCATTTGAGGGAAATTGAGAGAGTTTGGTAAAACCAACTCTCCAATTATTTTAAATTAATAAAAATTTTTAACCAGTGGTTTGCATTCGTGAATTTAAATTGGATTTAAAATCAAAAATAAAAAAAAATAAAAATCCATGCATTCACTTGGATTTCAAAAATATCATAATTTATAAATTTTATTCTTAAACCATGTTTTCATTTCGTTGATTCAAACAAATGATTTTATTATAAGTTTTTTATTTTTGTTAGGGGTGAAATTTTTCTATAGATAAACTGCTCTACTGATTTGAATGGAGATCTATTTCTGATGTGTCTTCTAAACCTTGCAAATGAAAAGACTTGCAAATACTTGTTAAAGGTGGTTTGACGGAGAATTTCGATACTCAAATTAAAAAGAAAAGTGATAAAGAAAAATAAATAAACTGAATATAGTTTTAAATTAGTCCTGTATAGTCTCTGAGTGATATGTGTATGTAGGATTGTCGTGCCTACTTGATAGGTTGTCTTTACTTAATATATATAGCACAAACATGCATGGTGACTTTATTGTTTAAGGGTGCAGAATCCCTAATTTCCTTTTATAGAAAACTATTATGGATATTTTGAGATTATGAGAAATTTAGGATATTTAATTTGTCAGGAAAATTTTTTACTTTATCGAGTAAAATTATAGAAGTTTTCATTTTTATCAAATGAGATTACTCTCATAAACATTACTCGATAGAAAACTATTTGGTAGTAGTCGAGAGATTTAACTGATACTTAATTGAGTAGTGATCGAGAGACACGAGCAAGAGTGTATGACCAAAAGGGCATTCAATCGAACTCCTACTTGGTCATGTTTACCGAGAAACCCTTTGGTAGCTTTTGTGATAATGGTTTGTTGGACTTCATGGATTTTAGACTTTGTAGTTATGGGTTGTTGGATCTTACTACATTAATTTCAATTCACTTTAATAAAATCTCACTTAATTATTAATATTTTTGTTATTCCTACCTTAGCAAAACTCATATTAAAATACAAAAGCACGGTTGACTTGGTCTCATTCCGCTTTTTTCAACAAAATTCAATATGATGGCATTTGGGAATTGAAATTGAAATCAAAGACATAAAAAATCTGAATCGATTTCAATATTAATTATTTTATTTAAATTCCAAAATAGATATGAATACTATTATCGATTTTTAGGTTATATTTATTTTAGAATGGGTTGCCATTTTTATTATTGATAAAAAAATATTTCTATACAAATAAAATAAATACTAAAAAAAATTGATTATACATAAAAAAAAATTGATAACAAAAATCTAATTAATTAAATACTAATCATATAAATAAAAAATACAAATAAACATTAAAGAAAATTAATTATATGAATAAAAAATTAATTCTAAATTTGCTTGTAGCCTGAATTTAGCTTGCAATCGTTTGTAAGAGTTTTTCGACAGTCTTCAACTCTGCCAATTCATCTTCACCGCCTTTCAACTTGAGTTTGCATTTTCAAGTTCACTGACTTTTCCCATTCCAGCCATTGGCCGCCATTTGATCTTTATCCGTCTCTGGCTAGTTGCTTTTCATTGTAGTTGCCTTCTCTGTTAGACACTTTGGATTCTTCATCGAAGGCACCATCGTCATTCAATTCACCGTTTGCCTACATCACTTCTGTCTTCGATCGCCTCCATAGTTAGTCATTTAGAGGAAGACAATGAGATGCCATCACCCTAGAGGAGAAAGAGAGACGAATTTGAGAAATGAAAGTGCATGAATTTGAGAAAGAGAGAAAAAGAGTTGAATAAAAGGGTATGAATTTGATAGATGAGTTTCAATTGAAATCTATGGATTTATTTAATTTTTATAAAATCCTTATATTGAGGGGTTTGATTCCCATTTCCATATACAAAAACATATTGATTTATTTAATTTTCTTATTCTTTCATTTTTCTTTTATTAATCTAAATAATTAATATAAATTTTATTTCCATTTCTTAAAGCCATGCCCTCTAAACAAATAGGACATAGGCGTTTCAAGCGCCAAACCTAAGTGACACCCCGCGACAATCCAAAGAGAGGCGAAATCCGCTGCCACGTCAGCGATCCGTGTGAAATTCATTTCACTGTCTCGGCCGTTTATCTCGTAATTGACGGCTTTGAATTGCTTCGACACGGATCGGTTGCTCAACAAACCACAAATCACGTCGTCCATAAATACTACTCTCTCCACCGTTTTCCCAATCCACCGTTCAAACATACTGTGATTGTCTCTACAGATCTCGTCTCTTTCGTCCTCATCTCGAAGTTCAAGTTCGTCTCTTCCTCTTCTCTCTCTACCTTTTTTTTTTTCCCTCTCTCCCTCCCCTTCCCCCCCCCCCCCCCCCCCCTTTTTCCCCCCCCCCCCTTTTTATCCACCCCTTCCTCCCCCCCCTTTTAAAACCCCCCCCCCCCCCCCTTCTCTCCTGTTTCCGCAGTTAAGTGGTTTTGAATTTTTGTTAATTGATATGTGCTTCGATACGTCTGCTCCAAGAATTAGAGTCTCAGATTTCGTATTAACAGATCTGGAATTTTCAATTTCTGGTTGCAGATTAGAAAATGTCAGGACGCGGCAAGGGAGGCAAGGGTCTTGGAAAGGGAGGAGCCAAGCGTCATCGCAAGGTCCTCCGCGACAACATCCAGGGCATCACAAAGCCTGCCATTCGTCGTCTCGCAAGAAGAGGAGGTGTCAAGCGTATCAGTGGTCTCATCTATGAAGAGACTCGTGGGGTTCTCAAAATCTTCCTCGAGAATGTCATCAGAGATGCCGTGACTTACACCGAACACGCCAGGAGGAAGACTGTGACCGCCATGGATGTGGTGTATGCCCTCAAGCGTCAGGGCAGGACCCTTTACGGCTTTGGGGGCTAGTTTTAGGGTTACTGCTTCTGGTTATGTGAAATTGGAGCATAGGGTCTGTTGGAAATTTAGAGTTTATTAGGGGTTAGTGATTAGGTTTTGTTGAATCTGTATTATGACGAGACAGTGAAATCTTAATGTTGGGTGTTGTTAAGAAGTGATTCAAATGAATGAACCAATGAGATTTAGTTGAATTTCTGCCTAATTGATCTGAAATCGATGCTGGTTTGTCCCTAATTTGTTGTTTCGGTATGTAGTTCTTATGGTGAATTTGCAAAAAATATTTTGTGGGAATTCTGTTTTTTAATATGAATTAGCAAAATCTATTTCAGTTTTGGTGTCATGAATTCCAGAAGGAAGCATACAAATACCCAAAATCAAATAGGCAAGGTGTCAAGAGTTGGGGAAACTTTAACTTGTCTCGATTTATTTTAATTTTAATTTATTATATTTATTTATAATTAAATTTAATAATTTTATGCAAAATATTAAATTTTATAAATAAAAAATATTTTATAACAACAATAATTAAAATGATTAGTAATAATTTTTTATATATAAAATTTTGTAATAATTTTAATTAAAGTTTACCTTAACTCTTTGAAAGCTTTTTTTTGTGTTTAATTGATTAGTATTTTGGTTATCTTATTAATTCATATTAAATGTTATAAAATCTATTTAGAGATTAATTTTTTAACTTTTAAATTTTTATTTTCAATAGTTAAGGTTGAGATATTGATTAAAAAAATTCAGTATTAAATTACTACACCACGGGTTCTTCGTTTTCAGAAAGCTTAATTCGGTAACAACCGAATAACCCAACTTGATTTCATTTTAGTGTTATTTGCAGGGGTGGGTGCTCGGTATGGACTTGAAATTTGAGCCGGCCCTTAAAGTTTGGGCCCAATCGATGTATCTGAAAGTGAATTTCCAAATATTTTCTTGGAGTAGATTTTGGTCTTCATAGATGCTTTACTCTTTTGACTCGAATAGATAATTTATATTGAGAATGTTCATCATATTGGATAGAAAATTTGTAAAAATCTCATCGGATTGACCTTATGAAAGATTTGATGTTTAAGTTAAAAAAGTAATGATAAAAGATATTGGTCCCAAAAACAACAAAGAAGTGAATTGAATGGTTGTCTAAATTTTAACTTTTTAAAAATTTATCTAACTCCACTTAAATCTAATTGAATTTAAGGTCAATCTATAGTGTGTATATATATATATATAGTAAAAATTAAAAGAGAAAGTAAGGAGACAAATCTGGTTTATAGTGATTCGGCTTTGTGTCTACATCCACTCTTCCAGCCAAACAAGTCGGGGTCTAACAACGTATTAGTTTTCACTATGATTTGAAACAATAATGTACAACCACTTGTTGATTTCTGATCTTCATACCATGAAGATTGTTTTGTCCAACGATAGAAGACTTAACTTATACAATAACTCACTCACAAAACACACTCTTACAACTCAAACCAATATTGAATCAAGTAAATATAGATGCAGAAACAGAATGACAATAGCAGTTTTTGAAGGTTCAGAATATAGAATTTTCGATCTCTCTTTCTTCTCTGAATTTTCTGTTGTGTTTTTCAATCTCATATTTAATTCAAAGCTGTCTTCATGCTGTTTATTGTGTTAGATCAAAATTCAAATTTCTGTATTGAAAAATCTCAAAATTACAAGCAACAACCCAAGTAACTTCTCTGATAATTTTCCTAAAAATTAGATTGCAAATGTTTCTTAATTTGTGAGATTTACCAGCAATAAATAATTTTATTTTGAAGTTTAAATATCCTTCTATCATATTCAAAAACTATTTTGATTATATCTATATGATATGTCTTCCATAAAATTCGAAAACCACTCCAAAAGTTCAGCTCTAGTTCAGAAATTTTTAAAACAACTTGCTAATTTTGTCTATTTATTTCTCTACCAAAATCTTGAAATAATTGTACCATGAATCATTATATCTGTTGTCCAACTATAGTATTTAATGTAGAATAATTAAAATCACAAGTCCTTGACTAATAGTGAAGATATCGAAAACCAAATATCCATTGAGACCAAACTTCTGACATATATATTCTACTGTGAAAAAAATGAGTAACTAACCAACTTGCAACAGATTTTTCTCCAATATATCAGCAAAATATTTGTACTGTAAATATTTGAAATTGAAGTTTCATATACCCTCTTTCAAACATAAGTTTCGGTTTAAAAAATACTTCAATATATAGGAAAATATAGTTGTCAAAACATGCTCAAATGATCATACTTCAACACTTAGAAAAATTTCTAAGTGTTGGAAAGTGAGTTATCATCATATTGTGAGATTTTTTATACATATTTAGGTTCAAATATAGGTTAAGTGTAGTATCCAAGTTACACTTACCTTACTGGTTGGGTTTTCAACAAATATTAAAAAAAAATATTGTTTTTATGACAAATAAGCATTGTTTCTATGACATGTTCTATGACTGGTTTTATGACTTTTTTTTTTTAATAAAATCTATCTATTGAATTAAAAATCTGCACACTAAATAAAATGGTTAGAACAATATAAGAGATTTTGTTATCATCAAAACTAAATGACAACAATTTCCTCAACAAAAGAAAAACTGAAAATAGTTGTAAATATGGTCCTAGTGACCTCTGTGCTTGTAATGCATTGTTCGAGTAGATGTCGAAAACCTCGTGTGCATGTGTAGTATGCATGAGTATTGTACGGTGAGTGATATGTATGAAAACATATCGTATATTGCATATATAATATCATATAATGTAATTTATGTGATATATATCATACCTCCGATTGTGTATAGAATAGAGTATGAAAGTATATATTTGATCGTATAGAATCGGCCATAGAGCCATATCTCTGACTGTATAAAATTGGATATAAAGTCCTACCTTTATCGGTGTATATAAATGGATATGAAACTACGCTTTGAATGATATATAGAATTGTGTATGGAACTCTCCTCTGAATGATGCATTGAATTGCCCCTCTCTCATGTGTAAAATCTGAGTCCCTTTTGAAGATTGCCTATATTCTATCCTAAAAGTGTAGAAAACCCTAGTTTTCTTTGGTCTAACGTCTTTCAAAATGGTAGGGATTGTAGTAAAAAATTTCTGAAAAATTTAGACTTACTTGAAATTAAAGAAGGTTTAGAATTTTAGAAAAATTCATTTCCTTCATGAGAGTTCACAAGAATTAGGATCCTACAGGAATATAGAAAGATTTGAATTTAGTGGCGATTGTCTTATTTATCGGATAACCATGAATGATTTTGAAAACCTGTTAAGTAAGGTACCATTATTTGCCTCCACTTCTAATGTTATTTTGAAGAATTGGTATTAGAAGTAGAGTGGATTGTAAGAGGTCTCCCAAGGGACTGAGAGGTCAAGAGATCAATAGGTTAGTAGATTGGGAGATCGAGTGATCGAGAGATTGAGATATCAAATGATCGATTTATCGAAGGATCGAGTGATTAAGAGATCGAGAGTGAGTGATAGAGTGATCGGGCGATTAAGAGATCGATAGGTTGAGTGATCGGTAGATCGAAAGATCAGGTGAATGAGAGATCGAGACACTAAAGGGTCAAGAGATTGTGAAGTTGAAAGACCGAGTGATTATGTGAATGGGAGGTTGAGAGACTGGGAGATCAAAGGACCAAGTGGTCAAACGATCTAGAGATTATGAGACTAATAGGTTGAACGATCGAGCGATTGGGAGATTGCCAGGTCAAACGATTGAGAGATTACGAGATTGACAGGTTAAATGATCGAGCGATTGGGAGACCGACAAGTCAAACGATTGAGAGATTACAAGATCGACAGGTCAAACGATCGAACGATTGGGAGACCAACGGTCGAACGATCGAGAGATTACGAGATCGACAGGTCAAACGATCGATCGATTAGGAGATCGACAGGTCAAATGATTGAGAGATTATGAGATCGACAGGTCAAACGATCGAACGATTGAGAGACCAACGGTCGAACGATCGAGAGATTACGAGACTGATAGATCAAACGATCGAGAGATTACGAGACCGACAGGTTGAACGATCGAGAAATTGGGAGGCCAGCAGACCGAGTGATCAGTAGATCGGGTGATTGAGAGGTCGAGAGTTCAACAAGTAGAGTGATTCGGAGATCAGGCGATCGGGAGAAGACATAGGACCAAGAGATAGAATCATCGAGAGACTCCCTTAGCAAGTTATGGGTTTAGTGAGCTCTAAACTCAGTGGTAATAAGTTTTTTAAGCCGCTCGGGCCGTGAACCATCAGAATCTTAAATAATATTGAGAGCTAAGCAGGTGACTAATGAAGAGGAGCAACGATCTGGTGACACAAGAACGAGAAGAGATTTTACTTATTTTGCCCAGAGCAAATCGAGTGATTTGTTAGAAGCAGTTGACAAATCGAGAAGTTAAATGTCCAAGAAGTTGGGAGACTTGTAGGTCACTAAAGATTTGATTTTTTGAATGATCTTCAAGCGAATATTACCTTCGTTTGTTAAATATGGAAATCACATGCCAAGTGGATCATAACGTAGACCGAGAAGTTGGGAGACTGAAAGGCTGAGAGGTTGGGGGGTCGTTTGACCAGGAGTTCAGGTGAGCTATGTCTGAGAGTGCAGAGTGTTTGTCTTAAGGAAAGCAAAAGTAGAAGATCTGAAAACTGACCTGGAGTCTGTGTTCCGATAAAATGATGTAACTCTCGGTGAGTGCGAGAGGCTAGAGATCAATGCGAGAGAGAATAGGACCAGCCTTTGCATTCATGAGTGTTGTCTTATTGTCGAAGGCATTGTAGCTGATGGGGTATTAAGCGTCAGAGCTAAGAGAATAGACTAGACCAATGCTGTAGCTGGTGTGATGCGATTTAAAAAAAAAAAGGAGTTAAATCTTATCCAGTTCAGAAATAGTCATTTTAAACAGAAAACTAAGAGAAATGGAGTTGAATTTCATTTAGGGGTCGGAGCTCATAAATAGAAAACCAAGAAAGGGAGTTAAATCTCATCCGGGTGTCGAGATCTGATGTAATACAGAAAATCGAGGAAGAGAGTTGAATCACGTCAAGGGCACAGGGGCCCTAAACAGAAAATCAAGAGAAAGTGGATGCGAAATCCATGTGAGGGTATGATTACAAACATAAGTCATATGTATTCGGTTGGGAATTGTATCCAAGAGAGTTTCATTAAGAGATTTCAATTGAAAGAGTGGGACATGTTTGTCCGTCAGGGAGATACATTTGTAACGATAAGCTCTGTTCGGGAGGATTTATATAAAAGATTTCGTTCAAAAAGATGAGATATGTTTGTCTGTTCAGGGAGATACATCTCTAATGATAGGCTCAATTCAAGAGAATTCGTTCGTTCGATAAATTGGTCAATATTTGCTTGTTTGGGGAGAAAATCTCTAACGATAGGCTTTGTTTGGGAGGACTGGGAGATGTTGCCCAGTTCGGGGAGATAGATTCCTAACGATGGATTTCGTTTGGGAGAATTAGGTAACGTCGTGCGGGAGGACTGGATAACGCTGGCTCATTCGAGGAGATAGATCTCTAATGATGGACTTCGTTCGGGAGGACTGAGTGACGCTGGCCCGTTCAGGGAGATAGATCCCCTAATGATAGATTGGCTGATGCTAGCTTACTCGGGGAGATAAATTTCTAATGATGGATTTCGTTTGGGAGGATTGGGCAATGCTGACCCATTTTGGATGACTGGGCGACACTGGCTCGTTCAGGAGGATTAGGCAAAGTTGATCCGTTCGGGGAGATAGTTCCCTCATTGACAACACACTGATCATTATGTCAAGAGAGTTGTCCAATAAAGGGGTACCCCCAATTGCGTCATCATCAGCCAAAAGTTGCTTCCCATTATTGAGTGGTCGATATGATCAAATCGATGGATCTATATTCGAGCATCCTAATGCCAAGAGATGTTCTGAGGATGGGCAGTAGGGTAGTTGGGGGTCTCGTTGTAAGGGCGGTTCTGTCCGATATCACATATGGATGATAGAGGCATGGCGATAGGAGAGACGAAGTGAGACAGGGCATGAAGATTTTCAGCTTATCAGTTAATCGTTCCCACGGACGGCGCCAATCTGATGGAGTTGATTTTGGTCTCCATAGATACTACTCTCTGACTCTAATAGGGAGCCGATATCGAGAGTATTCTTCGTATCGAATGGAAAATTTACAAAAATCTTGGCGAGGGGACTCCGATACTCAAGTTAGAAAGAATAATGATAAAAGAAAAACTGAAAATAGCCATAGATATAGCTTGGTGACTTCTGTGCGTATAATGCATCGTTCGAGTAGATGTCGAAGCCCCCGCGAGAGTGTGTAGCATACATGAGTATTGTAGGGTGGGTGCTATGTATGAAAACATATCTTATATTGCATATGTAATACATGTAATATAGTCTGTGTGATATATATAATATCTCCGATTATGTATAAAATAGAGTATGAAAGCATATCTCTGATCGTATAGAGTCGACTATAGAGTTATACCTCTGACTGTATGGGATTGGACATGAAGCCCTAATTTTATCGGTGTATATAAATAGGTATGAAACTACGCTTTGAATGATATATAGAATTGTATATGGAACTCTCATCTGAATGATGCATTGAATTGTCTCTCTCTCATGTGTAAATCTGAGTCTTTTCTAAGAGTTGCCTATACTCTATATTTATAGCTTTCTCGGGGGTGTAAAAAACTCTAATTTTCTTTTGTCTGGGATCTTTTAAAATGATAGGAATTGTAATTAAAGATTTCTAAAAAAATTTAGCATTCCTCGAGATTAATGAAAATTTAAAATTTTAGAAAAATTCTTTTCTTTTGTGAGAGCCCACGAGAATTAGAATGCTAAAAGAATACGAAAAGATTTGAGTTTGGTAGTGATTATCTTTCTTATCGGATAATTATGAATAATTTTAGAAATCTATTAAATAGGATACCATCAATATAATAAGTCATAATTAATCAAATCATCAGTTAAGTGAACTTATCTTACATTTGAATGATAAAAAGCTTTAATTAAAGTTTTTTTTTTGAAATATAGTATTTAGAATTTCGTAAATACATATTTTTACAGTATCCGTGGTTCTTACGAAAAAAATATTAATTTTTTATTTTTATTTAAAGGTTTAAAAAATAAAATAAGTTAAACAAAGTGGCGGTAGGTATCACGCCAGCTAATGTCCTTGAAGGTTAAAAGTGACTTTAAAAAGGTTTCCCACTTGCCACATTACAAAAAAAAAAAAGGCGAAAATGACAGGCGGTGCCATTTACCTAACATTGTCTGACCAAGAAACGCAGAGGGACGAAAAATCAAAATAAGTAGGGCCAAATGTCGTTTAAGAATACAAGATAAATATTCAACTTGGACGCAAAAGAATTTTCTCTTTATGGCCATCTATTCTCTCTTTTTTTTTTTTTTCATCCGATATTCAAAATTTTACTTCGACTAATCCAAATCAATCTATTATCGAATCCTTTTCAAAAGAAATTTTTATGAAAAATCAAACTCACGATCATAATTAAAAAAATTCAATTCTCTTCTAGTTGAGCCAACCAATATTTGTATCTATTCTCTCTCTCTAAAGGATGAGTATCTCTTTCTTCTCTGTTTTTATCTCCCTCTCTCTTTATCAATGACTTCTACCTTTTTCTTCTTTACTCTCTTCCCGTTTTCTCTGTCCATCTTTGTTAGCATGGATAGAGGGCTTCTCTACCCCTTTCTTCATCTCTAACACATCTCAAATTTATAATTATAATTTTAGAACCTATATTGTCTTCTCTTTTAAATCACAAATTGTTAATTGAAAATTTTTAATGGACCAATCAAAGTAAAATAGAGAAAATATGAAAAAGAGAAAAAATTTGATTAAGAGATGCGACAGAAAGTTAATAAAATTGATTGAGAATGAAAGAGAAAAATGAAAATAGAGAGAGAAAAATAAGTGGGGTACGTGCACTATAGGATTATTATGCGAATCGAGTCGAGTTCGAGTCACTCGACTAATGGCTCGATTCGACTCAATTTTGACCAAACTAAAGTGGAATTTGAATAATAGAATTTTAAACTAGAAAATTCGTCAAATAGTTTGATAATATATATTAATATATATTATATATATTTATATATGATTATAATATAAAAAAATATATATTAATATTCTAGTCCACTACAAAAAGAGAGAGAGAACAGAAGAAGAAGAAGCAGGAGAAAAATAAAAGAGTATAAGCAAATATAGCCTAACACTTATACAAAATTATATTATATCTCTTCTGAGAATAAATTCAAATGTTAGTAATTTTAATTTATTTAATAATTATATGTCCAAATTTGCCCATTATTTAGTTGAAAGAAATACATTAATCTATCAATAGTGAATGGTATTTTGTCTGTTTAAAATATAGGTAAAATAATATTTTTTTTGTTACAAATGAGAGCAAAGAAAATTAGTTTCTAAACAAAATTATATTTCGAATATCACATTTAAGAATCGATACATCTCACCAAAAAAAAGAAATAGAGTTCGTCAAAATTAGGAAAAATTGAGTTTAATTTTATAATAATATTAATATAACTGTTTCTTTCTTTGTAAATAAAAATCATTTGCTACACCAAAATATAATCATCACAATCTCGGCCGAGTCAATGTCAAGGTTGGCTAAATACCAAAAATTATTGAAAAAATCTGGAGTAAATTACATGTCCGATCCCTAAAATTTGTCTTAATTTCACAAATTAGTCTCAATATTTAGGAATACTATCTTATGGTTCTCAAATTTCAAAAAGTATAAAGAGTTGATTTTTTCTTCAATGATGACGACAACCTGACCATTAACTGATGACATGTCATAACGTGGCAATCAACGTGGTTATACGGACGCTGATGTGCCAATATTAGATTAGCTCATTCAACACCTCATTATGCCACGTCAGCTTTTTTGCTGATGTGACATGCCACATCAGCAGGTGGGAGTTTTTTTTATTTAAAAAATCTCTCTCTCTCTCTCTCTCTCTCTCTCTAAATAACCTAAAAACCCTTCCTGCTCATAGAAAGGTACTGGATCAGATCGCTGCTTCGAGATCATCAGATGGAAGAGCCTATCAAACAATGACTTCTGATTGAAATTGCAGAGATCTGATTTCCCTTCCTGCTCGTAGAAGGCTACTGGATCATATCGCTACTTCGAGATTATTGGATGGAAGTGGATGGAAAAGCCTGTTAAACAACGGCTTCTGATTGAAATTGCAGAGATCTGATCTCTCGTCGAGATCATCAGATCAATCAGATTTTCGAGATCTGATCCAGAATTTCAAAAAATTGTAGAAGCATTTGACGAGATTTGATTCAATCTGCTTCTATCCAATTGAATCTGATCTAGATTCAATCCCCTTTCTCTCTCTTCTCTCCTCACTTTGGAAAAGCACTATATTCTCTCTTTCCTCTCCTCCTCCTTTCTCTCTCTTCTCTCCTCTCTTTCATTGAATTTTCATGTCCTCTTGCGATCACGGAAGTAGAAGAAGAAGGCAAAGAAGAGGACAATGACGACCAAGACGAAAGTGCGATGATGATGGAGATGAGGGTTGCAGAAATGGGCTTTGATTTTGGGGGCGTGGGGGAGTGCTAAAGGGGAGATGTTAGCTAGGAAGGAAGCGAATACAGTTGGAGATGGCGGCGGTGTAGGAGAAGGGTAGGATGGGAAAAAGGGTTGTTGATCGGGGGTAGGGATAGTTATGGAGAATGGGAGTTTGGGGTTCTAGGTTTGGAATGGTGGTGCAGGTGGAGATGGGGATGGGGGTTCGATTGGGGGATTGGATTTGACGGGTAAGAATGGTTCATGGAGGATCCGACGGTTGTGAGCAAATGAGATAAGGACGAGGGTTCGAAGCCTAAATGAGCCTCCCATGTCTCAAGTAAAGAGGGGACTTTTTAGAGAGGTTCTTTAACTTAAAAGGGAGTAGAAACACATCTCTATAGAATAGAAAAAATCGGGCAATGGTACGAAGGAAGTGATATGCAATTATTATGAGGAGTTTACAAAGGACAAAACTTATGAAGGTTGAAAGTTGATGCTTGGCTTTTTATGCTATAGGGAGGAGAAAAGAAGCCATTTATAGAGACCTTTTGCTGAGAAGGAAGCAATTGTGGCTCTAAAGGAGTGCAGGGAGATAAGGCTCCTGAACATAATTGTTTCTCTGTTCTTAATAGTTTTTTTTTGTGTGCAGTGAAATAAATCTGATTGCATAGGCTAAGTTGTAGATACCTGTTAGTTTCGTTGGCCATTTGAGTGGGATTTTCCTCATTTTATGATAATAAACTTTGATTATAAAAACTATTGATGTGCATTCTACATAAGGAAAACCTGAATTGTCTAGAGATAAGAATTTTTTTTTTTTTTAGCGAGAGAGAAAAGGTGAGGGGAGGAGAGAGAGAGAGAGTATGTGTGAATGTGTGTATTTTTATTTTTTTTACGTGAGAGAGTGAGAGAGAGAGAGAGGAGAGAAGAGAGAGAAAGGGGGAGGGAAGGAGAGAGAGTGTGAGAGTGAGAGCCACGTTAGCAAAATGACAGCATGGCACTGTTATATCAGCATTTTGCTGATGTGGCTGAACGATATATTTAATATACTAATCTAGTCTTGATACATCAACATCCATACAGTTACGTATATTGTCATGTCATTACTTAACGGTCAGTCTGTCATCGTCAATGATGGAAGAATCAACTTATTATATTTTTAAAAGTTTGAGAACTGTAAGATAATAATTCTAATTGTAAGGTCTAATTTATGAAAATAGGATAAACTTGAGGGATTATATATAAAATTTAATCAAAAAATCTTTAGGTGTCGACAAAATTTTTTCCATCTCTAACTTAAATTAATTTTTCACAATGGGTGCACAACAAATTTCACCAATTTCTCCAAATCAGAATGGTTGGAGTGGAGGGGGAGGGGACCGCATTGGAGTTGGAGATGAAAGGAATCTTGATCTCGAGGGACACGTGTAATGATCTCATTCGAACCATAGGGGGTCACTGTCGTGAAATAAACGCAACAAAAAGTCAAGAAGAAAGATTATGATAAAGTTTAGTTTGCTTCTTCCCCTTTATATATATATGTAAATAATCCCATCAATTATTGTTAGTTGCGCTACTCCCTGAAACAAAAGAAAACCCTAAATCTCTCTCTCTCTTTCTGATCTCTGTCTTCAGGAAGTTGCAGAACATAGAAGGAAGGATGCTTTTTTCAGAGTCTGTTTCTCTCTCTCTCTCTCTAGGGTTTGATTTGATTTTGATGTCTTTTTCTTGTGGTGTTTGATTTCTGATTAATTCCCGTTGATTTTACGCATAGATCTCTGGTAATTTCTTGGAAATGTTTTAATTTTGTCTGATTTTTATTCTAAATTTTTAAGTTTTTAACTTTTTTTGAGGGTTCCTTTACATATGATTGGATTCTTCTATTCTGATCTACCTTGATTTTGTTGTTCTTTTTCCTACTGGGACGATGTTTCTTGCAATTTTTACAATTTTTTCCTTTTCCTGAATCTCTACGTCAAGTGGGTTTCTTTGTTTGCTATTGACCATTGCATATGTATGTTTATTTGTATAGAATTGATTTAGTTTATGATTTAGTTTATATTTTAGTTTACAGGATTCAGATCTAGTTTTTATAGGCTTAGATTTGTTTCATAAGATGCGTTGTTATCCATTACTGTATTCATTAACATGTCTAGACAAAGACTAAGTGTTTTTTTTTTTTTTTTTGGGCAATTGTTTGACTTGGCCGATATGGTTCAATTGTTAGCAAGAGTTTCTGAGGAGTGTTTTGGCGATGAGTCCCCAGCGGGCAAAATCTGATCTTTTTTTTTCCTTGTGGCTATGTATAGATTTTTTTCTAGGTGTTTAATTACTCGAAGTGGATATGATTGTTAATATGAGATGTCCTACAAGCAAGAAATTGTCTCAATTTTTTAGAAATGCATGACATGTGAACATCATATTGAACTGGGGTATGTACTGGATCTGAATTAAGTGACTGCTCATGCACACTTTCTGCCCTCTGTTTTGTTTACTTCTATTTGTAAGTTTGGAATAATTTATGATTGAAGACTTTACTTTGGTTGTTGCAGGTTACTAATACCTAGCGTTCTGGTAATAAAGCTTGATAAGTAATGAGTAGACAAATGTTGGGATTGCATGAATCTGGTTAAATCTTCAGCAAATAGAAGTCGATCAGTTTAAAGAAGTGATACGTAAGCGGGTTTTATTGGACTTCAGTATTGAAGAAATAGACTATAAGAAAGATATTTAAGTTTAATACCTTGCAGAATTTGGAGCCATGCCTGTTTCAGGAAATGAAGAGGTGGTCATTTCCTTCTTAAAAACTGTCCAGCAATCTGGGACTATGATCAATTTTCTTTTTGGAGTATTGATTAATTTTTTTTTTCTTTTTCAATTGGCAGCCTGGGGTAAAACCTTTTTCCCAGCAATTTAGTAGTTCTATTGCAGGTATTCCTATCAAGAAAAGGAGGTATCCTTTAGTTGAGACGCCTTCGCTTCCCTCTGAAGCTGAAAGTGATTCAAAGCCAGAAGACAATTCAGAGTCATCGCATGGAACATCTCTTCCAATAGCAAATGTTGAATCAACTGGAATGGTTACATCATCCGGTACAAAGGAAAGTTCTTTGGAGCAAAAGAGAGAAAGGAGTGATACTGATTCCATTACCAGCTTGGTCCAGAGTAATGCTGGGCTTACTGATTCCAATACCAGCTTGGTCCAGAGCAGTGCTGAGCTCTCTAAGGTCAAACTTGAGGAACCGAGTCCAAGCCTTCTGAATACCCTTAAAGAGAAGCCTGCGCCAGTTGAACCTGTGGTCAATGTTGTTGCTGCGAATACTGGGGGGCATTTAACTCAAGTTGAAATTCCTTCTGTAAATGTAGTCAAAGAATTTGAAGACAAATTTGAAGTAGACGACAAACTAAAAGTACTTAGAACTGAGCTGTCATTAGGACCAAAGGAGCCATTTGTCCCTACACTGACTAATCAAAAGAGTGAAAGGGGTTCCCATGAGCAGGATAATTTATGTCACTACCCGTTGGGCTTGTCTTCAAGCAAGGGTAAAGACATTGCATATGACAAGCATGATTCTGTTGATCCCATGATTGAAAGCTCTGAACCACCTACTGATAGGTCCAATTGGGATTTGAATGAACCGTTGGATACTTGGGAGGGGTCTACAAGTGATGAACTAGTTGGTCGAGGAACTGGTGTTGATGGTGTTAACAGGAGTTGTGTCTTGCGTGATATAAAGCCTTTTATATGTCTACCGAAGGTGATTGGACCAGGGGTTAGTTTAGGAAAACAAATCAATGAAGAGTGTTACAAATTGAAGTTTTCTGCTTCTAGTATGCAGTGTGGGTCTGAAGATTCTCTTTCATTACGCCTTAGTCCGTCTTGCCATTCATCTGATATCATTGGGGAACTATCTGGTTTTTCAGCTAAAATTGATTCAGGAAGAACCTTCAATAATGTCTGTACTTTGAGTAAATCAGTTTTACCAAGAAATCTTCATCCATTGGGTTACAGGAGTATAAAGCCTGAGCCCTTTGATGAGAGTCTCAAGCAAGATTTAAAACGGCCTACTGCCGACATAGGAGGTGGATTAGATCGTGGAACTGCAAAGCATCAATTGGTAGAGAAGCCTGTGATAGAATCCTTGCAGAAGTCAGATATCCATACCTTCAAATTGGTTGAAGGTAGGCCTCTGAAATCTGATTCAGTTCATGATGGTAATGAGGAATTAATCAAGCAAGTGAATGGAACAACATACCAGTTGGATGGACATGCACTTCAAACCCTGGAAACCAGTTCTTCTTCTGGGGCCACAACTACTTTGTTACAAGTGCCTTGTCCTTCGGATTTTTCTACTTGTTCAAAAGATCTATCTATAAATGCCGATACTCCAACCAATTCACAATATTCTACTATTACCAAAGAGATGACCGGTGATACGGAGGTACCTCAAGAGACGAGTGAGAGTGTTGCGCAGGATACATCAGAAACCGTTTTCTTGTCTATGGGTCATGGTGGTAAGGAGTTGGGTACCACTGATTACTTGTTGAATTCTTCGAGAGTCAAGGAGTTGGGTGCTAATGATATCAAGCCATGTGAAATGAAATTAGTGAATGGGCTCCCTCATGATTCTCATGATAATGGGGAGGGATGTGCAAGTGATGAAGAAAAGATCAATATTCCAGGAGATACACTCGAAGAAGAATTTTCTGGTTCTGAATCTGATTCAGATGGTAATCGGGCCTTAACTTCTGGGGTAGATCTGAACACTAAAAGCGTAAGTGCAGATGAAGACGACTATGAAGATGGTGAGGTTCGGGAACCCTTATTGCACACTGATGTTGGAGGTTCTACCTCTGCTAAGACTGAAGAGGACAATGCTGGTTGTGATCATGCCGGCCAAAAGTTGGGGTCTCTACAAGGTGCCGTTGATGTTCCTGACACTTCATTGAATGTTAGGGAAAAAGATAAAAAACCGGAAGGTTCTGGTCATGGAGAGGAGGATGATAGCAAAAACTGTGATGAAACAATGCTTGACCAGAAAGAGTTAGGTATTGATAAAGATTCTTCTTTGGAGAAGCCTGTTTCTATTGAAATGCCAACTTGTGAAGCTGGGAAAAGGACACCTGGGAGGGTGATACGAAGAAGAATACTAGACCATTCAGGTAAAATGGATTCTTTGAAGAGTCATGGAGCAGAAGCATCTGATTCTACTAATCAGAGCCAGGGGTCTGTAGTCGCAGGAGGTCAGAGAATCAATGAAATGATAAAAGGATCAGACTCGGGGGAAAAATGTGATCCAAATTTACCCAAGAAGGAGACCGTGTTGCATATTGATGAGGGAGCCAAAGAAAGCAATGGTGGGGGAAGCAGGAGCAGAATCATAAATTTACCCCGAACATCAAATACGTCTCCTCTTAAAGCAAGATCAATGTCTGGCAGGTCATTAACATCAAGGACTGGAAGAGATAGACGCACTGATTTAGAATTTGAGGGTGATAAGTTACATTCTCGAGGCAGTAGGTAAATATTATGTTTCTATTGCTTCAGATTTGGCTGGGCTGTCATTTTGTTGGCTTTTTTTGTGTCCACTTTTCTACTTATTGTGTTACATTTTTTTCCTCTCAGAGATGAAATTTATGCTGATGGTTCACGCAAATTTTTCAGAGAAAGGAATCAAGATCAGTCTTTAAGAAACTATAGGTTAAACTTTATTCATGGTAGGGGAAGGGTATCAAGCCGAGTAGATGCTGTACGTGGTGATTGGGATTCGGACAGGGTCTTTGCGACAGAACATTATGATGGTCCTGAAGATTTTTGTTTATCTAGATGTAAATTTGTTTCTCCTGTTTCTGATATAGAGCTTGAAACATATGCTATTGCACCAGATGGTGCTGTTGCAGGTACTGGCAGAGGAGGGAGGAAGACTTTGAATGATGAAGCACCAGTTTTCCGCCATTTGTCTTCGAGGAGGCGATCCCCTGGAGGGAGAGAAGGGCCTACCGTGCGTGGCATTCCAATGGTTCGTCGACTTCCTAGAAATATTAGTCCAAGTAGATGCATTGAGGAAGATAATTCTGAATTGGTTGGATTGAGGCACAGTGAGAAATTTGTGAGGGGTGGCATGCCAGATGATATGATAGATCCTTTATTTGCTCGATCTCAACTGCCTTATGAGGGAGGAGTAGAAGGGCATTTGATTCGAGGTGAAAGAAATTTCCCAACAATCCAGAGGAGGGGTATCCCTCGAGTCCGATCAAAATCTCCAATAAGATCAAGAACACGGTCCCCTGGTCCATGGTCTTCTCCTAAAAGAAGAACACCGGATGGATTTGAGGGGCATCCAGAATTTGGTCATCGGAGATCTCCAATTTACCGAATGGAAAGGATGAGATCACCCGATCGTGCCTGTTACCCTGGGGAGATTGTTGGTAGAAGGCATGTTTCTCCTCCTTATTTACACCGGACATCCAATGATCTTAGGGATATAGATTCTCTGAGGGACAATGGTCATGTGAGGCCTATAATGCCCAATAGGAGGAGCCCTTCTGGCCGGATTTTACCTCGAGGACCCAGGAGATATGACATAATTGAACCTCGAGAAAGGACAGAAGAAGGCGATGAATTCCTTGGGGCCCCCTTGCACTCTGGTCGGTTCCATGACCTTGCTGGTGATGGGAATGGTGATGAGAGAAGAAAATTTGTTGATAGGCGAGGCCCTGTTCGTTCTTTTAGGCCTCCTTTTACTGGTGGGGATGATGAGAACTTCCGATATCGTGTTGATTCAGGTCCAAGAGTACTTAGATTCTGTCCAGAAGGTGATCCAGAGCTCCATGAAAGAGGTAACCTAAGAGAGAGAGAATTTGATAGACGAATAAAAGGTCGAACAGGAAATATCTCTAGGACTACAAGAAACAGTGAAGAACAAGAAGGAAATTATAGACATGGTGCACAGGTGTGGCATGATGATGGGTTTGATGATGTCAATCGAGTGAAAAGAAGAAGATTCTGATCAGTTAGTGGAAATGATCTGGCATATCCTTGGGGGATTGTGTATAATCAAGCATCTCAAGCCAGTTTGGGCAGTTCGAATCCTGCTCACTTGGAACACGAAGCAAAGCAAGCAAGCTGCTAATGCACATGAAGTCCATGTCTACTCATATAAGTTGTGCAAAGCCAGGTGGCATTGACGAGTGTCTACACTGATATTCAGTCCATCCTTCCTTTCAGATTGAATAGCTTGTCAAAATATCTTCCTGTAATCAAGTTTGGTCTGCTCTTCCTTCTCTATTGGGGGGTCCCACTTGCCTAACACGAACAAATTTTGTCTACTGGGAAGTCAGGTTGGCTGATTTTACTTGGAATAACCATTGGAGAATGTTTACTGTAGATTCCATATGGATTTAATTTTCATAGCCATAGCCACTACCTGGGAAGGAAACAGGGATCTCATGTCAAGAGCGCTCTCTGTGGAAATAGGTCATGAGATTCGAGACTATTATTTGGAGGGGGGGGGGGGAGAGAGAGAGAGAGAGAGAGAGAGCCATGACTTCATGAACATCGTGGTCTGATTGTGAAGAACAGTATGGAATGGCTTCATGCATAATATAAGTTTCATTAGCTTTGATCTGGTTGGAGATTGCCCTAATGTGACAATACTCTGATGGTGCTGCATTATAACTATAGGGACAGTATCCTCTGTTAGGTAGGCCTTGCGTTTGTGACATGACACTGATTTGGCGCCGCCGCTGCATGAGCAACTTAACTCTTGAGCAACTCTGCCTTGGCAATGAGTTGATGGATAATTTTTGTTCCAATACAAAGCTTCTTCCTACTTCTGGAAAGCAACGCTAACGTTACTGGGGTGTGCCCATATTCCATGTACTTTCTATATATAAATGCACACCCATGGCATGTGTCTGCAAATACATGCCTCCCAGATTTTATGATTAATTTATTAGCTCAACAAGGATGAGATCAACAAAATTGGGAGAGAGAGAGAGAGAGAGAGAGAGAGGGCGAGAAAAGACTAGAGCTGGTCTCTTAAGGTTCTATAGTCATTTGAATTGGATTAATCAGAATATAATTTTAGATATCACCGACAGAAGAGAGAGAGCGCTATGTTAAGTTTCGGGCTAACTTTATTATTATTATTTTTTTAACCCTATTATTCAATATCATGTACCATTATAGGGATTGGAACCCCCCCCCCCCCCAAAAAAAAAAAAAAATCTTTCCTTCCAAGGTGAATGGTGCTCAAAATTAAAGACATTATTTGGTGGAACAAGATTAGTAATCCATTTTTACATTAAAAATAACCATAAGATATAAGTATTTTTGATAAAATTCAAAACATTTCATCATAAATTGGTTTGATAATATAATGGACTGTTTGTCCCTTTCATGACTAATCTTGTATAAGTCTTTGGTCATGCTTTATAAACCAATCCAGGCGACTTGGTGGTTTGTGGGTCTATTTGCATCCATTTGTCGAGTTAGAGAGTGGCATTGGCATTTTCCCTTTTGTCTAATTCTAGGGACCTTGAGTGAGTCTAAGGCCTAAGGGACGTGGAAAGTTATGGTCCTACAAGTATCTGTATTTATGAAATAATTCCCCACTTTTAGAAAACTTTGAAAAATAAATTTGACAAAACTTTTACACCTTAAAAAAAATCCTCTCAAAAACCAAACTAATAAAACAATATCCACCAAACATTTATCCCACTAAGTGGATTGACTATTTTTTTATTTGGTTATAAGATTTGAACTTGGAATCACCGGGTTAGGGGAGAAGAATTGTGACAACTAAGTTATCTCCTTGAGGATTAAATAATTATGACTATATGGATTCTTATACGTCATTGTACTTTATTTTATATCATATACTATCTAATAATCATACTTTTATCCCAACTAGTGAGGCCAACAATATAGATATTTCTATACATTGGTACTTTATCTTATATCATATATTTATTTATATTTAGATAATTCATATTATATTATATTTTTTTATCCAAATGTTCTTAGGTCTTCCTTTTCCTTAGTTAACATGAGTGTTTGTCATAGTCTTACACCACTTAATTGGAGTCTCTATCGATTGTCTTTGTTCGTATCCATATAATTTTAATTGTATTTTTCTTAATTTTTTCTCGATAAATGTAACCTCAAATTTGTCAATAATACACTTTTTTTTAATAATCTTGTCCATCTTCATCTCTGCAACTTTAATCTTCCGGCCATAATTTTGGTTCATTGTCTAACATTTAGATTCATACAATAAAATAAGTCTAATCACCATTTTATAAAATTTTCCTTTAAATCTTAGAGGTATCTTTCAGTTATATAGAATACTCGATACACTCCTATATTTCAACCATTCTGTTTGTATTCTGTGTCATATTTCTTTCAATCTCTCTATTTTTTTTTATAAAATTAATACTAAATATTCAAAATTCTTACTTGCAGATAATTCATAATCTCTTATTTTAACTATTGAATCACTAATATTAGTATTGCTAAATTTAAATTAAAAAATTAAGTTTTTGTTGATAAAAGAAGTGCTAATTTGAACTTTTTTTTTTTGTTTTTTTAATTTCATTAAACCTCGTTTTAATTTTAAAATCTAGAAATATGTGCAATTCTCATATCTGAACAGTTATTCTTGTACAGGTGAAAAAGAGGAGAGTTCTATGATAATTCCACTTTAGTTTAGCATATATATATATATATATATATATATTTGGCCAGAATACTCTTCAAATATGGATTATATAGGTTTTTCATAAAATTTAATAACAATAATAAAATAGATAGAAGAAACAATTGAACTAGGAGAGTGGGGTTTTTTTTTTTTAATTATTATTTACCCATTACTTCTCAATCCTTATTAAAGTTCTACTTTTACCAAATCTATTATAAAAATAAATAAATTCAAAATTACACATTGTTTTGTGAATAATTATGACAAATTGATATTATTGATTTTTTTTTTTTTAAATAAGAAGAATTATTATTGTTATTGTTATTATTTTTATTTGTTTATTTAAAATCTTTTCTTTATTTAAAATTTTTGCTCGTCCCGTTCCCATCTTATCAAAGGAAATTTCCATTTGTGAAACCATTCGGTAAAAGCGAGATGGATTTGAGACGGGATGAGTTTTTTTTTTTTTTTTTTTTTTTTTGATATTTATAAAATATTTAAACATAATATTTAAAAATTAAAATATCATTAATTATTACAAATTTCACATGGTAGTTTAATTTAATTAACAATATAGATATAAGCGTGAATAACCCCCTGCCACCTCGGATTCGTCGTCTTTCATTTTGCCGAAGGTGATTCATTGGTGGGTTGGATGGATGATGAGTTAGACGATGATTAGTGGGTTGGATGGATGGTGAGTTGGACGGTAACCTATTCTTTTTGTTTTGTCTTTAATGTTATTTCTTTCTGTTATTCTTGTGGTTTATTTTGTTCTGTTCTTATTTTTTTTACAGTTTGAGGTGTATTTTTTTTGTGACGTGTCGTTGATTTGGAGATTTGCGGTATGACAAACCATACCGTTGATAATGGTAGTGCATGTTGACCGTACTTCTGTGTTCTCTTTGTCTCTCTCTCTTGTCTCTTTCTATTATAAGCGTGTTTTTGTAAGCTTTTTTGTACATTTGGTGGTTCGAAATTTTTCGAACTGAATGTCTTGTTCGTCTTCATCTTCTGTTTTATCCGATCATGTGTTTGCAAGGTTTTTCGCTTGTTGGTGTTTAGAAATCTTTTTTTCAACTTCGTTATTTTATTCTTCTATTCATGTTCTATTCTTTCCTTTTTTGTTTATTTATGGTTTGATCATTTTTGGACAGCAACTGCAACTTGTGAAGCGTAAACGAGAAAATGTCTTAGCTGACTTGGCTAACGGGGTGATAAAATTCTTGTTGCGAGTCGTAGGACGATGAGGGTTCTTCCATTCTTGTTTTATTTTGTCCTTATTTTTTTTTTATGGTTTGATCTTTTTAGGACAGCAACTGCAAGTTGTGAAGCGTAAACGAGAAAATGTCTTAGCTGACTTGGCTAACGGGGTGATGAAATTCTTGTTGCGAACGTGGGCCGATGAGGGGTGAGATTTTTCCTTCTTTTTCTTCTCAGTGTGCGATGATAATTGTTTATGTGCTTGATGAACAGTTTGTTTTATTTGTAGATTTCTTCTCTGTAAATGTGGTGGATTTGCTTCTTCGAAATGCTTGAACACAAAAAAAAATTATCGCTTTGACCAGAAATTTGATGAGAGGTGGGGATGGTAAGGAGTGTTGGAGAGCAAGGTTTTTCGCTCATTGGTGTTTAGAAACCTTTTTCAACTTCGTTGTTTTATTCTTCCATTTATGTTTTATTCTTTCCTTATTTGTTTATTTATGGTTTGATCTTTTTTGAACAGTAATTGCAACTTGTGAAGCATAAACGAGAAAATGTCTTAACTGACTTGGCTAAAGGGGTGATAAAATTCTTGTTACGAGCATAGGACGATGAGGGTTCTTCCATTCTTGTTCTATTTTTTTCTTATTTGTTTATTTATGGTTTGATCTTTTTTGGACAGCAACTGCAAGTTGTGAAGTGTAAACGAGAAAATGTCTTAGCTGACTTGGCTAATGGGGTGATGAAATTCTTGTTGCGAGCGTAGGCCGATGAGGGGTGAGATTTTTCCATCTTTTTCTTCTCAATGTGCGATGATAATCGTTTGTGTGCTTGATGAACAGTTTGTTTTATTTGCAGATTTCTTCTCTGTAAACGTAGTGGATTTGTTTCTTCAAAATGCTGGAACACAAAAAAAAAAACTGATCGCTTTGACCAGAAATTTGATGAGAGGTGGGAATGGTAAGGAGTGTTGGAGTAAGGTCTTTCTCATGAACATCTTTCTCATGAGCCTTGTCGGTCATGCAAATATTTTGTTGGTGAGTTCGATGGATGGTGAGTTGGACGGATGCTCTTTGGTTTTGATTTTTTTATATTTTAAAAGTTATTTGGGTTATTGTTGTGCTTTCTTGTTCTCATTGGTTTTTTTTTTTTCGGTGTTGTATTTTTTCTTTTTTGGATTCTAATGGTTTGGATCGATGTATGATTTTTTTTGGTGACGTATGCTTAATGTGCACATTTACGGAGTGGTGTTCCGTGATGTTCATCATGGCAGAGCATGTTAACCACGCCTGTGTGCTCCCTCTGTTATCTCTCTCTTTGTTATAATCAGGATTTGCAAGGTTTTTTTGGGCGTTTGGTGGTAACGAATTTTTTCCGTGTTCATTGTATTGTTTGTGTTTATTTTTTATTCTTTCTTTATGTGTTTCTCCAGATGACTTTCGGATCCTTTTTTTCCTCACGGGTTCATGGGATATCTTGATTCTTCTCAATTTTTAAATTGCGTGTGTTGACACAAGATTGAAAAAAGAGGGATGAGGAAAATGGGAAAGCAAGCAATTAAAAGGAGAACAACAGTATTTGCATCCGAGTTGTTGAGATTTCATGTGTGTTGATTTGTTTTGAGCCGATTATGTTAGCTGAAGAAGTACAAAAACAGGAGTTCTTATGCAAGCAATTGAGAGTGTATCGAGGAGTTTTTATCGGGGAGTTTTGCCGAGGAGCTTTCATATTCCTTTTTTGTTTTTTTTGCCCTGGACTTTTTTATGGAGAGTTTTCGGAGAACATGGCGAGAAAGGGTGGCTGTCGATAATAATTTTATAAATTATAATATAATTTTATTTGCCCACTAAAAATTATGCTTTCTGTGTTTCTTGATATTGTAACCTTAAAAGCAACTTGCATCTTGCATCTTGCGTTTTTTTCTCTTCCTCAAAATAAATTTCCCGTTTTTCCATGAGGGAGAGACAAAATAGAAATATTTTTTTTTAAAAAAAAATGCTAAAATATGAAATAAAAAAAAAACTATGCCATACTTATGCATGCAACTAACCGTATTTGCCATTGTGTTAAGAATGTGATGGCGACAAAAAAATGTATCAATAGATAATAGTAATTGACAAATGTGTGAACAAATCATGCAAACATGAAGTAACTCTATACTCTCAAATAAAAACTATCTTCTCTCTCTTGTGAATACTCCGATTCTGCCATGCCTTCAGAAATAGGTATGTATGATCGCCTTAGACTTACTAAGCGAATGTTTGATTAATTTTTGTCCTTAAAATTGCATGCAGTGGCTTTAGTTTCCTGTTGCTTATATAAGATTCATTCTATTTTTTTTTTAAAATATTGACAAGTAGGTCGACTACACGTCAACAAGTAATTCAAGAAAAATTAAAAGACTGTACACCGACACAGCGGCCTGTCCAAAAGATTTGATGCCTGTTAGTAATGCAGTATGGGTTGTTTAACAAAGTGAAATAACAGTCGAATACAACAAGAGGCTTTTATATGACGGGAAGTTTTTTCGATGGAGCTTTATATATGGAGCTTTTGCGGTCGTGATTTTTTTTTAACGGGTACATTTTTGCATCGGGGTTCCGGATAGTAGGATTTGTGGTTTTTTTTAAACGGGCGGGATAGAAACGTATTATGTACGGATAACCTTTTATGTATGTACGGATAACCTTTTATGTACGGGAGCTTAAATCTACCGGGAAGCTTCTCCCCAAGGAATTTTGGCATCCTTTGTTTTTTTTGCCGGGGAGCTTTTTAGCGGACAACTTTAAGAGAGGAAAGCCTTCTGAGTTTTCGTCTAACGGAGCTTTTCTATACCGTGGCAATTTCACATCTTTACATTTTTTTGGAGAAACTTTTTACAGTTGCAAGAAACTTTTTTACGTGTACCAAGAGATTACGTTGTTTATTAAAAGTTGACTAAAAAAGTGTTTAGTAAAATAAGACAAATCCCTTAGTCGACCAATTTTTAGTACATTGCAACATTTATTTTAGTTGGCTAAAACATTGACATTTTTATGAAGATAAAAAATTTTTATCATACATTACTGTTTCATGGGGAGAGAGAGAAGGAGAAGACCTATATATATAAACTAATGGATGTATTGTTTATTCCCTAATGAAAATAAAGCAATGGAGTTTGCCAAAGCGTTTGAAAGCAGATGTAGGAGGAGATCCAAATGCATAATTCTCGATAAAGACGTACACTGTCGGCGGGAATGCAAACCCGCTATCGATATACTACTAGTCCGTTATCACGGACTCAAAACTCCCTGTCATCATCTCTACAGATCTATCAAGAACACCTTGGAGCTCCTCATTTGCTCCCTAAATCTCTCTAATGCGGTCGAGCAAGGTCGGCCTCATTTCAAATCAAGCTAGTAATGCTACTCGATCATCACTAACCAAACTAACTCCTAATATACGGGGTCCCATCAAACAAGAGAGATAAGCACTCTCTATACACTGAATTTTCTGACCAATAGCTTATCAAGAGGAGTGATAACTAGTAGCTCCTCATCTAGCGACGATAACAGTCTACCCAACTGTCGACCGAAATAATACTCTCACGTAAGAATAATCTGAACTAGTGTCAATAAAAACACGGACATCGACTCTGAATATTTTCATGGTACTCATGATGCGAGAAATTGAAAAATGAACCAATATAGGATACGCAAAAGATATACGTATATATATATATATATTAAGTAGTCAAGCCTCTAAGGCTTTAACCAGTCATAACCGTACATATCATCATAAGATGCATTGTTTCAAAAGAGGATCACAATAGTTAAGCTTCTAGAGCTTTTACTAGTCAAGACGGTACATAGGTATCATGATATACATGATTTCAAGAAGAAAAGTATCTATAAACTCCTAAACAAAAGAATCTACTGGAGGATTACCCATGGTCGTATCTGAATTCGCCTAAGCATCCTCCTGAGTCGTAACATACACGTGGGCCTGTGCCCTCAGCTCCTATAGTGAAGAGCCTAGTGCAGTGTTGCTCCCGGCTGTAGTCCATGGAGCGGTGTGTACTGAGTGTGCAAGTACCCCCTGCTAACCTGTCCATGGTCCACCCATGTGTGTCTGTGACACCTGACCTCTGAAACCTAGGTCAGGACAAGAGCTACAAATATGTCCTTACTTCCCATATTAGAAGCATCTAAAGGGAACTCCGCAAGCTCTAAAATGACATCAGCCGCAGTCGCGACAAATAAAATGGTGCTGTGCTATAGACTAACTAAAGGCACTAGGGGCCTGTGCTCTAAACACCTAGGGACATGGTCCCTGTCCAAACTGTGTTGATGTAAAGTGAGAGGGGCTTCCCTAAAAGTTAGAAGTCCTACTCCACTTCGAGCTCTGGCTCGTCTGGGTCTCAACCCTCTATGGTCCTACTAGGACTCCGTAAAATATCTGCGGTCGAACTCCCTTAAGAAGTCCTCCTACCGCAGTGAGTCAATAGCCTCATTACAAATAACCTCCCACCAAGTGAGGGCATCACCGTTGAGGAGTCTCTCAACAACTCTCAATCTGAGCTCCTCTGACAATCCCACATCAGTAAGGATCCTGCGAATCCTATAGATCCAGTGCTTCGCCGCTACGACATTACTAAATCCTGAAAAGTCTGTGTATCTGAGCTGTTGTAACTCTGTCACCAACTGAGTAAGCTCATGGATGCGTCTCAAGATAACCGACGTCTCATCGATCGGAGTAGAAATGGAAGAATCCAGTCACCGGAGGAGAAATCAGTGTCGTAGGAGCAGATACGGCCGCGGGTGCGGTCGCTGGAGTCTATGATAGAGGTGGTGACATCTGTACCCCATATCTACTATACCACTCCTGCCACTGTCTCAAGGCGTCGAGTGGTGGTGGAGGAATCTCAGCTGTAACAGCCGGTGGAGGTGCTGAGGGTGGCACTAGTGAAGGTGCGTGAGTAGAGGAAACATCCTTTGGTACTCGTGAAGTCTCGAGTGCCACAAGTGCATCAGACACTAAGGGACTCTCTAGTGATGCACCACGCTTACTATATCTAGGCGGGATAGTTCTGCAAACAGAGCACCTTTTCATTAAGTGGAAATCAAGGATTAAGGTTAGTTACGGAGTAACTAACCCCCTAAAAAGAATTTGAGTTATGAATCAAGGCATTCGAATCCAATGGGAGGTGTACCACTCATACACCTGCCTAAATGTATCAAATGATGGTGATGGAACCGTGGCTATAATAGCCGGCTGAGAACATGCTAAAAGGGTACACCTGACGAGGAAACATCCTCAAGTATTCTAGGTGTCTCAGGTACAAATCTAGTACCTCGTCTAGTAATCATAACCTTACAAGGAAAAATTTAGATTAAATATGATTCAAAGGTTAGGGTTAGTTGCGAAGTAACTAACCCCCTAAATGAATAAACTTACCGATTTAAAAACCGATGGAAATGATATGCTAGGTTAGATACGCATCGTATCTAACCCCCTAAAATGAATAAACTTATATGCCTAAAACCGTTGTACTGGGACTTCATGACTGTATGAAACTCTCATGCATTGAGGACTTTAAGCACAACACACTTGGGAATGTTTTCAAAACTATGTTATCAAGCACAGCTCTCAACCTAGAGCTCTGATACCATCCGAACTGTCACGCCCCGAACTGGGATCGTGATCAGCCGTCCGTTGCCCTGGATGCCGGCTGTATTTTTACAAAAAATCGGGCAAAATCTCCCCATAAATTGGAGATCTCCCATGTACAAATAAACCTGTATACCTGTATAATTTAAAATCATCCTGTAAATTAAACGAATGGCCATCCCAGCCTCTCCAAAACCAACAAATCTCACCACCGACATCCAGAACAACGCAAGGCTAAATAAATTACCAGCAGTCATAGCCACAGACCTTTACTGTCATGCCCAACTAGAGCATGAGCAGCCGCCATACCGAGCGGGCCTAAAATATACAAATATATTACAAATTCCCAAGTTAACACTTTAAATATTTACAAATGCCTCAATGCAAGTGAAATATGAGAGTTTCGCAAATAAAAGTCCAAAAATTATACAGTCATCCCATAATATGTACACGGTCAACTACGGACCTCAATATCAAGACCACGCAGGGTCGACATAAAGTATGAAATTCATATTTTTAATTAAAACTTAAATCTCACCGTCGTAAATACCAAATCCACCAACAAGCTATCAAGCCCTCTAGAGCCAAATGCGTCGCCCTAGCACCATAATCCTGTCTGGGGAGGGAAAGAGGAGGGGTGAGTACTCAGGGAAGAATACTCAGTGAGTGAGTGGGTCAATGTAATCATCTAATATGGGGTGTAAAACTGGAGTGTCAAAGCATAAGTATACAAATCATATTTCAAATCATCATGCTTTTCATTTCAATAATATATCACTAGCACGCATTTTCAAGTCAAATATATATTCAAAGTACTGTCATTAAAATCATAGAGCTGCCAGCCGAAAGTGTCCTGACAGAGGTCTACCTCGACCTATGACAGGCGCACCGGAGGTGTTATATGTAAATTTATTTAAAGTGCTCTCTACCCCGGCGTTGGCGACAGATCTCGTCCACGTGCTAGACTTGGATAGCATCCAAATCCTCCCCCTTTCGGGTTCAACCTGGCTAGTATCGTGTCGTAAATATAATCTCGACAACTCGTGGGATACCCCAGGCCTAGGCATATCCGGACGCCACCCAAGCGCCTCTCACGGTGTCCTTCGTAGCTACAGAACAATACATACCAAAGCCCTCAAGGCCAAAATCAAAATCAATATCATATCAAACATGTGCCGTAAATCAGGTTCACAAACCAAATGCATCATATAGCATAAAATGACACATTATACATTTCAACCACATGGATGCATATTTTCATAATTCAACCAAATTTTTGGACACTCCATCGGTTCACAAAAATCAGTTCCAAAACCGGTCAAAATATTTCAAGCACACGATAAATCATGCTCATTTATCAAAATGTTGTAAAACACGGTTTACATATTAAACGAAAACATTGAAATGAATCCCACTCACCGTATACGGGAGGGTCAATCACTCCCTACAATGCACAACAAGTGTCGAAACTGTGCTCCCCTCGATCAAGACATCCAACACTTACGCATGTATAAAATCAGCAAGTTTCAAACCTGTACAGTTATAGAAAATAGGCTATAACTTCTAATACACCTTTACAAATCAAGGGGTTTCTTATTTCATTTTTAAAGCTAAGGATGTCTAGTGTCTAAGGCAGAAAACCTCATGTCATTTAGAACTATGTAGAGAAAGTTATGCTAAAGGACTACATGCTGTTCAATTGGCTAAAATGCATGTTTTTCACTTTCAAATTTCCAATGTTAAGTCAAGTCTTTTAGGCCACTACCTTAACTCTTCATATTTTGTTCATGCTTACATGTCCACAAGACTCAAGTGGTGGTACTCAACCAATCCTGCACAAAGCTCACACCAATCCAAATCTCTCGCCGCACATAAGAGCCAACATATACACCAACACATTCTTGTTTAAAATTCTTTATCAACTTCTGTTTTTCAATACACCAATACAGTACTATACATTTATCATATAAATACAAACACATGCTTTTGCTCATTCTTTACAATTACACATTTTCATATCACTTTAACACACCAATATCACTATATATATGCATACACCTTCTATACCTTATTACATACACATATAAACCTCCATCTTGCTTACTAGAGTCATTCTCAATCTCTCTAATGGATTCGGTCAAGACATTTTTACATCCACATGCTCACTAAACTCTATCCAAAATTCAGCATACATATATACATAATTCCTCACACTCATGGCCTCAATTTCACATACACATAGTCAATAACACACCACAGAATTCTGCACACTTTCTTATTCCATTTTCTTTACATTTCACTACATATTTCACATGAAAATGACTTCCTTTCTAGTTTCCATTTGTGTAGAAAATTCTGCACTCATTCCTTCTTCATTTTATTCACTAATACACACATATACACACCATACCTCAATGCCAAAATCCAGCGCACACACAAGTACATCAAATCCAAATTCTTCGATTTATAAATATACTCTAATGTCATCAATTTCATTCCATTTATAAATAATTAATCAAATCAAAATCAAGCCTGATTCAATCCTAAAACCAATCAAAATTGGAAATACGATTAAAATAAATAAGTTTCCTACGAACTGGAAAAATATTTGAAAAATCATACACTTTTCGATTTTCATCTGATTTCTTCAAACCATATGTCATTTTCAAGGTATTGCAATCTATTTTCATAATATAGAAGTTGTATTTTGATTGCCTATATGCAAGACAACTTATAATGAGAAAGATCGCATCGATCCTTAAACTCAAATCCCAATTTCTCACTATTTTCATGCATTCGTCAAATTAAACTCTAAAAGCAACAATTCAAATCAAGTTAACATGATTTTATCATCCGGAACATTCTCTTTCCATATCAGACACTAGACTCAACCTTAATATTCAAACATAGAATTTCATTAATGCATTCAAATCAAATCTAAATACATCCTAAATATAGACAATGCATTCTTACTCTAATTTACCCTAAATTTATCTAATGTATCGAAAGAATTTGTATTTTATCTCACCTAGGGTTTCTCAGTTTGCAGACCTAGCTTCTAGTCGCTAGTGGTTTCAAGCTCAAACCTGTAACAATTTCAAATTTGGAACAAATGTTAGCAATTAACCCTAATTACTCAGAAAATTCAAAACTCTAGAACTAGGGTTAGGAATTGGTCATCACCTGCGCAGGAGATGAGTGCAGACCCGGCCTAGGGTTTCAAAGTCTGCCGATTTGGGCTATGTAAGAGTGGCAGAAGGCGCGCGAACAGGGAAGGAGCACTGCAGTCGCACGCGCAGGGGCTAGCGCGCGCTGGAGCTATCGCGCATTGCACGGGCGCGGCGCAGGAGGGGGCTGTCGCGCGCTGTAGTCACGCGCGTAGGGAGAGAGAGAGAGAGGGAGGGAGGGAGAGAGAGATAGCGCGACAGAGAGAGAGAGATCGCGCGATAGAGGATTGTGAGAAAGGGAACCGAGAGAGAGGTAGAGGGAGATTGAGGGAACATAAGGGGGACGGAGGGGGTGAGCGGTGGTCGGTGGCGCCGAGTCGCGGCGGAGAGTGAGAGAGTGCAGAGAGATCGAGAGAGAGCCTCGGGAGATAGAGAGAGATGGAGCAGAGAGAAGGAAACAGAGAGAGGGAAAGTGAAGCAAAGGTGGTGGCGACGGTGTTTGACACGACGGTGGGTCGTTAAAGGTGATTGCAGCGGCGGCGGCGGCAGAAGGGAGGGAAGGCGAAGGGTTGTGCGTGAAAGGGAAGAGACGGGCGGAGAGATGAAAGAGAGAGAAGGAAGGAGAATTAAGGCTATTAGCCCTAATTCGATTTCTTTTTTTATTATTATTAACATATATATATTTATTTTTATAAGAATAGATTTATAAATAAATAAAAGAGGGAATAAATAAATTTAATAAATGAAATTTATTTTATACTTGCTTCACATTTCGAATACGAAATACGGATACTTTTGAATATACTAAAAATTTGAATTAAAAACCCTAAAATCGAAAATCAATAAAATTAAATATTTTTCTATATATATATATATATATAAAAACTGTCACGCCGAATCGTGAACACCCCCCGTTGACCTCGGATCTTGATTTTTACGAAAATCGGAGGAATCTCCCCATAAATCGGAGGTCTCCCATGTACAATTAAACCTGTATACCTGTATAAATTAAAATCATCATGTAAATTTAAACACATGGCCATCCCGGCCTCAAACAATCCACCAAATCTCCCAACCGACATCCAGACAACGCAAGGCTAACAAATCACCAACAGTCCTATCCACAGACCTTTACTGTCATGCCCAACTGGAGCATGAGCAGCCGCCATACCGAGCGGACCTAATTTTATACAAATACAATAATTTTCCCAAGTATTATTCAAATACGTACAATTGCCTCAATGCAAATGAAATATGAGAGTTTCGCAAATAAACATACATAAATTATACAGTCATCCCAAAATAAGTACACGATCAACTACGGACCTCAACAAGACCACGCAGGGTCGATAATAAAATATAAAATTCATCTTTTAAATTAAAACTTAATCTCACCGTCGTAACCACCAAATCCGCCAACGAGCTATCAAGCCTTCGAGCCAAATACATCGCCCTAGCACCATAATCCTGTCTGGGGAGGGAAAGAGGAGGGGTGAGTACTCATGGAAGAATACTCAGTGAGTGAGTGGGTCAATGTAATCGTGTAATATGGGATATGAAACTGGAGTGTCAAAGCATAAGTATATAAATCATATTTCAAATCATCATGCTTTTCATTTCAATAATATATCATTTGCACGCATCAGCAAATCAAATATGCATCCAAAATACTGTCATTAAAATCATAAAGCTGCCAGCCAAAAAACTCCCGGCAGAGGTCTACCACAACCTATGACAGGCGCACCGGGGGTGTTATATGCGATTTTATTTAAAGTGCTCTCTACCCCGGCGTTGGCGACGAACCTCGTCCAGGTGCTAGACTTGGAGAGTGTATCCAAATCCTCCCCCTTTCGGGTTTAACCTGGCTAGTACCGTGTCGTAAATATTATCTCAAATATCATCTCGACAACTCGTGGGATACCCCAGGCCTAGGCATATCCGGACGCCACCCAAGTGCCTCTCACGGTGTCCTTCGTAGCTATGGAACAACACATATCACAGCCCTCAATGCCAATATCAATATCAACAATACATATCATAGCCCTCAAGGCCAAAATCAATATCATATCAAACATGTGCCGTAAATCAGGTTCACAAACCAAATGCAACATATATCATAAAATGACACATTTTTCATTTCAACCACATGGATGCATATTTCATAATTCAACCACATTATTGGACACTCCATCGGTTCACAAAAATCATTTCCAAAATCAGTCATAACATTTTAAGCACACGATAAATCATGTTCATTTATCAAACTGTTGTAAAGAAGGGTTTACATATTAAACGAAAACATTGAAATAAAACTCACTCACAGTATACGGGAGGGTCAATCACTCCCCATAATGCACAACAAGTGTCCCCCAACCAAGCGCCCCCCCCCTCGATCGGTCTCCAAGCGTCACTACAATGACAAAACACAATATGTATATATATGATTTGTGCTACATATTTTAAAAGCCACTATGTTAAATTTATACTTTTAATTAATCCTATGTCTAGGATTAAGACTTAAGGTCTCATAGCTAGGCTTCACATATGCACAAGTGCCGTCCCTTTTTCATCACCAAATGTAAATTTCAATTCCTCAATTCCGAAGGCACATAATTCAACCCATAAGCTCTAAGGTTTCCCATACTTTCCTACCAAACAATGCCACTTTAAATCATCCAAAACCACCCCTTTCACGCCCTATCAAAGGTACAAAATTAAATCAACACAATGTCATTTTCAACCATCAAGATCATCATTCATACATATACAACTCAAAATTTACATAACCATCTATTTCCAAATCTCTTCAATGTTCTCAGTCAAAGTAAATACACATATTTACACTCCAAATTCTTACAAACTTCTCTCTTTCGACATACCTACACAACACATATATAACAACCATACAAGGATACATATTTACTCTTTACATATGCTTTGCATTCGGAAGCATCGTTTTCAACTCACAAATCATATTAGCATAATCCATCCTCTTAGCCAAGGTTCATACACACACTCATACTCATATACCTTTATTCAAATCTCTTCTTCAACACCACTACACACATACATTTTCTCATACATGCACATACACATATTCTTCATTTCCATTTCAATCAATACACATATATCATTCTCTTCCTAACACTCTACACATCTTTCAACTTCATCTCCACCAACAAACACACATATAACACACCACTTTAGCACTACAATTCAACACATACATTTGTACATTAAAACCAAATTTTTAACACTCCAAAATATACTCAAATCATCCCACATTCTAGCCACACAAAATCTTGTCATCAATGGTATTTCATTTATAAATAATTAACAAAATCAAATTCGAGTCAACTTCAATCCTAAAAATCTCTCAAAGTCGGAAGCAAATCTAAAATAATTAAATTTCCTTCAAGATAGAAAATCTTTGAAAAATCATACACTTTTCGATTGTCATCCGATTTCTTCAAACCATATGTCATTTCAAAGGTATTGAAACCTATTTTCATCATATAGAATTTGTATTTTGATTGCCTATATGCAATACAACTTAAAATGAGAAAGACTGCATATAACCTTAAACTTAAATTCCAAATTTCCAACTGTTTGCATGCATACGTCAATTTAAACTCTAAGAGAAATCATTTCAAATCACCGACGACTTTAAATTTACAATATTCCTCAATTTTACCCATTTCTCTCGAATTTACATAATCCTAATTTAATTCATACAAATTTCAATTCAAATCTCAAGGAAAACTACACAGACCAATCAAACAAAACTCTAATACTCTCTAAGACATTCAATCATGCTTTGCAGTCTAATTTACATCAAATTTTAGACCTAACCTCAAAAATTTCATACAAACTCTCAAGAATAAAGCATTTCCTACGGATCTAACATATTTTCAGAATATATCTTCACTTATTCTCAAGCTAATTTCAACAGAATAGTCTGAATATTGAAGGGATTGAAAATCCCTCACGTAGGGTGTTTTCGCCCGCATAACCTTCGTCCAACTGTCTTCTCATTCCATTCGAAAACCCCCGCAAAGCTCCCAATTTAAAGTCAATTTCAGAAATCTAAAGCTAATTTTTAAGAAAATTTGAAACCCTAAAATTAGGGTTAGGGACTGAACCTCACCTATGCAGACCGGATCTCACCCACCAGGGTTTTCGATGTCCATTTATTCCCTGGTCTAGGGTTTAAAGTCTGCCGTTTGGGCTCTGCAAGAGTGGCAGAAAGCGCGCAAGCAAGCATGGAGCCGCGCAGCCGCGCGCAGCCGGTCCGCCGCATGCCGGGAAGGACGGTCGTGGGCGCCAGAGGGGGTTGTCTCGCGCGCGGCAGGCGGCGCGAGCAATTGCGTGAGCAATCGCACGCGAGCTAGGTGGCGACCCGTGGTGGGTCGCGATGGCTGCGGGTGGCGGTGGGATGAGGCGGACGGCGGGGGAAGGAGCAGCAGAGAGTGAGAGAGTGTCGCGGGTGGAAGAGAGGTAGAGACAGCGGTAGAGAGTGAGAGAGCAACCGAGAGAGAAGCCGAAGAAAGAAGGAGAGAGAGTGGTGGATCGGCGAGCTGGCGGTGGAGGACCGCGGTGGTGGTGATGGCAGCGGCGAGACAAGGCAGCGCGGCGGGGAAGATGGCCGCAGGAGGAATATGGAGAGGCGGAGAGAGAAAGTGGGAAAGAGAGAGAAATTAGGGCTTTAAGCCCTAATTTCGATTTTTTTTATATATATTTTTAACTATTATTATTATTATTATTATTTGTTAATATATATATTTTTATAAAATAGATTTATAAATATTTTAAATGAGTAAATAAATAATTTAATTAATAAAGGAAATATATATATATATTTTTATACTCACTTTATTTTACAAATCGAACATACGGATATTTTAAATATCCCAAAAATTTCAAATTACATACCTCAAAATCGAAAATCAATATAATTAAAATTTTCTCTCTCTATATATATACGGAGAAATATTTTTATTTAATTTTATGAACAGTATACTTGTACGAACACCGCAGTGTCGGTGTTACAAAAACGAAGAAAATATTTTTATTAATTTCAAGTACAGGACTACAATACGGATATCGTAGTGTCGGTGTTATAGTATATGTTAAGCCGGCCGAACGAATAACCCCGGCAATGGTCTACCTCGACCAAAGACGGGCGCATTGGGGGTTTTCATGATGCAAATATCAAATAATGGCTCTCTACCCCAATGTTGGCCACAGGCTACTCCAGCTAGTCGGTAAATAATAATAATATATATATAAATAGTCGGCCGTGTATAGTGCCCCGCCCAGTGCTAGACAGAGGTAAACTCACGTCCTCCCCGATGAGAGTCAACCTGGGACAACCATACACATGATAATTTGGTGGATACCTCCGGTCGAAGCGTATCCGGACACAAGGGGTGCCTCTACCAAATGTCTTTCGTAGCTACGGAATGCTATAGGAAGCATATCACCATATCACCAAGTCAGCCGGGCACGCAGCCCGCATGCATTACATCATCACGTCGGCGGGGCATACAGTCCCATGCATCGTATCATAGCTTCGGCCGGGTGTACAGCCCAAATAGTACATATAAATTCATTTAAAACCATATGCCAATACCAGTGGTAGTTTCAAAACATGTCAATATGTCAAAGAAATGTGGCACAATATCCAGTTATCAAACTCATGGATGCATATTAACAAAATCAGCAGTTGGGGCACTCCAATGGTTACAAAAATATGTACTTACACTTATCAAAATCAAAAAACTCAGTTTTCACATGTATAGAAATCATGTTGTTTGAAAATCGGTAAAATATGATTTGTCAATCAATAGTAGATGTCTAAGTCCCACTCACAGTGTAGTGGAGGGTAGATCACTCCCCAAAGTACCACTATAATCAGCAAATGGAACCCCTCAAATCGATCACCAATCACGTCACTACAATGATCATATATGCACACGTATGTCACTATAGGAAAATATATGAAATGAATTGTACTTTAACAATTTCATAGTCTAACGCCAAGTTCTAGGGCATTTTAAATAAATCCCTAAGTGTATTTGTACAAAATATCCAATTTTCCAAAGTTTGGTCCGGTCAAAGTCACTAGAATTTCCATACACTAACCTCAAATTCTCTCAATTCTGTCATGTCTTAGAAATAATATAATAACTTTTTATACACAACTCCAATTCAAGTGAACTTTTGATATGTTGTAGGTAACTTCATGACCTACAACTTTCATGTCATGCACTTTCTCAAAATCTCATCACAGAATTTCCAAAAATACTCATTTTGTCTCTGTCGCGTTCTATATTCAAATTCTGTTCTATTTTTGTGAAGAAACCATAACTTTTACCATATGCATCCAAACTTAATGAAATTTAAACATGTTATACCTAAGGCATAGATCTAAAACTTTTTTTTTTTTTTCTTTTTTTTTTTTTTTTGTTTTTTTTTTTTTTTTTTCTTTTTTTTTTTTCTTTTTTTTTTCTTTTTTTTATTTCTTTATTTTTTTTTTATTTTTATTGTTTTTTTTTTTTTTTTTTTTTTTTTTTTTTTTATTTTTATTTTATTTTTTTTTTATTTTTTTTTATTTATTAATTTTATATTTAATATATTTTTATATTAAATTTTTTATATATTTTTTTATTTTATTTTTTTTATATTTATATTTTATTTATATAATATTTTATTTTTAATATTTTAAATTAATTTATATTTCTTTTTTATTTTTTTATTTTTTATATTATATTATAAAAATTATTAAATATTTAAATATTTATATTATTTTATATTAAATTAAAATAATAATTTAAAAAATAAAATAAAATAAAAAAAAACAAAAAAAAAAAAACCAAAAAAAAAAAAAAAAAAAAATAAAAAAAAAAATTCCAAACTACCTACCACCCCCCCCCCCCCCATCCCTCCAAATACCCCCCTCCTACCCACCAATCCATCCCCCCCCCCCCCTCCCCCTTCTCCCCTCCCTCTAATACCATACTCCCCAATCAAATATTCTTCTCTTATCCATAATCATTTTTCCTTTTTTTTTTTTATTTTTTTAATATTTTCTTTATCATTCCCCTTTTTCTTCCTTTCTCCTTTCCCCCCCTCCCATTCCCTTCCCCTTTTTATCCCCCTTTTCCTCTAACTATTTATTTTATTTATTTTTTTTTTTTCTTTTTTATATATTTTTTATTTTTTTTATATTTTTTTATTAATTATATTATAATTTATTTTATAAATTTTTATAAAAAAAAAAAAATAAATTAAAAAATAAATTTAAAAAAATAAATTTTTTATAAATTAAAAATTTATTTATTTTTTTTTTTTTTTTTATATTTATTTTTTTTATATATTTTTTTTTTATTTATTTTTTTATTTATATATATTTTATAAATATTTATTTAAATTATATATTAAAAAAATAAATAAAAAAAAAAAAAAAACCAAAAAAAAAAAAAAAAAAAAAAATAAAAAATAATTTAAACAAAATTAAATAATATTTAAAAAAATTAATCTTTCTTTTATTAATAATAAATTTATTATATAAATATAAAAAATATATAATAAAAAATATTATATAATTATTAAAAAAAATAAAAAATTTATATTAAATAATTTAAATTTATAAAAAAAAAAAATTTATAATAAAAAATAATAAATTTTTATAAATTAAAAAAAAAAAATAAATATAATTTATATTTAATATACATAAAATAAAAAACTATATAATCACAAATAAAAAAAAAAAAAAAAAATAAAAAAATATTTATAAAAAAAAAAAAATAAAAATACATTTTACAAAATATAAAAAATTAAATACCAACAAATAATTACATAATTACTACAATCAAAAAATAATATTTTATACACAACAAAAAAAAAACAAACCCACCCACAAACAAAAAAAAACCCCCCCCCCCACAACTACCCTCCAATATACACCCAATCACATTCCCCCCACACCCCTTTCCAAACACCTCCCCCCCCCCCCCTCCCACTACTATATACATATATCCATTAAAAAAAAAAACACAAAAAAAAAAAATAAAAAAAAAAAGCAAAATATAAAAAATAAAAAAAAAATAAAAAAAAAATTTTTTAAAAAAAAAAAAATTAAACATAAATTATTAATTTATAATATAAAAATACAATATACAAATAAAAAAAAATAAAATAATAAAAAATATTAAAAATTCCTCTTTATACAAATACCTCATTC